>OZ022400.1:4586254-5186254 GCA_963989295.1 Ametastegia equiseti
GAAGCTTTCTGCAACAAAAATTTTTTTTACCTAAAAACCGGGCCTAAAGTAGCCGTTTCCCGACCGGTAGGCGACAAACCCCGGCAGCGGGCGCAAAGAGTTTTTAGCGGGCGTAAAGAGTTTTTTCTGGCTCTAACCCCTTTTGATTTTAGTTACGCGATACTTATTTTCCTTCTATAAATAATATATATACCATATATATTATTTTTTTAATCGATTCAATATTACTGAAGGCGCAAGGCCAAGAAAAAACGCGACAACCTCACATGTGTTAAAAAAAATATGGTGTGCATCTTATAGGGCGAGAAAGATGCCCTTCTCGCCCTAGGTGCACAATATACTATCCCTTTCAAGGTACCTAGATACACTATTTTTTTTTATTTGTTTTTGATCTTTGCACGTTGGCGAGGATCTGCAGGAAAGAGCTTTTAGTCGCTGAGAAGATAGTCAACCCGCCTTTCAGTTCCCGGATTCCAAGGGTAAATTTTTTGGTTCGTTCATCAGCCGAGAACCCAATGATTTTTACGAATGTTTTTACCTCTCTGCAGAAATTCGAGAGAACGAATCAATCCTGTTTCGAGCCCCTTTAGCAATACGGAATGTCTCGTACTAACGCGCTACTCGCGATCTCAAATCCTATACAGCTGCACATACCTTTTTCACATCTGTACAGACCTGCGGGCAGGCTTTGAATAAAACCGACCGTCGTCTTTTACCGGAATGGATAGCCTGGGAAATTCGATGAACCGGGACTAACCACGGGGAAGTGAAAAAAAAAAACCCCCCCTCGAGAGTCCTGATTTTAAAAGCTAAAACCACAACTTCCTATATATAGCTCGCGAAATAAACATTGAAACGGTATTAAGAGGTGCGACGCGATACGGCTGTGTTTGACGGAATTGATTACTACCTATACCATTTTCTCAGGATTATAGCGCCACCCAAACCAAAAACAAAACAATAACAAAAGGAAGCCCATGGATGGTACCCCTAGGACCTAAAAAAAAAACAAAAAAAAAAAAAATCAAAAACACTTGGGCAGGCGAGAAGCCAAGAGTGGAAGAAAAAGAGTTGTTCCAATGCCCAACGTTGCAGCGCCAGTTTATAACTAACGAAAGAATACATATATGCTGCAGTATCATTTTATGTCTCAAAAACTACGTTTCACGTCCGCAGCGAATTTATTCATTTTTATTTTTTATTTTGAAAATTCAAGAAAAAAAGAAATATATATAACAAAAAGGTGTTCCACATTCTCGCTAGGGGCAAACTGTTTCACGTCGGGCAGATGATTTATGTGAATTTTTTCAGATTTAAAAAAATGGTCCTTCTTATTGAGTTATAAAAAATCATAACTCAGAAAAAGGTTGGACGAAAAAAATTGAAAAAATGCAAACAAATGTTTTAGACCAAGGACAACAATTAAATAAGTGAATTGACGTGGACAGCCCCATATACTCTTCACTCTTGGGACAAACTTGAACAATTTCCAACGAACGATAAACAATAATTCAGGATGCAATTAGATTTTCTTGCGCACGACGCCGTACTTGGGAGCAACTTATGTTCTCAATTTATAGATGCAGGTAATTGTTGCGGGACTTTGAGGTCTATAAAGGTGTGGCCTCCATGGGCCTTCTATTTTCTGTATTTTTGGGTTGGGCACCGCCATCCAAGTAATATGTTTTATTATTATCTTGTTTTCTTAGGAAAAATATCGTGTTTCCTACGTTTAATTCTATAATGTAAAAGAGATGAGAAAAAGCTTCGAAGTCTTTACTGTCTACCGCGCTGCCGCGCATCCTGAAGAAACGTTATCAGAGCTTCCTCTGCGTTGACTCTGCTGACTTGGCATAGAAAATTTTTCGGTAGGTATAAGTCCGTATTATACCTACGCCAAAGACGGAGGACGAAAGAATTGATCCATTGTGATATTCGAGGGATGCAGGATCAGTTAGAAGAAAGGGCAAAAACTTCTGGCCAACTTTAATGTTACCTATCTCTATCTCACTCAAGTTCTCGTCGCAACTCCGTGGGATAACAGCTTTCCATAAAGAGCTGATTCGATTTCATTTGCATAACGCCCCTGATTATCACGCTTCCTTACCCTATACCAACCTACCTATCTACCTATCTACTCTTCACTACTATTCGCCATGAGAACTCGACAAGACATACTCGAATTACCAAAACTGTGTTAAAATATTAACTCCATCATCGTTATCGCACCGTTCGAGAACAGACGGTTTTCATTCGTTCCTCACTGTCGAAGAGGTTTGAAATTTGTATACGTTACGTGACTTTGATTGCACATATCAAGGGTATTAATGGATACAATGGGTTCATACTTTCGGTAGTCTTTATTGGCATGTTTTTGTGGGGGAAATAACGAAATATCCTATATACATGGTTGCCCAGGTGAATAATATGAACTTTCTAACGTTAGTAGCCAAACAATGGAAAATTTGGTTTGACCACGATTCCGGCTGATCCAATGATCCAATTCAGAGTGTTTTTTTTTGGTCTTGATCTCTTTGTTTGACGCCGCTTTATCGATCCCACTTGATAAATTGAAAATCGGATGAAAATTACAAAAATTGCGACCAAAAAACGCAAAATTCAAAAATAATAGGAACATTTTTTATTATAAAAATCTTTGCAAAATTTTTTCAACGAAAATATTTCAGGTGGGATCGATAGAGCGGGGACAAACGAATATATCAAGACCAAAAAACTCTTGATTGGATCATTCATTCAGCTGGAATCGTGGTCAAACCACATTTTTCAGTATTTGGCTATACTATACGTTGAACCATTCATATTATTGACCTAAGCACATGTATATAGGATATTTCAAGATTACTGGAAGTGTGAATCCATTGTATTCATTAGTACCCTTGATATGTGTAATCAAAGTCATGTAACGTATATACAAATTTCAAACCTCTCCAGTCCCTTTAAGAAAGAGTTCGGAAACTTATCTTGGAAAATGTGAAAAAAGTAGAAGGAACCCTCACGAGTAGCTCAGGGGTTGATTTCAAGATTGTGCAGCAGCTATATAGCTTCGAGGAGTCAGTTGAGTTTCGGGATTTTTTTTTTTTTTTTTTTTTTCTTTGCATTTATCGATTGGCATATCTCTCCGGTCAATTTGTCTCTCTTTGTTTATCTGTGCGGAAAGGGAAGCGAGAGGTCCTCACTTTGTCCTATGCTTATCGACGCGACACCCGCTGGGTTCTGATCGATAAGGATTATCGAAGTAGGGGGTGGTTGCTATACGGCGCACGTTACACCTTCGGAAACCATTGACTGTCCTCCTTAAAGTCTCCTATGTACCCTGAAATTACCTGGATATGGTCCACGGGCTCGGAAAGGCCAAACGCAAGCTCATCGAAGAAGATGAGCCTGACCTTTTTTTTACCCCTTTAGTTCCCCCCCCCCCCCCCCCCCCCCCCCACCGTTAATTAGGTAGAAAATTCTCGTTTTGTCTATTTCACAAATTTTCAAAACTTTCGATGGATGACGAGAAATAGATAAATAGTTACTGGACGGGCTTCATTTCTCCTGTTTTATTTTATTATTTTTGTTTTTTTCTTTTTTTTTTCTTTCTCTTTCTCTTCATCCCTCAAAAGTTTCGACGCATGAGGCGATATGCAAAGAGTTCCATCATTCCGGTATATAATATCCCAACGTGTAAGCTGATCCTCCAGCGACTCGGCTAGACTAACTGCCAGCCACAAATCAACCCCGATATTTTCATGCGACGGACTTAACAAGATTATCGTTATTACGACCATTATTACGACCATTGTTGTTATTTTCGTTAAACCCGGGATATGAAATATAGCGAGTAAAAGAGAAAGAAAAAAAAAAAACAAAAAAAAAAAACAAATGCTAAAGTACCTACACCTCTGCCTCACGGCTCTTTTATTTGATATTACTCGCTTTTCCACCTCCATAACATGATGGGGACGAGAATGAATAAAAAAATAAGATAAAATAAAATTAAAAAAATATGCATAAAAATGAATTAATTTTTCACCCTCGACCGCGAAATGCGTTCTTCATTTCTCCATATTGCATACCGTTGTGCCTTGATGATCACTGATGAAATTAAGCTCGTGTAATGGGAATGCGCGAGTGCGGAGGAATTGAGTCAGCTCCGTTTCCATACCTACCTACCTACTTACCTAGCCCATGGTGAACAAGGGATGCATGCATCCATGCTCCGGTATTTTACCGTAGTCGTGCTAATTTATTAACCCTAGATATCATCACCTTGTGATGAGCACGATACTGATTCTCAGGTCAAGGAAATTTCCACTTTATAACTTTGCACCAGCTCCTTCCCCCCCCCTCGCAGCCCACCAGAACGGAATGGAACGGAACGGACCGGAACGGAATCTACCTGATTAATTAACTCCGCAGCAGCTAACTATCTACCGGCCATATATACCCTCTGTGCCATGCCACCTCGAGTCCGACCCGCAGAACCACCAGCCTCATAGTTCATCCTCACACAATGCAGCCGTTGCTTGTCGCCTTAGCTGACAATGAGATGTCCATTGTTCGAAGCTCAGCAGCGTTTCAGGACGATATGATGTCCAGCTTTAAAAAAGATGCAAGGTGTTTTTTTTTTTTTTTTTTGTTTTTTTTTTCACGAGTTATAAGGTAAGTGTACCAATTACTGATCCTTCAAGACCCAATTATTGACCCTTATATTTTCTTAAATTTCAAATGAATGATACGAATTCTGAATGTTTCCGTTAGACAAATCAGTTGCTAGAGACTCGGAGTATAAGGACTGATTTTTTTTTTTTATCATTTCAGAGCCCACGGAAAACAAGAAATGATCGAAAAAGGTCAATAATTGGGACAGGGTCAGTAACTGGTACACTTACCCTATGCTAATTCAAAGATCTCCACCAGGTTGATTTTTTTTCCCTATTTTCTTTTTCTTTACCTCGAAGGACCTTCGAGTGTCGCGGGAATTTTACCGGTCGAAAAAGCTCCGGAATGGCCAGAAGGGTATCTCGGACAGCACGGAAGGGTGAGCGAAGGACAACGACGATCCGTGTTTAATGGTGAAAATTTTGTTTAAGCTCAGGGTTTGCCGGGCTGCGGTGGACGAAGAGCTAGCAACGGTGGGGGATACTCTACGAAGGATTCTACCTCGCTAATGACGTACCCCACCTCTACCTCTACCCATCCTTGGGAACAAAGAAGATGGAGGGAACTAGGACTATAACCGTAGCTCTGGATAGGATGCCTTCTGGAATTAGTGAGGGGGGGGATGAGGAAACGTTCCGTGTTATATGGTACAAGTTTTGCGCCACTTTGATAAATGCAAATTGTTTGTTACACCGTTTTTGCGTTTTGGACTAAGCTAGCCAGTCCCTGGGGGGGGGGGGGGGGGGGGGGGGGGGAACGTATAAGGTAAGTGTACCAATTACTGACCCTTATATATTTTTCAATATCGAATCTATGATAGTAATTCTCAATATTTCCGTTATACAAATCAGTTGCAGAATAAGAATTGATTTTTTTGATAATTTGAGAGCTGACGGATAAAAAAACAAAAACAAAAAATCATTGAAAAAGGTCAATAACTGGTACACTTATCCTATCTCCATCTCTAAGAATATCGGATCGACGTCATGTCGGTGGGAGAAGCAGGAACGTAATTCGCTTTATTCGCGCATAACCGAATAACCTGGAATCGCAGCAGTTGACGGTCCTAGTTTAAATCTCATCCTTTACACTCATCTCTTATCCCGGAGAAGAATCTTTGCTCAAAGGCTTACCAGTTACCGCTTATACCACAGCCTAGCTAGCTTAGAGTTTTGCCTCTGCAGGGCGATATTATAGAGAGCATCTCTTTGCGTCAAACATTACCGTGTCTATATAGAGCTGCAACTATATGATGCCGACGTCAAGCGGTTTTAAGAAAAAAACTCAAGAAAAAACCACGGACTCCGAGGGACAAATGTGATCCAATGTCTCTTTTTGAGTTGGGTTTATAAAACGATCCCCGTCAACGGCAGAATCCTGCGCTCTTCATCCGAGGCCTTAGAATTATGGGAAAACTTCTGAGGAACGATCTAATCAATTTTCAAAGTTGGCTCGGGAGTCTGGGCGACCAATAGGTATATATATATAATATATATATTAGCTAGGACGTTGGAAGTATATGTTATAGTTATCGGATAATCGTAAAGCTCGCGGGGGTTGGGGAATATGAAAAAAATTCCCTGATACTCTATTTAAATCGTTGTAAATTTTCTCACCGAGAATTACACGCTATCTAAACACCCCTAAACGGAATAAAATTACCAACCATTCACATTCACTTCACCAGCACTGCAAGCAGGTTTGCCGCTGCATTTCGCACTAGGCGAGATAAACTTGCCAGGTGCAACTTTCGGGCAAGAAAAAAAAAAAAAAAAAAAAAAAAACCAAAAGAAAAAAAAAACAGAGAATACTCTAACGGGTCAAGAACTCTGCGAAGAAGTAGGTAACATTAGCAGGCTGTACCTACCGTGTGTATATAGAGTCGTGTTTAGGAAACAGATGCTGTGTTTTATATATACCAACGCTTATACGGCCAGATGTGGATTTCTGGTAATCTTATAGTTGGTTCGTATACGAGCTGGCATAAATAGGGATTAGTTATTTTGGCGATATTTCTGCTGCAGCGGGCGCCGTTACGAGATTCGTTGCCTTGCTTATCCTCCATTGTTTGTTCATTATAAATGAATTGTTTTATACAGAGAGTTTTATAAGAGGAATTTACGAATTGGTATAGATTCCTTTAGTCGCGCCTGTGTATCAGCGATATTAAAAATTCCTTTGCACATTATAAGTATAGAAAAAGTGGAAACGGTGCATCGGTGCATTAATCCGAAACTTTGCGACGACAAAGTGTTCGCGGATGCGAATATACACGCGTTTTATATATACAGCTACTATAATGGCCATGCAGACATCAAAGAACCTATTAATCACGAAGCTCTTGCACATTTTTCACTTTTATACAATCCGTGGATGTGGAGTTTGCAAAAGGGGGTATTAAAAATTCACAGCTAAAAACTCTCCAGCTGCAATACTGTATCCTATACATATATATGTTTGAAAACCAAAAAACAACATAAAAAAAACAAAAACAGAAAAAACTATGCAAAAATGAAAACTCTGCTCTTTTTAATCGTCAAAAGAATCGCAATTTTGTTATGCATTGAGGAAAATAAAATCACGTATCAGACGCGGAAGAATTTTGGAAGGATATATTTCAATAATTATACCGCGCCGAGTATAGGATTGAAATATCCAATTAGCGAGTCTAGGTGTATCCAATGTCCCTCTCAAAGCTCGCTCTAGGAATAAAATAACTTCGATATTGAGGTTTAAGTGGTGCGCCTCTTCCTAATGGATGTGGAATCCAATTTCATTCCTCGATGTAACTGCCGCTGCAGTAGCAGTCTTCGAATGTATAAGAGAGGAGATCCGAGAAATACGCAAACCAAATGAAAATGTAGTAGTCGCAATTCTCCATCACCGATCTTCTCTCTGGCCTTTTTTTTTTCTCTCTCTTTTTTTTTTCTTCTTCCTCCACCTAATTCTTCTTCTTCTTCTTTTTTTTTTTCTGTCCCACCCCCATTCCCCAGTTCCGTAATATCTTTCCCATTTGGATGTATACCCCCGATCTGATTTACCGTTTTTTCACCCCCCCTCCCCCCCCCCCCTGTTTGGCTCTGAATCACGGATTCCATAATCTTGACTCATTCAGCATGACTCGATTGTGTAATGATCAGAATCTATGGAAAGGTCCATTGACTCGACTGGATCATCTTGTTTCTCCCAAACCGTGGGACCTAAAGGGTTGAAACTTCTGCCATTTTTGCATCTCGGTGGCTACCACGAGATAGGGTAGACGTACCATTTTTGGCCACCTTAGTACAGTTTTTGGTTCATCGGTTTGATCGATTTGTGGCCATATCTATTACATGCAAATTGAGGTAATGGCCACAATTGGTATGTACAACAGCATTTTGATTGTCAATTTTTCAACAATTGAGTGAATTAGGTGTTGAATGATTGAACAATAATGCCATTTAATACTCACTTCATGTCCTATTTGTACTTTTTGTTCAATATATTTGGCTAGCTTGAATGGTACCAGCAATAAATACAGACTATCCTTCAGGTGGCCACAATTACTAGTACAGTCTAGTCGCCACAAATGGTACGTCTATAACCTATAAAAATTGTATGCAAATAGAAAATTCGAGAACTGACTGCAGTTTGAGGATAATTCAAAAATATGCTGGTGGGATATATGACAAGCTTCTTATATTAACGATTGGAGTATAAGAAATTTAAGCGAAGGAACATTCGCCGGAAGTTCAAGGGAGGGGGTTGTCGCGGTTTTTCTACCGATAGCGAGAACCTTATGGAAGGTACGGGGTAGTGGTAGTGGTAACCAAAGTTTTGCCGTTAGCGTGCAAACTTAAGTTTCTCTTAGTTTTCTGGCCAACGATCGAGGGAGGGGGGGCTCGTGAGCTGTCGACGAAAGTTGCGGAGCTAGCAGCACCCGCGGTTGTAAGAAGTAAAGTATACATATAATAACGTTGAACCTAGGCAAATCTGTGGTTGTGGCAGCGTGGATGTTACCCGGACGTAAAATTAACTGCATAATTTAGTTAGCAACTATATGTATAATATTATACATCGTACTGCATATGAGTGGATATACGATATATTGGGTCTCAGATCCCAACATTCATGGCAAAATTCAAAATGTAATGACTATACGGTCAATTCCATATTTATCGAAATGTTAATAGTCTTCTGATGATTGCTACCAAAGAGCCAGTAACTTTTATTATTTTTCATGACTTTTCAAGGTGTACCAGGGGAAAGACACTGATCAGGGCCGATATTCGAAATGCAGGGTATATTTACGGGCAAGGGAGGTAGTATTCCTTATGAAATTGAAAAAATAACAGACTTTAAGATAAGAACATGTACAGATAATGTACTGTAAAGTCATGACAACATCCGCAAAAACTTCTTTCCCCTGGCATATCGCCCCTGGCACGACAATATGCCAGGGGAAATACGGCAGTACGAGGGCAGGGGAGAGACATTTTTGCGGAAATTCATTGATATTATAGACACAAATTATGCTTTCGATTCTAAATTTGAACAGGATAAATATTGCACTTATATTACAATAGATTTTGCCTACAACTAAGACAAATAGATAACTAAACGCGATGCACAACTTGCCAGGGTAGATACAGGATCACTGGCACCCAGAACCGAACGCGGTATTTGCTGCGTGCTAACTATGAAACGAAAAGCGCAACGGCGTTCACCCATCACGTGCTGCTAACTTCGTGCGAAACTCTTAACACGCTGACATGTTATATTGAATAATAATATTCTATTGGTTCAAAAATAACGGTTATAAAAATGCCAGGGGAGGTGACATCAAAAGGTGGGGGACAGAACGGAATGTGGAATATTTCGAAAAATCCCAATACGGGATCAATTTTGTTACTGGAATATATTATATACATTTATAATTACAATCTATCTAATAGATTACCTAATATTGCTACTGGAATCAACAAATATATTGGAGAGGGAATGCCAGGGTAATGACAATTTTTGTATTCGAACTCAATTTTCTCGAGTTGTGAATATGTTTCATTTCTAAAATTCAACGTCCATATAGAACACAGTTTAAATTATAGTTATAGTCACCTAAAAAAATTGTCATCTTTCAGTCTGTGCTATTTTTTTTTTCTTCCAGGGCACGGGCATACCCAATATCGTATATCCACTCATATAGCATACGACTAAGTAGTTGCAGATGCTGCGGGGGGGTAGTAGGAATTACGGTATTATAATATCGTGGCTATATCATGGTATGTGTAGGTATACGTAGGGAAAGTTTTAACTTCTCATTGCGTTAATCTTGTCTCATCCCGCACCTTCAGCCACAATTAATTATACTCTTACCTCGTGTTGTCTTCGTCGACGAAAAGCACTACACCCCGGGCGTTGTGCTTACCCCCAAGACGTTCAACTATGCGGTCGAAATCCTCGGGTTTTGAATTGCGCAAGATTTTCTCGCTCACTGCTATGCAGATGTTGTATTCAACCGAGAGAGATATGAAGCTCGCTATACCCTGCAGGAAAAAAAACAAAAAACAAATATAATATACTGGCTGCAATTCTGTCCCTAAAAAGGGCGAAATCGAATTTCAATTGTCTTACTCCCCGAAAATTGGTTTGAAATAACTTCTAAACGAAATTTTTCGACTTTTTTTCCCCCAATTTTTTTCGCCTTTATGGCGACATACGGAAAATAAAGATGCAGTGATTTAGCTAGCGCCAAAATGCTTGTGAGTAGTTCTACAAAACTCGGGTAACTTCACTGATAAATTTGAATCACATGTTTTTTTATCACAAATCAAATTCTTTTATATCGCTTTTGATCGCTTTTGATTGTAAGAGGAACAGTCACTTTAATAAGTATTTTAGGAGAAATTGAGGTTTTTATCAAATTTCGTTCCAAACGACTGACGAAATACCACAATTTTATAAAGAAATCGGCGACTCTATTACTTATTGCACTGTTTTATCATTAATTTGTAGTAATCGAATGACATGGCACCTAGATCTGAGGTAAATTATTATTTCAGTAAGTTGTTTTTCATTTTTAATATCAAACGACTAGCCTTTGCAGCTTCTCACATCTTTCGCAAAATTGATACTCGATTGTTAATTTGTTATCTTTTCTAGGTGGCATCTTGTTCTAAATCAACAAATATATTGTTCTTAAACAACAAAATTGTTTTCCATGATGAAACATTCGCTTGCCATTAGTTTCTCAGTGTACTTGTACGATCAAGGGACTGACGACAAGAGACTGATGAATTTCGTATAAAACAGAGAATATCTTTTTATTCAAACGAGACTCCGTTTATCTATTTTTCATACAATTTATGTCAGAGAAAAGACATCGAAATAAAAGGTTATCAGGAACAACTACCAATAAATTACAACAAAACTACTCGACTGAGATATTGACTGGCAGAACATGTGTTTTCGACACAAACACACCGTTTTCAAGGTATTCAAATCGGTTGACTCGCAAAAATCGACGTATACCGCTAGCTTTGAGTGGCTAGATAATGTCGAACAGTTGCTCAGATTTTAAACCTCGTAAGATACTGCAGTGCTTTTTTCAATTTTACATGCGACAAGGGACTGATGTCCGATATTGAGCACGCTACTTCAACTAGAAAAATATATATGGTTATTCGTTCAATTGAATTTAAATTTGTGGGATTCTCCATACTTCGTAGAATGTCCTGAAATATAATGAAACTCAAGAAACTGTATAAACCTGATAGTTAGAAAAATATAATCATCTCAAGGTGAAAATATGTAACGGTGACACGACAAGGGACTGACATTTTAAACATGTACCTAACAACGATTTTCTTGTATATTTCAATTTAATCAACAATATTCTTCATCATGTCCTTATAGAACTTGTTCTTGTGCATTATCATTAGTGAGAGTTATTGAATATTACTTAATAGTTGTCTGAATTACACATGAACACATGAAGTTACCCGAGTTTTGTAGAACTACCCTTGTATGGAATTCCAAAAAATTTGACAAAAAGGTAATACATTACAGTCAACATTTTCTAGGAATTTAGGATTTTTTTTAGCTGATAATTAGGGCAACGGTAGAAAAATAAATTAGAAACCACAAAAAATCAATGATTTTCTTATGGAAAAAAGTAAGGCTTCTTATAGGGGTGGGTAAATATCGAGGGAATATTTCTTTTTAATTCTGTCATTTTTTAAAAATTATTTCGAACCAATTTGGGGGGGTAAGAACATGAAAATTCGATTTTGCCCTTCTTGAGGACAGGTCTAAATATAATACACCTATACAGGGTGGTCTTTTTTAATCGCCCCAGGCGAATATCTCGGAAACTGAAAAAGATACGAAAAAAAGTTTGATACAAAACTTGAAGGGTTTTGAGGGGGAAAGATGATGACGGTATGTGTTGACTTGTGGATTCTGCCACTTCTGAGATTTCGCTAGTAACTTCGGATTTTAGATAGGGAACACATATTGCCGATATGAGCAGTTGATAGCGGGAACAAAGACTGATTCGAATACGTGGAGAAGAAAAAATTGAAATTTTTGTTTTTGATTTTTTTTTTCTCAAATTTTGTTATTTTTTATAGCGAGGGTCGGGTGAGGGTGCACGAGTCGGAGTCGAGGGCGCCGAAGGTGCCATCACCATCATCTTACCCGAGTTAGAAATTATCCTCCCCCCTTGTTGTACACCGTACTATTGTTCTCACGTTTTGGAATTTGTCTCCAGGTCTGCTATTGGCTTGATTGACAGAAAATGACAAAATTAGAGAAAAAAATTCGAAAAAAAATTAAAAAAAAAAAAATAAAAATTAAAAAAAACAAATTTTAATTTTTTCTTCTCCACGTATTCGAATCAGTCTTTGTTCCGGCTATCAACTGCTCATATCGGAAATATGTGTTCCCTATCTAAAATCCGAAGTTACTAGCGAAATCTCAGAAGTGGCAGAATCCACAAGTCAACACATACCGTCATCATCTTTCCCCCTCAAAACCCTTCAAGTTTCGTATCAAACTTTTTTTCGTATCTTTTCCAGTTTCCGAGATATTCGCCTGGGGCGATTAAAAAAGACCACCCTGTATATATGTATAAGCAATTCCGTTCGTGGATTTTAAACGAACTTTAGAAACCCTCGTACTTTAACCGTAGCGCGAACTATTTCCGAAAATCGAAAGTTCTAATCAGACCTGATGTCCGGTGATATTGGATACGGATGAGACAAACGCGGGGGGTTGATTGCAATTTTTGAGTAAATCCCTTTGAATTCGATGGGATTTGATTCAGCCTCTGTCTGGTGATCGTAGGTATGTCGTAGTTTTATTGCTTGGTTCATCTCGTCTTCGATGTAGCTAGAATCTTATGTAGGTTGAATCTTTTGTATCGCAGTCGATCGACCATCGCGAGTGGCCGCCATCCGGTTTTCCAGCGTCGTTTCCTTTCCCCGGTTTGATCCGAGTAGCACCCAACCCTAACCATCAAATACCATAGATCCCCGTTAGGGTCAATCGATTCGATCAAGACGACGAAGGCTCCGGCTGGTCATCAGAAACTACTTCGTAAGAATATCTCTGGCAACTCAGAATCAGAATTACGCCTGGAATGTTATCCGAGAAGGTTGGAATTCCGGCGTTGGGGGATGAAGATTCTCCCTACTTTGCCGAAGGATTCCCTGGTAGGGGAATAAGGGGGTCCTATGATCGTACCGAAACCACTTCTATTTATTCAGCTTATACTTATCGTCCGCCAGTCGGCATGGTGCCTGAAGCTGGAGCGAGAGCAAAACTTCATTTGAGTCAAGGGACCGCCGCGCCACCGCACACGGAGCACGGGAACCTGTTCCCAATTTACATGCAACGAAAATTGAATCTCGCTCTTAACTTACTCGAGGTAGGTACCGCGGCTCTTGGATCTTGGCTCTTGGGAGTCCTCGGCTTCTGAACTCAAACGACTCCTTTGTGCCGACAATTTTCACCGTCACTCGCACCCTGACTGACATCCCATTTCTACCTTCAAGGGGTTACAACCTTAGGGCGTGTACATGTACATACATACATACATACATACATACATACATACATACATATATCCACATATGTGACTTTACAACGCGTGAAGGCTCGATCGAAAGAAGACATCTTATTCGTCTGATGACACAAGATGTCCCCGTCAAAGTTCTATTAGTTTCCAGAGCACGGAGGCTACTTTTTGCACAATTTTCTTTATCCGGAAACTGGTAGTAGCTACTAGTACCACTGGCAGTATAGTTAGTTTTGGTATAAGAAAAGCGAAGAGTTATAGTCGAGCGTGACCTGCATCAACAACTCGCATGAACTGCACTGCACACAGTATACCCCACAAGTTGAAATACGCGAGGACGAAAGCTCTCCAAGTCGTCGACGTCTTCCCCCCCCCCCCCCCCCCCCCCAGACTCTGACTTCGAGCCAATCATCCGTTCTGTTGTTATTCTCATATAATTCGAGAGGGTTCAACTGCACAAACGCTGCCCACCAAGAGTATACGTATACAATTCCCGATAAAATTTTCCAGAGTAACTAGGGACCGTATCACCGGAGAGAGGTTTACCCAGAAGTCGGGTACCACTTCTGGTCCATCACTGGTAGCTGGGTTGAGAAGAACCCATGGGGTTGATAAGTATCCTTTAATATCATCCCATCTTCAGCCAGTTATTATACTAACTGATAGGTTAGGTTACGGCTTGAACCCTGTTGTTTATTCGACGTTGTTGAAAGTTTTTCGGTATCGATCGACGTTCAGCCCCCTTCCGATATTATAAAAAAAAAAAGTATAAAAAACAGTAATTCAGGCATAACTGTAACTGTGTTATTACGTCCCCCGGTTATTATTCGGCTATAGTTTTCCAAACCCCTCAAGCGAATTTCTCTCGAAGGGATTTGGATTTAATTAAAGTTTTGCAATATCCTGAGGATTTGGCTCGATTGCCTGTCAGATGGATACGATAATCGGGATAGTAGTTATAGCGTAGTCAATGTATGTACATACGTACGTATGAACCTACGCATACAACCTAATATAGGGATACGAAACCTGCAGTAAAATCTTCCTTAAGATAAACAGATCCACGCAACCAGCTATACCTAGTCTTATCTGGGGGATAGTCTAGGGTTCTAGATCCTAGTAAAACGCGAGGCATTCCTCAACCAGAAGAGAGGATACGGAGCCTGAAAGCTGAACCCAAACCACATTCAGGGTACCCTACTGAAGCACAAGGTTACTACATTCTCAAGTCACGTCCCGAGGCCGTTATAACCAAGTAGCCAAAGTTTATCTGAAGGGAAAATATACCGTTTAATGGAAGGTAAACATTAGTTACTCGAGGTACAATTAATTCTGTGCCCATTGTCACTATACCCAGCCACTGTATATCTGGTACTTTACTACGCAATGGTAACAAATCACTCGGCTACTCGCGATATTGTCTCTTTCCCTCGAGATGATATTGTCACGGTTTCATCACCGTTTGCTCCCCCGTTACGTAATAGTTATAGGTACGCAGTACGTAGTACGTTTTCCATTTGGCGTTGGTTGGTTTATACGGCGATCGGTAATCTATGCAGTGCATAAGTTACGCCGGTTTATACCATACATTGAAATAGAGAGAGGGATGGAGAATTTCGAGTATAGTACGTACTATGGACGACGGAACAAGTTAGTGGAGGGTAAACTGCGCCTCGTTGTATGCATAATAGATTTTTACCCAACCGCCATGGTCCCGCGCGATGGCGGGGACGCTTAAAATAAACTCGTACTTACATATCTTTCTATCTTTTTCTTTATCTTCATCTTTCTCTCTCTCTCTCTCTCTCTCTAGATCTTCTGCCAAGCGAAACGCGTAAGGAAACTAAATATTTCATATTTTTCAGGAGTGCAAAGTATCTCGACCCATTTTTATGCCAGGGAGCTCTCTCGGTATCGAGTTACCTACGTTACGTTCCGCAAATACTCATCGTACTTTAGCACATACTCCCACAGCGTAATACCTTGTAGGCTGTCAGATCCTCCTGTTTCATCCATCGGCGATACAAGAAGTTGAGTTTCAGCGAAAAAGCAGCGATTTTTGGTGAATTTTGTACAGTAATTTTCGTTGCTGAGTCGGTAAATCGGCCTGTCACGCTGTTTCACCGATCGTCGATAATTCGAATTACGAGAAATCGATCTTCTCCATGCAACATAGTTTGTGTTTGATCGAGAAGTTCGGAAATCGGTTATCGTAACTGATTTTTGACGAGAGTAGATCGGTTTTTGATTCTGAAAATCGGGATCTACGTTTTCAGTGAACCCGTTTGTTGCCGAATCGATAAAACAGGGAGCCAAATTTAGTGGGACGTACGCGATGAGGAGAAGGTCGTGTATGCTTCCGTCTATTTACCAACATCTGCAGAGAGGGAAATACTCGAGACAGTAACATATACCTACCATCTCGAGTCCAAACAGTCGGGTAAAGGAGCGAGATAGAAGCTTTGCGCAGGGAGATGAGAACGACAAGGATTGATACACGGTATCAAGTTGACGTAGTACGTTTTGCTGCTATGTTTGATCGTTTCATGTCAAACATTTACTCTATCGTGACGATAATTCTTTTACCCCGTTAAATCCACTCCCCGATTAATTACGCCTAAACTGATCGAGCAACATCGAAATTTCGATAAATTCCAAACGAGCCTATAGATTCGGCCAATTGGGAAATGATCAGTCCTTATATAACCTGTCAATCGGAATTATACTCGAGAGTGAAATCATCCGAGAACCACTAACACACGATCAACGAATGATCATCGAATACCGATCAGTTAACGATTACTAATCAAATCTTGATCGTATTTACCATTTGGAAATTTCTCTCCTCTTCAAATATATACGGCGGTATCTGGGGCCGGGCAGGTCAAAGCGGGATTTTTACTTTGTACTTTGACGAGTGTATATAATAACGATGATAATTACCTACAGTGCAGTAATGTTTATCAGTTTCCTCTTTATACCGTCTGATGATATCGAATGATTGGTCAAAGGAACGGCCAGCTGCCGAACGATCGAGTCGTATATATAAAAGAATGAAAAAAGGGGCTAAAAAGAAGACCAGTCAGTCCTTGAGGCGGAAATTCAATTTCTAGTCAGAGGATTGCTGCAGGGTGTACCTACCACCGCCCGTTATACACCTGGGTATTGGATATAGATTTCGCTCTACACCTATATCTCGAAACGAACGATCGGAGGCACGTTTCCTTCCCTTGGAATATTATTTCGAATTCTCACGTAGGTGGATCAGGGAAGTGCTCGATCTACTTGTACACGTATGTATGTGAATACAAATACATTTATATATATATATATATATATATATATAATATATATATGTATATGTAGAAAAAGATCAGAGGAAAGGATTTTCATGCGGACGAAGATGAAAGCTTGATACATACCATGGTACACGTGAGAACGGATCGTGGAATTAGTATTTGTTGATCTTTTCATGATCTTACTGTGATAATTAGTTATGAGAGGAGACTTTTTTCACCCGCGCGTCATTCGCATTCACCTTCAATGAAGAACTTTATATAACCGTAGTGCTGTGTGAATTGGAGCTAGAAATCGAGGTTTCGTGCCGAATTATTATTTCATGGTTGAGAGATCAAAAGGACGAGGGGGGTTTGACCGCGGGGATTGCCCGCGTTTAATTCATGGTCCAGTACCTCGGTGATACCTATATGCTTGCTCTGCATGTGTACATAAGCCTGCGGAAACCAAAATTTCGCAAATACATATATATCCCAGGCTGCAAGTTATTCGGGTTTTAATGATGTCGTATCGACGTCAATTAATTATAACCCCGCGATGTGTTTCGTTCCTGTTTCTGTTTCTTTTCCTTGTCCTTGTTCTTGTCCTGTTTTAAAACCGTCTTTTGATCAGCCACCTTGGACGTGATCACTTCTCCCGCAGGCTGTTCGAGTAACCACAGGAGCTTTTCATAAAGTAATTGCGATAACGAGGTTTCGACAAATTTTCGCTTCTTCTCATCGAACAGGACAAGGACGAAGAGGAGGAGTTCGATTTTGACAATCGAATCGTTTTCCAAATTGTACCCTCTCGTTATATTGTCATTCGAAGGATTCTTTTCTTTTTTTTTTCTTTTTTTTATACTTTTATTTCTCTTCTCTTCATTCCCACGGATTATCATATACAGATATAGATATAATACACGTTGTTATTTTTCCCGTGTAAAAAAGATCCTATCCAGCTTTTCATGTACTCAATCCTCTCGCTCTTTCGTGTTGGGGGATGAAACAAAAAAAAAAAAACAAAAAAAAAAAAAAATACCCTCAGCAGAGACGAACGACCAGGAAACTTTGGTGTTCGACGATTTGTTTCGCGAGGTATTTTGCGGGTATGCTTGTGCACGGGCTGTGCAGGGGATGTCGCTTTGATTTTATTCAACGTTCAACCAACTCCCCGGTCGATTGGATGAAATCGGGTAAATCATCCCTACGTGTATCCCGCACGTTCAGGAAACGTGATGATTTTTTACTCCGTTACCTCTATCTCATCCCTCTGACCACAGAGATTCGCCACCCTAAACCGAACGGAATTCAGGCCGAAGCTCACCTTCCGGATATTAAAAGCTCGGTTGGATTCGCGGACTTGGGGATTTTTTTTTTGTTTTTTTTTTCGCAATTAGTATTTTCGCGTCATTTTATTCCGCAGCTTTGGAATGACGTTGGTATATATTTTAAGCAGATTCTGATCTGCAGGTGTCTTCTTTTGTCGTATACGAACGGAGGTAATAATCGTTTGAGAAAAGTTAAACACGGGGTTCTTTTTCTTACCTTTTCTCCGTAATCGCCTTCAACAGCAACTGTGGATACGTATTTCCAACCCAAACGACGCACGACCTCGACCATTGCTTGAGCTTGAAAGTTATCGGGCGGTACAACGCGACTGAAGTATTCGAAGCGGCTTTTATCCGATAGTTCGGTGCTTGTGGAGGCGTAGCTGAGCTGCGGAATCTGAAAGCAGAAAATATCGGATTTTTCTTTCTTTCTTTTTTTTTTTCCTCGAAATATTTGCCAAGGTTATAGCAAATGGTCGTAAACTCGAGCAAAAGAGAGAATATTATGGCGTTGTTCGTATTTTGCTTTCGAAAAGCAGACTATCGCTGCTTTTCTTTTTCACCCTCGGTCCGGAACCGTACAAAGTAACTTCCGGATTTTAGCCAGATACCTACCCCATACCGTTCGGCTATCTCTGGACTTGGCTTTTTTTTTTTTTATCCTCTTTTAGATTAAAGTATACAGTCCAGATATTATAAGAGAAAAACGTGCCAATGAGCAACCCGAATCTCTTTCCGAAAAATATCTGTTTTTTGTTAGTGAAAAGTACGATTTTTCCCAAAAAAAAAAAAAAAATAAATAAAAAAGCATTCGCAGAATCGAAAATTTCAAGTTCGAAACTGTTCCTCGGGAACTTATATCTGGGATCGTTATTCACCGAACTGTGCAAGTTTTAATGAAGAGTTACAAAACGTAGAAAGAAATCTGTTCTTCAAACTTCTTACAGAATAAAAATCGGAATATTTTTCCTTCAGGATAATGTTGAATAAGTTTTTTCTTCAGAACCCTTTGCTAGAAATTTTTCCCCATATTCTTTCTCACTATAGGTCTTTTGCCTGACTAACGAATTGCGTTAATCAAGATTGATTAAGTTAGTTAAGATAATTGAAAAAAAAAAAAAAAAAGAATTTTGAAGAGTAAAATTTATCCCGAAAGCCGCATTTTCTCTAGGACTGAAGAATTCAAGTGAATCGATAATTTCCGGTGTGATGAATTCATGCAGTCAACGGTCGAACTGATCATCAATTGTGCAACGTGGTGTAGAGAATTGAGGTAAATAAAAGGTAGGAAAATAATTTCGTTAGATAATCTGTCAGAGGTATGTTATTTTCATCTGTTGTTTTTTTTTTTTCCCCCTCGATTTTCTCCCCACGGGGGGTAACAAGTTTTTCTTCTTTTTTGTTTTCGGGGGTTGGCAATGACGATTAAAAAGGACGGTGATCCGTTAAGCTTTTTGTTTAAATTCAAGGCCTTATACTCGCGAGCTCTAATGAAAGGATATTTTGAATCACGTATGAGGGTGCAAACATAGTTTCCCGCCGAAATTCGCTACAGGACTATGAGTATAAGGTACCTCTTATATGTATATAGAGGTTATTTGTGTCCTGGAGACAGTAGACCCCGCGCAGGGGATGAAAAAGGTGCGGACAAAATACCGTCGGCGAAAACCCGGACGGACGCGTTGGGTCAGGAGGATTTGACCTTCTTCCGGAATAAAGACCCGGATTGCTTTGTCTCCTAACTGATTTTGGCCCTAACGCCCGAAACGCAAACGCAAACGCAAACGCAAACGCAAACGCTGTGCGAAACGAGGAGGACACAAGCTCGGAAAGCTACTATAAAATTTGCATTTTCTTCCCACTCGACGAGCCAAGACCTCCACCCTTCACCCTTCACCCTCCACCCTCAACCCTCATCCCTTTCCCACCTCCTCGTTTATGTCACAAAGTTGAATTATATTTCACCCTACGGGAGTGATCTGCATATACCTCTCTAGTCCCGTGGATGGACGGGTCTCCCCTTCCCTGTTGCCCACGAGGGATGATTAGGGGACAAATATTCAAGAATTTATACCCCTCAGGCATTATAAGGTCAAGTGACGTGACGTGTTTCCCTACCACGAGGGAAATGCCAAGATTTCGTTTAAAATTTCTTTTATTTTTCGGAAAGCTTTTTCTTTTCCTCCAGCTCCTCTCCCTTCTTTGGTAAAACTACCGAAAATTACATCAATCACCTGGCCGGTCTTGGGATCGGAGTCTGGGAGTTTTCCCTCTAATTGGTATCCGATACTTGGCTGATTGAAATCGATCCCAAAACTTTAACAGCTCACGCTGTTTTACCCTCGCCAAAACTCCCCCCCCCCCCCCCCCCCAAGCTTTCCTATGTAGCTATTTTAATTGGGGGGGGGGGGGGGGGGGGGAGTAAGGCGAGCCGATCACTTTAACCAAGAATACTTACCCCCGTAATCTTGTATACAGTCTATTGTTCGAGAAATTTTCCGACACGATCAAATCCCTATTCCAGCCAATTTGTAGCCAATTATTTCACGACAAAAACAGGGCACTTGCCTTTGTTGGTAAAATTACAAAAATTCTTCGACTTACCTTGAAAAGCCGCAGGATGTTCGCTACCATGATGGAAACGACACTGAAAGAGGCGCCGATGACCCCAGTCACCGGTTTGTGGGGTACGTAGACAGGTGGCTTTCCACTTTCGCACTTGTACTCGGACATATCCTGAAACAGTTGGGTCAAGATCGTTTCAATGTAGCTTTGGTCTGCCTGAGTTTCGTTTTTGAAAAGTATACCATTTTTTTTTTCTTTTTTTTTGAACCCCGCGGAGAGAAGGTTTGATTTTTCAAAACCGTAGCTCAGGGAGAGTTTTGATCTTGATGAGCGTTGCTTGCTCGGGGAGGGAAAAGTTGAGGCATTTGAAATCGTAATTTGGTATCTGTAAGTTGCGGGTGAAACTCGACTTTCCCTTGAAATTGGAATTGTTTCGGGTGGGTAGCCGCAAGCTATAATATGCGGCCAAGAGCTGTAACCAAATCGGAGCTTTTAAGGGTCCAAGGACCGGAAATTTTCACCGCCAAATTTCAACTCCCCCAGCTGCGATAGCAGTTTTCCGGTCTAAATCGTTTACCGAATAGTTTAACGATTCTTCGAGAGTATAAAGCTCGACTAGCACTTTGCAACGAGTTCCTATTCTTCATGGCATCTCGACCTTTATTGGAAGGAACCATCTACACCTTTGAAAATTCTTTCTTTTACGTATTTCGTATTTTTTATAGTTGTCAAGTTGTAACAAAGAATTTGGCAAATTTTTGGAGGAACAGAAACACTCGTCTGTTTCAGAGACGGGTTGTATAAACTTTTCAAGTTATTTCCGCTATAACCATGAGACGAGGAATTTCACCCTTGCTTAAAACGTTGATTAAAATCGTTGCATCGAAGGGTGAGCGCGTCTTTATATATATATATATATATTGCGAAATGAATTTATCAAACTAAATTTCATTCGCCAAGACCTGAATGCAGAGCATCGATAAATCTGTCGTTCGTCAATTTATGGGGAAACGAGGAGAGTTTCAAGACTGTCGTATGGCGAGGCTGTAGGTTAAATTAGCTGTTACCTATCCCGTCGAGAAACGAGGGATATTGATTGATCGATTGATCACGAGTTCCATATTCTATGCATTTGAAAATGAACAATTTAGCTGTAGGTATGTACCTATGCGAGGTTTGGCCCGAGCCTATCTATCAAGTTGCCTAGTAAATACCCCCTGTTTCGAAGGGGTAGAATAAAATATACCTAAGTAAATTTCAAAGAGACAGACCAATCGGATTTACTCCCTTGAATTTCTTGTAAAAAGGTAAACTTTGCTTCTTCTTTTAGATTCTTTCCACTGAGGGAGAGTTTAGGCTCGAGAGACATACGGACCAAGTCCTCGCCCATTATTTGCTCGATTCAAGTTTTAAACTTGGGTAAAAGTAAAAGTTGTACCCATCTCAAGATTTTGCTTAAACGTTACTGCCGGTTCGGTGGAGGCGAAACCTTGTGTGTGACTTGGCCGGACCAAAAGCTCGTCCTTCTTGTCATGCTTTATACTATACATATACCTACTCGAGGTCCAAATGCACGAGAAGCGAGCTTTCGAAGCTCCCCAGGTCGACACAAGGACTTGACTGAGAATGAAAAATCTCTCTTGTATAAATAAAGCCGAATATACCGGCTACCTGGTACTCTTTTTGAGAAAATTTATAAAGGGCCAATCCACCGTGGGCTAACCTCGAGCTTTTTCAATGCTCTTTTATTCCGCCGTTATATATAGCCTTACAAAAGTATAACATACCGAGTACCTATATCGCTTTTAACGATACGGCAACAATTTCGTTTCTAACCGGTTTTAGCCAAAGTTTCCAAATTCCTGAAGCTTTTTCCGTTTACGTTTTTACCCCCCAAAAGCTCCCTGAATTTCCGATCAATACCAACCCTCCGGGCCAATACGTATATTGATTGATTAATGATTCGATTCTTCTTTTGGGTTATACATATGGGCAATTCCACCAATTATCAACGAATGTTTGGGCCCTAAAAAAATCGATTTGCCTCCATTTTTTTTTCTCGCAATCTGTGAACCAAGATTGGTAAATTCACCAAATTTAAGCCCAATAGGACGTACCGTTCACGAGGAATACGATCTTTAATTTTTAGGACAACATTTTTATGCGCATTTTTCACGTATTTCTATCGTCTCGATAAAAATTCGGAAAAATATGTTTTCTTTGTGAAAAACTCTCAGCTTTTTGAATCCGTTTTTTATTTTTTGTCAGCTTTGCTAAAACCCCCTCAAAAACACGTTTTTTGGCCAAAAACAGCGATTTCTGAAAGTGCTCAATGTTTTATAATTTTTTTGAATTTTTGTTCGGAAAGCTGAGAATTTTTCAGTAAGGAACCCAAATTTTCAGAGTGGGACGGCTACGGGGTCGCGCGTGAGCTACGATTAATTGATAAAGAGCGGTGAATCAAATTCACTTTTGAGACTCAACGGAATATCTTTATCCCCCCAAAAAGCACCTTTGGTGCAAAAACTTTTCGCCAAGTACATTAATACGACAGACACCTACAAAAATGTCACCAAATCAGATACTATTGCCAAGTACAATTCATTTTGTTATACTATAAATAACGTTGTGCTCGATTTGGTTTATGATTATCTGTTCAAAAAACAATTCGAATTAATAAAGTGGAGATGATCACGATCATAAAAAAATATTCGTGATGGAAAGTTTATTGAAAAAAAATATGTCAAAAAAATTGGGGTCCGCGGTACTTGGCGGGGCAATGCATAAATCTTAACACCGTTCAATTTATATTTCACAGTAATTTTTTAATAAAAGGCCCGCCAAGTACCACTACCTCCAATTTTTTTTCAGCAGATCTTTTGGGATAAACTTTTCGTTACGAATATTTTTTTATAAACGTGGCCGTCTCGACTTTATTCATTCGAATTGTTTTTTTCATCAGATAATCATAAACCAATGGAGTGAGCAAGCGAACGAGCACAACGTTCTTTAATTTTTTTTAAACGTAGCACAATAAAATGGATTGTACATACTTGGCAATAGTATCTGATTTGGTGACATTTTTGTAGGTGTCTGTTGTATTAATGTACTTGGCGAAAAGTTTTTGCACCAGAGGTGCTTTTTGGGGGGATAAAGATATTCCGTTGAGTCTCAAAAGTGAATTTGATTCACCGCTCTTTATCAATTAATCGTAGCTCACGCGCGACCCCGTAGCCGTCCCACTCTGAAAATTTGGTTTACTTACTGAAAAATTCTCAGCTTTCCGAATAAAAATTCAAAAAAATTATAAAACATGAGCACTTTCAGAAATCGCTGTTTTTGGTCAAAAAACGTGTTTTTGAGGGGGTTTTAGCAAAGCTGACAAAAAATAAAAAACGGATTCAAAAAGCTGAGAGTTTTTCACAAAGAAAACGTATTTTTCCGAATTTTTATTGAGACGATAGAAATACGTTAAAAATGCGCATAAAAATTTAGTCCTGAAATTTAAAGATCGTATTCCTCGTGAACGGTACGTCCTATTGGGCTTAAATTTGGTGAATTTACCAATCTTGGTTCACAGATTGCAAGAAAAAAAAATTGAGGCAAATCGATTTTTCTAGGGCCCAAACATTCGTTGATAATTGCTGGAATTGCCCATATAGACGAAAGAATGGAATTGTTTTATATGTATGTATGTTACATAACTTTGCGTCTATATGGGTTTCCGAGCTTTCAGTTAGCAAACAATGTGCATACCTCACGAACTTTATATACTCTCGGGATTAATTGTGTATTACAGAGTTTCGTTGATTTTGAATTCAGTCGAGTATCGGGCCGCCGTATATTCTCGATTAAAACTTGCAACGGAATATTTTAATTAAAGCATTCATCGATCCGATATATGCACCAGAACCGGGGACATAGGGTAAAATTCCCATAGGAAATTTTTACAAGCCTGCAACTAATTACCCAGTTGATTCGATAAAACAATACTGCAGTTTCGTTGATTTCTCTAATAAAACGTAACTAAACGAACAATATTCGATGGATTTTCATCAAAGCGCAAAATTCCGCGTATCTGCATGACTGTATTTTATTTTCCGGTCCCCTCCTCCTCCTCCTCCTCCTATTGGTAAAATTTTAATTAACTGTTTTACTTTTCCCAATCAACGAAACAGTTAGATTATTTATTTTCCGTTTTGTTTTTATTCCTTTGTTTTTTATATCTCGATTTGAAACGATATCGAGAGTCCAACGGATAAAGACTAGAACGATATATCAATAAAAAATGATATTTTTTTAACGCGGAAAAAATTTCACCAAAATTATACTCGCATCGACCCCTATGTATATTTTTCTCTAACGCAGCGTTGAGTCTTCTTTCGGAGTATACGGCGTCCCCAGAAATCAATAGCGCTGATTAATTAGCCCAAATAACAGCGGGAGGCAAAGTGATTGAATTTTCTAAACTTGACTGTTAGAGCCACGGGGGCTTTTTTTTCCGGAATAGAATAGAATGATTCATTTCCGGTGTTGATTCGGTACGAGTATATGTATATAGAGTATAGTTAGGTCAGTTTGCACATAACGGCCACCAGTCAATTATCGGGATATACATCCGACCGAGAATATATAATTACAGAATTCAAACAGACTATTCCGAAGACTAACAAATCGAGTTAATTTGAATTTGAATTACTACACAGCGAAAGTATAAGTCTTTATGGAAACCCTCGACTCGAAAAAAAAAAAAGGAAAAACAAAGCCAACGATTCGCACAATTGGTGAAAAAATTGCAGACGGTAATTGTTTCCTTTTCATTTTTTCATATAAAAACGGTATATCGTTCGGCGTTGATTATTTTTGGTTTCGTTTTTGTTTTCGATCGATTTTGTCTTTCTGAAAATCGAAACTAGGGCGTTCACCGTTTTTTGGTGATACTTAATTTTTTTAACAAATACGCATTTCAGCAAGATCCTTTTTTCTTCTTCTTCCTCTTCTTCTTCTTCTTCTTCTTCTTTTTTTTTTTTATTATCTCTTCATTTAATATCACTGGAGATACCGAAGCTGCTTTCCCGGGTTTCTCGATTAACCGCGGGTATATCGATCGAAGCAAACAGGTAGCCGGACCCGAAACTGATTACCAATCTTGCTAGAACTAATCAAGAAATAGTATCTCCAATCGTGTAGGTTATACTAATTATATATGCGGATTCCCGCGGCATATGTTATGCGAATATTCATCCTATATACACGGTTAAAGCTCTCGAAGATTTTCTCATACTTTAATTATGCGACTAGCCCGATATGAGGGCTGATTGTTTATCGTTAATTGCATTTTACCGGTTCCCTTTACCCGATATAACGAGTAATTGAAATTGAAAATATATTTCCAAGCCTTATTACTTGGGTGGAAAAAATTCATCATCATCATCATCATCATCTTAATTGAAGCACTGGCGTATTATTGTCCCTTATGCTGCAATTACCGGGTAAATTTGAAACCGATCATTTTAAATATATCATGCTTTTGTTTATTTATCTACCTCGCGTTGTTGTAGTTTCCCACGCTTGCCCCTTTTTACTCCCGAATGTAATAAAAATTTGAGCTTTATCGGTCTCTGTGTGATTTAGCATTATTTTTTTCGTTTTTTTTTTGTTTTTTTTTTTCCAGACCGCAGGGCTGGGGTTTTCTCTATTCATACTTCCAATCCTGTCTGCAGCTCAGATAGAAAAGCGGAATATTCATGGAATTTTACCCGATCCCTCGTTGAGCTTGCGGCCACTGATCTTCTCTGCGGTGTCGATGAGCTTTGGATTTTCGTTTTGCTGCAATAGGAGCGGATTGGATATCTTGAACGATGCAGAATATATTCGAGGGTGAGGGGAAAAATAAGGGAAGTAAACTAACGCGGTGCATTTGTAACCGAGAGAAATAATCCTGTTGGATTTAAGAAATATTTTCAAACGAGAAAATTTGTTGTAGCATGGTAATAATATAGATTGTGCATTTCGCCTAAGCGCAAAAATATAAGTTAATATGGAAACGTGATTTTTTTTTTGTTTCGAAAAAGTATTTTGTTGCTCCAACCAAAAACTCATTTTTACGGCCCATGAAAGCAGATTTTTTTTTTTGACTCAAACGATATTTTTTTGATTCAACAAGTTGTAATTTTTCTCTATGTGGCGTCGAATTTATAATTACGGATGAGAAATAAGTTGATGAAGGGAAAAAAACGCTCGAGAGACAATTAGGCAAGAAGAAGAAGGAGAAGAATCAAAGTTTATTTTCGCCATTTTTGTTTTTTTTTACTTTTTTTGAATTTACTAGACTGTCGCTTGAGGCTAATTGGGTCGTAATTTTTTATTGACTATTGACCTTGTTGGATGGCTGCCCTTTTTTTTTTCTAATTGGGTAATTAGCTCCAGTTGCAATTAGGCATTTCTGTTATAAGGGTGACTTCCTCTTTCGCGGACTTAGTAGATACCTACTTACTTTCAACTATCCGTCGTTCTACCTCTCTACAAGGCCACTTCTCGCCGCCCTTCACTCGCCTACTAGCTAGCTCTTCGCTCTTGCTACCGAGTTATTTTCATTCTCAAGTGAATAAACAAAGCCACTCCTTTTTTCCGAGGCAGAAAGAATATTCGAGAAATTTGTTTCCTAGCTCACGGTGCTCCGGAAAACAAATGTCAAAGTTTAAAAAAGCTATAGCGTCAGGAAAACGAGAAACGGTTAGAAAAAATAAAATAATATAAAAAAATCGAAAAATCAGGGAATAAGAAATAAGGACGGATTTTCTGTCCGTTGATTTTTGTCTATGGAAATTCGGAAATAATTGTAAGAAGTTCGAGAAACGCTGCTGCTAGTTAAAAGTCGGAAAATCATGCCTAGGACATACCGGAGATCAACGGTTCTGATTACTTCAAAATGGTTTTTTTGGATCCCCCTATCCGAAATTTTCAAGATATTGAAAATCTAAAAAATTTCTAAATCGCGGAATTTTACGCCAAATCGAACGAGTGCTGGTCGACTATTGTAGCAGAACTGGTTCGCTCGGGAAAAAATTTACAATGTTGAAAAATAATTTTCAAAAACTATGAAAATGTCGAGAAAAAAAAAAATGGAAATTTTGGCAATTTGAAAAAGTATGATGGTCTTTCGATAGGTTTTATAATAATATCCGAGCAGGTAAATATCTACTGATCGACGTTTCAGAATTCGGGAATTCATCGAGCCTGAAATTTTGACGATAATTAACCAATTCAAAATCCGCAAATATTCAGGTACTTTGAAAATTTAAATTACAAAAAAATACCAGAGATCATGAAATCGGGTGGAATATATATTGCTCGTGCCGAGCTGGTATAGGTATAATTTACATGCCTTTTTGGCGTTTGCGTTATCTCCAACGGGTGCTTTGCCTACAGGTACGTATATGAATTATTCAAACTGACAATGCACGTCTCAATTAAGCTGTACAATCAAAGGAACTTGGTTAATTAGATCAACGGAGTAAGTAATTCAGTGAACTTTTAATATTTGTCAAAAGTCATAATGAACGTCCCGGACGGTACCCCCCCCCCCCCCCCCCCTCTCAATTATTGCCGTTTCCCTGATCTTTCAACTTTCGCATCTAATTCCTCGTAATTTTCACCAAATTGTAAGATCCTCAAAACAACGACGACCCATAACGAAACATGAGCATTTCCTGTCTCCATCTCCATCTCGCGTCTCCATGATCCTCCACTTTTCGCATTAGCAACTACTTGGCAGTCATTTCATTAGCCGGTTGCAGGGTTAAAGTCAAGACGATAATTTGCAATCAGGTATGCGGGGGTCGTGGAAGGCCAGAGGGGCATTAAAGAGATGCTAGAAATTTTCTAGCATCGGGTATAATTATGGGAACGCGATACTCGTGATACTTATTTATATATTTGTCTCAAGTCTAGACTTCAGACTTTACCCTCAAGGTTTGAAGGGATGCAGTTGGGGCAATGGCGAAATCGATATCGATGACGAGAAATCGAGAACTTGAAGCTCGCACCTTATCTCGTCAATATGAAATTAAAACCGAGCAGCTATATTAAGGGCCGGGCTAAAGTGAATTGACACGGATTGTCGGAGATGGGCTTTAACTCGATTAAGGAATCAGATCCGCTCGATCACCTCACCACCCCCTCTTTAAACATTTAATATTCAGAATCTAAAAAAGAGGGAAAATCGTCATCGACCCTTAAAAAAAAAAAATTTGCCTAAGATTACCGAACGATTACCCGCACTTCCTCATCACAGGATCTTCGGAATTATACTTTAGTCACAATATCCGCTTCCGTCCAGTGATTTGAGGTGAAATATCTGAAAATTACGGTCCCACACTCCGGTGCTTTCAACCTTTTTCAAGGATACCCGCCCTTTTCTTACCCCATGTATTTTCGGACTCCCGTGAGGATTTTCTTCGGGGTTTCTTAGCCCTTCCGAGAACTACTCCTGTGGGTAACATTCGGGCAATACGTTGGAGGATTGAATATCATTATATACACTTTTCACTCAGAGCATCTGTCTGCTTCGGAAATAACTTCCTCGACTTTTTCTCCATACATACATCACAATCGCCATTTATATTGTTTCCCGTGGTTTTTTTAATTTTTTTTTATTTTTTATCTTATTCGTGATTTAACCCTCCGTCATAAAGATTATTTTTACTGGCGTCATTTTTGTTCAATTATAAGAGCTTCTTAAAAATCTGAAAAAATTCACAGATAGTCTCCTGCAGTGATCATCGTCATCATCATCATCATTCTGCTATTCATTCTTTTTCATAACTCATTCTATGATTTCGTAATAATGATTGAAATTTGAACAATCACTTGAAAAAAAATTGACATCTACGTAAAAAAAGAAAAAAAAAAAAAAAAAAAATTCATATCTTTACAGTTAATGAGCATGAAGTAAAATCACTCATGGGTTTCAAGTTTCGAATGCGATAACTTTTCAGAAAAATATAATCTTATCTCCGTCCCGGTTTCAAAAAAGTACCTTAGATATATTTATTTGCACACTCAAAAGTAGTATAATATTTTAACGTTTCGTTCATAGAACAAAATAGGAGAAAAAAAAAAAAAAAAAAACAACTCATTTTTCTTGATCAATCAACTTCTTTCATATCGTTTTTATCGCAAGAATTAGCCTCATCGTATATTGTATATATGAGGATGTCAACTGCGGAAACAGTTATAGCGTCGTATATTTGCACTCCGATTCTTTCCGCCATTATCAGCTGTCTGTATAATATTGTCTGAAATAACAAAAAATGAAATAATAAAAATAAAAAACTACGGGCGAGTCCATCTATATAGAAAGTGGGACCCGAGACAGCGTTCATGGAAAGGCTGAGGAGTATGTCAACCGAATGTTTACAGGTTGAGCTGTTTTGTTCGTCAAAGAGACCCTTCATTCGGCGATACCACCCTCGTTTGCAAAGCCAATTAGTCAGGGCAAATTGGCACGTTACTATAACGAAAGTTTTCCTCCTCTCAAGCTTGACTCGCCCCCGTCGAAGGGATGGTTTGCAAATAAAGCTTCTTTTTATTTTTTTCTATTTCCATTTTTTCTTTTTTTCTTTATCTTTTTTTCTCTTCATTCTTTTCGAAAACTTTACTCAGACCCAGGAGTTTTCCCAGCCTTTCGTTTTACACGCGGCAAGGTATGTATTATATTTTATATATATGAGGTCAAGTTCTGATTCTCTCGAGAAAAAAAAAAATCCCCTCGAGTTATAATTATTATAATAATAACGCCTAAAATGCTAATGCGACTAATCTCACAAAGTAAGGGATGAATTGCAGACTATACCCTACTTCGAGTTCGTTAGCGCTACCTGATTATTTTCCAAGACGCAATAACATTTCCTTTATAATACCTTATCCTATTATTGATTGATAGACAGAATTACCCTCAGAGTCGCCTAGTCATCCCATGTCTATGTCCTGAATCCTATACTATACGCGATGAAAGCTTTGGAAGTAGGAGCTGAATTGATGGAGCAGGTATATAGTACCTATCTTTCTTTTTCTCGTCTCATTGAGTGCTCTGGTTGTGTTTGTGTATCAATTTCCAGGTGTGGAAGAGAGTTATAGGTATAGGTATATATATATACCTACTGAAGAGGGTAGTATAAGGGTCAATAGGGACCGAAGAAGTACATATATACGGTGAGAGAAGAGAATGACCTGCTCTTCAGGGTGGCTGCTGCTAGGTTACTAGTTGATGGTTACAGCATTGGAGCTAGTGAATAAACAACCAAGAGCTATAGGTAGGGGGTTAGTGGTTCTTTGGCAATGGGAAATGGGTAAAGCCCAACGTCTTGTCCTGAAACAGGCAGGTGCGCCAAACGGGAATGGTCGACCAAAGCCGAGAATCGATTTAACCAAAATTAGAAGGGGACCCCCTGGTGAACGCGAGCATTGATGAAACACAGTATAAGTATGCCGTGTATCTTATTTTACCGATCAGATCGACCCGAGAAAATTAAGTATCGAACCTTTTTTGCGAAACATATATGGTATATAGAAAGAAAGAGAGCCCATGAATCGCACGAAGTGAAGTTGAGAAATATACGAGACCGAATGCGGCCGAAAATGAATCTCAAAAACCACCTGTTCTTTAAATTGCCTCAAGAGGAAAGGTTATAAAAAAACGTTGTAAAAATATACCTCAAAGAGCTTTGAAAAGCTCGTTCTGCAGTCTGCTTTGAAATACTTGTTGACATTTTTCTTTTACTATATTTTTTACCCGAAATATTCTACTTTTGATTACATCCTCATATCCAAAGATTTCCAAAATGATCTAGAACTTACGAATATATATATACAGTATATCAAAATGGAACGGTTATTTTTGAAAAGAAAAAGAAAACAAACAAAAAAAATAAGCTCAGGATTGAAATTCCATAAAATCGTTGGAGCAGGAAAATTATTCCTAATTACAAGTTACCTCTTCTATTTATCATTTCAATTCGAATTTCTGTCGCGTAGGTCAATTTCGATAAAGGGATATCGGGCAATAGTTGTGAACCACAGGATATTTATACATATATATGTGGTGTATTTTTTATTTTTATTTTTTTATTTTTTTCCGGGTCGACGGGGGTGCGTGAAAGAAAAAAGACGACCCTCGAATTCATTGCTTCCCTTACGCCAAGGAAGATATACCTATAACGGAGAGAATATTCTCCCCAGCTATATGGTATAGCGTATGGAGCTCATGATAGGTATCTGGGCTGAAACTGACATTGAGATACGAGCAGGTTAGCCTTACGACTACGTTACGATATTACAAACCAGTAGCACCAAACACCACCGGCAGCAAGCAATTTTCTAAATATTTTCAAACTCAATATTTATATTCATGTTCAGACCTGTGGGAAAATGAAATATGAAGGGATCGAGAGAAACTGGACCCGTGCGGAACGGAAAATAAAAAAAATTGTAAAAAAAAAAAAAAAAAGAAAAAAATAAAGATCGATTTCTTTCCGTTCTCCAAACGTAATTATATAATGACGCGAAATTTACTACTTTTGAAATTGTCAGTAAAAATATGAGACTCGCTGGTATGTTTCGAGGAGTGCAATAATAAGAAAGAGAAATTTTAGTTTGTTAAAAGATTTGAAAACTCAAGACTTTAGATCCCTTTGAAGAAAAGGTATATAAAGGGTAAAAGTTATTTGACTACCCTTTTTCACCTGGAGAGGGGGGGGGATGTAACCTTTTCCGCTGTTCTTTGGATGGAAGATTATTTTCGAGGAACGATTCTTAATTAAGAAATTCTTCATTAAAATTATTCCCCAACCTTTCCAAACCTTTGTAAATGAGAATTGAATTCGGTGATCCTATTGCGACCGTGGTATTCGAAAATCAACCATGGGACTAACCTGATTCATGTACGATCTGACGAACTCCATGCTTTGATCGAGGGCGTAGGTATCACTGCTACATGAATCCAGGATCAAACCACCCAGGGTTGTATTGGGCAAAAGGTTTGTGTCGTTGTTTAGCTCGTCGAGGGCGTAAAGCATTGCTTCTAATCTCTGGATGCCTTTTTCCTCCTTAACAGCACCGCAAGGCGATTGTCCCATCGTCCCGGGCACCTGGAGGAGTTGAAAAATCGTGACTTGAACCGGCTCCGGTTCAGAATGAAAAACACAGAGAGAAAGAGGTGGGAATATTTCTCATTGTTAGTAAAACAGAGAGGATATAAAACCGCGGGGTTTTCTCATTCAGTTGAAAGTTTTCCGAATAACAAACAGGACCATAAAAGCCTGATGAAAAATTCGTGAATTCTTGAATTCTTGAATTAATAGTCACGTGAATGTATACCACAGGTTTAATCAACTTAATCTATCGGCTCTCGTTGGTTAATTCGAGGTAAGGTTAGTCGGGCGGTGAATTTGGGTTTGCTGGGAAAAATAGGAGGGGGAAAAAAAAAAAATATCTAAGAGCCAATATATTATTTATTTTCTAAGTTTTCTCGAGCTGATCCTTGTAATATGGCCGATGTTACTTCGCCTTCGATTTTATAGAGGAAAAAAATCCCATTGAAGAATCGTTTGGCACGAACAAAGCCTCACCCCGAAGCTTGATCGTATTCAGCCATGATATGCTAGGGCAGCAACCGAGTGTATTATAGCTTATCTTGGCAAAGTTGAGCTTTTATGGAGTTCCTAACGAGCGAAAGGGCATTCGGGCCCGCAAGATTCCCTTTGAGATAACGGGCAGATGGGATCAGATTTGAATCGAGTTAAAACCGCCCCAAGGTCCACCCCCTGAATCCTACGATATCCACTTCCACCCTCTTCTATCCAGTTCTCTTCGTATTTTATCTGGTTCTAAGGGGGGGTAAGGGTTTCAGCGTAAAAAAAAAACGAATTTTTTTTCTTCAAAGTATGGATTGAGCAAATTCATTCAAACCTTTTGCATTTTATTAAGTATACTTTCAACAATATTTTGTGATTTTTTGATCCGGAAATATTGAAAAACAAGCCGATGACAGAGCTTGCCCCAGAACGTCTTAGAAAAATAACAATTTAAGGGGGAAACCCCCTTAATGTAGAAAAAAATAAATTTTAACTAAACGTTGGGGGGAGGTATTTGATATGTAGAAAATGTGTAACAATAGTTTGAAATGAATCGGTCAAGTAGTTTTTAAATAGCAGTGAACACGGACTTTGAAAAAGTAGTTTTGAAAAAAATTACGCGTTTAAAAATTTCTGAGCTAAAAAAGTGAAGAAAAAAAATTCTTTTTCTTCAACTCCAAATATGTCTTTATGGCTTTACTTACCTACCTGTCTTAGCTAAATAAAATCTTCTCGATTTAGTATTTGCTAAATAAAAAATTCGATTTATGGAAATTGCAAACCCTTACCCTCCCCACCCTTAAAAATCAAATGAACCATTCGTCTCACCTGTTCGTGCATCGGGAATATACCCCCGAATATTATGTCTCCCGCTATCCGGATGAGTTTGGAACTATCATCGTCCTCGTCGTTGTTTTTTGGTTCGTCGTAACACTCGATTAAAACGAGAAACCAACACATCCATAGTAGCATTCGGTAGAGGCTGATCATCTTGAGGGTAACCAAACCGGACAAAGGACACCCCTTCGAGGATACCTTCGAAAATGATAGAAAATTATTCGTCTGATTCGTCCGTTGAATTTCGTTGGAATTTATCAATTCGTCTGATTCGTCCGTTGAATTTCGTTGGAATTTATCATCTACCAATCCACATTCCTGAGGCACCAGAATCCGCGATTTACCCCCGTAAGCCCCCCCCCCACCCCTCTTATTCCTTTGACTCAAGTTACCAAATTAATTGTCCCGTTACCGGAGTCGACTCCAAAGCTTGTCGAGGATCGGGTTTTCAGATGGTAAATGTATTTCCACGTATAAGCTTTGTGTCTCTCTGAAATTCTGCCATTCGCGTCACATAGCAGGGCTTTGGAATTGTCAATTATGTCACGTTTTCTTCATGTTAAAGATTAAGCTCGTTTCACACTATTTGGGACGTTGAAAAAAAATATTCAAAAACATTTCTTCCTGCAGCTTTTGGAACAATTCACACTCGTCTGCAGTGAGTTTCTGTAACCTTCCCCCCCCCCCCCCCCCCCCCCCTCTCTGTTTTTGGATTTCTTTTACACATTTTGGGGAGTTGGTCGTGTTACAAGGCGAGTATTTTCTTCAAGAGGATAAATTTTCAACTGGATAAAACGTACAATGGTTTCTCTGAGAAGGTAATTGAATGTTTAGATCCGAGGTCGAGGCCCAATTAACGAGCTTTCTTTGTTCTCCGGGCGGAAGTACCGAGTTTTTTAAAGTTTGAATTCCTCCGGGACGGTGGGACGCCATTTTTTTTCACGTTTAATAATTCAGCTTGTTCTCTAAACTCTCACCGTACATCTGAGTATAAGAAGTCCGATAAATTACGAGTAAAAATTGATCAGCTATACTTTCAGCTGAACTTATTACATTAAACGTATAATATATATTTTTTCCGATTCCGGGAACACGAACGGCGGCACGTGTGGGAGAAATTTGTATTTTCATTGATTGAAAATAAATTGACAAACGTACTTCAAAGCCCTCGGTATTACCTTTCAATTTTATAATTCGTAAGGGAGGCGGGGGAAAAGCATCAAAAGGGAAAACGTCATTTTGTTAGGGTCCCCTCAGCTCCCTATACGTACGTTTGTCGAATACCTTGTAAATTCCCGGTGATCGAATCGATCGAGGTGAAAATTTAATTGACTCAGGACCGGTGTCCGGAATAATAATAATAATAAAAAGAACTGCCGGTAAAATTTAAAGCGATAATTCAAGGCGATGATTCGTAAGGTTATCGGAACAAGCCGGGCTTATTCATCCTCGAGAGCCAAGAGATAAGGAGGAAAAGTTTAGTTGCCCCCTCAGCAAAGGGAAATCTCCGACAATTTTCAAAAAGTTTCTTCTCGAACCTTCGTCGTCGTCGTCTCAGGTTTCAATCTTATAGGGTCACGAGTCAGACGCCCATACCTTCTTCTTCTTCTTCTTCTTCGTACCTTAGAAAGAAGTTAACTTTCGATCTCGCAAGAGTTCGAGGATCGGGATTCGCCCCTTCCGGATATATACGAACCCAACTAATTACTGGACTGGATAAAATTCGGAAGGAATCGATTTGTAATTGATAACAAATTCTATCCTGCAAGGACTGTAGCTGGATCGAGTTCTGTTATTTTCCTTCTTTGTTTGTTTGTTTTTTGTTTTTTTGTTTTTTTCTTTCCGCGAAATCAACGAAAGGAGATTATGAAATTATCGCGAAACGATTAATACTTTAATTCCCCTTTCCCTTTAATATCATTATAAAAGTTCACCCCCTACCTCGCGGCAGAGTTCTAGTCTTTTTCCTCCCTTTTGTAATTTCTTCGACATAGCCCGGGGGTAGGAGAAAAAGAATCAGTCTAACTTTACCTCGGATAGAAACGAGTAATTATATCTTCGGGAACAATTATTAAATCTATTTTATTTATCGAGTTGAAAACGGGGACACCGTGCGTGAGCTCCAAACTGAATATGGGTACGAATTGAATAGCTTTACAAAAAAAAAAAAAGAGAGAGAGAGATCGAAGGAAAAGCTCTGCTTGACAAGCTTCTCGACATTCTTCAAACATATATATATATATACTTTCATGTTCTTGAATCAGACGTATTTCCATTATACCCCCTGCTGAATCAGCTATATACCTACCAAATGACTCGCACACGAACATATATTATACTTATATACATGTATACGTATAAATATGTACAGAGAAATATACTTTCGTGAGTACGAAGGTGGCATGAATTAAAGTATGTCGCGGTAGTAAAAATGAAACGTGGTCCAAAATCAACTTATTTCTTTACCAAAGTTGATTTTACATCATTATAATAATGTCACTAAAAATCATTCGCTGCACGAATTGAGGCACACCGTAAGTCCGATTTCACTTTCTCAGGATCCGAATTGTTCGGAAGATGCGCCGTCATAAACTGAACAAGGGAAATTGAATTTAAAAAATTATCATAGAAGATATGGCCCATTTTCCAAAAATCGAACATTTCTTTTCCACTTATTTGCAAATAACTCAGCCTAAAAATTAAATTTGCCAATTTTCCTCGTTCAATTAGTGACGGACTGTATTCCTTCGAATTTTAGTCATAGATAAGTCGAATCGGACCTACGGTGTGCCTGAATTCGTACAGCAACCGTTTTTAAGTGTGAGAATTATAATGATGAAAAATGAACTTTGGTGATGAGAAAAAAAATTGATTTTGGACTATGTTTAATTTTCCCAACTGCAGGAAAATCAACATTCTCAAGGCATCCGGTAAGAGTTGAAAAAAAAAATTAATTATGCAGACTTTCGAACGGTCAAATCACCCGAAATCACCCCTCCATCCGCACTTCTTGCAATGGGAATTATTCCATAACCCCCTGGGCCTCTCGACTCGGGCCAGATGATACGGTTAAAGTTTGTCAAACGACTTCCTGGTCCATGAAACTCAGGAGTTGACGTTCCTTGCACCCTAGGGATTCGAGATGGGTTCCCGTATAGGTTAGAAGGATATATGCATGTAGCCAGGCAAGTACGTAGGTACGTATGTAGCTGTAGATTCAAGTTAATACCGTAACGTTCAACTTGCACATCATCCTGAACCAGCAAATGTGCAAGAGCGTGTTCAGGGGGCCCTAAAAACTGCAATCAACTTCACTTCCTCCTCTCACACCTCCATTCACGCTCGAATTAATGATCGTGAGATGGTATACGGCGAGTAGTTTTCACCCAGCTATCCCCCTTCCATTTTATCAACCCTCATAGACACACGTACGGGGGGTGGTGGCTCTTTATAGCGAGATACACGGGGGAGGATTAAAAAGAAAAAAAAAAAATGGAGAGAACAAGGAAAAGAAAGAAAATTTGGGAGGGGGGGGGGGGGGGGGGAATAAAACAAGGACAAGAGAGAAAAGGGAGACGCGAAAAAAGACGCGGCATTATCCGAAGCAAAACCCTCGGCGAACCGCGGGGATAATTACTTTGTGAACTAATTATCTTCCCGTGACAACAACAGCCTAAAGACCCGGTACCAGTACTACCTACCGGTTCCAAAGCCAGCCCTTTTCTACAGCTTAGGTTTTACCCTCATTTAGAAGTCATCGTTTGTATATACGCGCCAGACCACCCTCGTGTCTAATTTTCTAACATTATAGGTACATACATACATATATATATATACCTATACCGTATCTGTTGTGTTGTTATTCTCACGATTGCCATAATTTATTTCGAGTAGGTACGAGATCCAACCTATCGAAAGAGTTTCGAAAATTCGTTTATTTGTTTTTTTTTTTTTTTTTTTTCTTTTATTTGGCTTTGTCTATTAGCCAATCATTGTAACGTATTTTTGGGCTACTGATTTTATTGTCGAAAGAAGAAAAAAAAAGGGAGACAAATTTTTGAAAGAATGTCGATCCATTCGTATCCCCATCGTTATCATCGCGTTTCGGTTTAGATTTCGATCTGCAAGCCCGTTATTTCAGTCCGTGGGGTATAACTATAGGTACTTTGGATCTGGTAGAAAGATAGACGAAAGAAAATGCGGTTTTCTTTTATCTTTGAAAAATATGGGCTTGGCGAAAATTATTCAAAACTTCACTACACCCGGGATTGACACTCGTTTTTTTTTTTTTTTTTTTCTTTTTTTTTTGCACTGCTGAAGAAAAAGATACATATAATATAGAGAAAGAAAGAAAGAAAGATTCGAGGCTGTATAATGTTAAAAAAGATGAAAATATTTTGCTCGTTCAGCTAAAAGTAGGAGACGCGTTCGATAATCACAAACTGTATACAGGTACACCATTTACTATATATGGACCAAGTTAAAAATACACCTCTGGTGGTAATTTCCTGCCCTTTCGAGTCGAATAAATTTAACCAATGTTTACCCTTGCGATAACAAGGTTTTGATCTCACGCTTGGAAAAATCCTTGAATTTTAAAAGCAAATATAAAGTTTCTTTTTCCTTCGTGTTTCCCCAATCAATACGAATTTCATACATTATATTTGTTCACGGAGGCGGAGTGAAAAAAAATAAGACAACAGAATGAAAACAAAAGAGAAAAAAAAAAACACACACACACACACATACGTAGAGAAGAAAAACACACAAAAAAGCCACTTCTAGATTTTTTAAAACAAGGTAAAGCTCTCAGGCCCTTTACAGTTTCTGGTATTAGCTGGCCGGCCAAACCCCCCATCCCCTTCTCAACCCCCCAGCTAAGCAAAAAACGGAAACCCTTGATCGACGAGTGGAAATGGAACTGCAAAATACCCTGAGAAAAAAACTGTGCCAGCTTCTGAAAGCCCGAGGAAAGAAAAAGAAAGAAAACCCCCAAGAAGTAGAGGGAAAGAAGAGGAGTGAGGGGGGGGAAAAGTGAGAATCGAAAATCTCCAAAGTCTGATCACGTTTTTTTTTTTTTCCTCTTATCTCTTATCTTTGATGCCGTTTCGGTTCCTGCAGTCGTATACGTTGTTACTGCATGATCAATAGATCCCAATCTGATTACTTCTACATTTAGCCATTCGGAGGAATCGATTGATCGTTACGCTCGACTGTGCAAAGACACTTTTCTGCGAGATACCTACCCTTCTCGAGGAAGCACCCTACTGGAAATGAAAGTTTCGTATTTTCATCCTGAAATTGAAATTCCGTCTGGACCAATAGTGGTGAGTGCTGGTTAGACTTACAATTAGTCTTGCTCAAGACCCGGACTTTATTTGAGAGATATAAAATTTAAAAAAAATTAAAAAAAAAACGAAATTGAATTCAAAATGTCCTTTTTGGTGGTAGTGCCTTTTCCAAAATCTGGATCGCAGTGATAACTGAACGACTGTTCAGTTTTCTTACGGGGTCAAGGTTTTCCCGTGACGGTTGTTTTGCTGCATTAATTTATATCGAGCCATTGCCACTTTCACCCGGGCGCCTACTTTGCCCCCAGAGAGTATTTTTTTTCGTTCTCTTCGCTCCCGCTGCTTTTTCCCAAGAAAGAAATATAAAATTCCAGCAAACCCTGACGCTACGTATATAAGACGTCAATATCCCGGGTTACAACGGGTCGCTTTTAAATTCAGACATGTAATGAAAAATGAAAGACGACCGCAATAGGAGCGACGTCGACGATGATGATGATGATGATGATGATGATGATGATTATGATTATGATGATGATTATGACGGTAATGGTAATGGTAATGGTGATGAAGGGCAGTATTACCCATATAAGACTGTTTTCAAAAACACGGGATCAATACTCGCGAGACAAAAGTAGAAACTCTATATAAGGAAAACGAAGAAGAAAGAGAGTGAGGAAGAAGAAGAAGAAGAAGAAGAATAAGAATAAGAAAATGCGAAAACTTTACTCGACTTCGTTCGTTTCCTGCGTAAAATATAGTCGCTGGATATTTTCAACACCGTGCTTCATATATATCACGTTTGAAATCCAAAACCCAAACTATTTTAATCGATAGGATTATAGCTTCGCGGGGTTCAACGTTCTTTCAACCTTCTTCTTCTCCTCCTACTCCTCGAGAGAGAGAGACGATCCTCACATTTCAGTTTTCACCGCCCCACATGACATGACTAGCTCTTCGTTCGTTATAATCATTACCCTCTTTACAGTGTTAAATTTCTCCTAAAAAAATAAATCGTTACCATTCCTCCTCGGAATCCAAAGTTTAATCCTCGTTAAACCTCTTCGTAATTCTCAATGTTGGATTGAAATGGGTCTGCAAGTTGGATTGTGCTCCACGTTGGGTTTGAGTTGGGTTATATTATGTATCAGTCGCTTTGTCACGGGCCTTATAGCTGCTACATCGGCTTTCGGGTTAAGCATTAAGAAGATGATCATCATATGTGGCTGATCGTTTGTCAGATTGCAATATCCAGCTTCACCGTTATATAGGGTACTATAATATCGTCGTTATATCTCCATTCATCAATAACCCGACTTAATCTATCCCCGAGATATAATCCAACAAACACCGAGGTTATAGCTATAATATATAGATGATTTAACGAATAGGATACCTATTATTGAAAATAGACATTTTTAAACTAATCGCGAATATATACTTCGTTGAGGTGGGTTAAAATTTTATATTATATATATACGAGGCACAAGGAGTTTCGAGACGGGACCGTAAACGTCGCCGGCTATATAATTTGCAATAAAGTTGGTTACCTTCGTAACGATCTAGCCGTTACCCCCCTGTTTCTACAAAGAGCCCAGCTCCCATAAGGAGGAGGCGAGGAGACCTGGCGAATAAGTGCCAGTAAACAAGGGAAAAGCCACTGGGGCGTGAGTATAGCCTGTGCGCGAAATATCTCTTTCTGAAAGGAGAAAGTAGGCAAAAAAGAAAAAAAAAAAAGAAAAAAAATCAGGAACCGTGTAATGCGAAAGGTTCGGGAATATTTTTGAAAACAGCCCGGGTTTCTCGGAGCGCGCGCTTAATGATTCGTAAAAAAAAAAAAGAAAAAAAAAAAGCGGAATAACGAGACGTTACTCTTGCTTTACCGCTCCTTTCATTTTCCGTTACCTATACGCACCGTTCTTATACTTTTTACCCCCTCGTCAAGGGCAACGCAAAGAACAATTGGAAAATTGCTTATTCCATGATGATGAAAAGCTTGCAGCACCAAGGCGAGGGCTGGCTGGTATAGAAAAGACGAACACGAGGGAAAGGAGAAAAAAAAAAAAAAAAAAAAAAACAACCGTCGAACATTCATTATCTGTAGCTACTCGTACCTCCGAGAATCCTGTCACGAACACACGAAATGCCAGAAACACCGTTCGACGCGGGGCTAAAGCCGGGAAACAATTTGGTTCTCTTTAAATTGCTAATCACTGCCGCGCGCGTCAATCAAACGGCGACAAGTCAATCCCTCGAAATAGAAGCAGAATTGAAGAGAAAAAAAAAAAAAAAAAAAAAAAAAAAAATGGAAGAAGAGAATGAATAACGTGAAATAGAAAGAGAGAGAGAGAGAGAGAGAGAGAGGTGAGGCCGTGTTTGTCATTTTACAATTCCATCAAAATTCGAGGAAGTAGAATAAGAGGGAAATTCCGGACGAACGCACAACGGTCGAAAATCACGGGGATGCTATGTGGCCCGGGACTTCGTCAGCCCACTCTGGAACCCGTTCTCTAATTGGTTTTCCCTGTACCAGAATACCATACCTATAGCCCGGCCGTCGTTGAACCCTAGTAGCTGTGCCGCATAGTCGAGCCAACGACCCACCCGAACTCGCCGCTCCAGGGCCCATCAGCAAACCAGTAAACACTCATTAGCAGACCAACTCGCATACCAGATAGGAATACAGCAGTCATTTGCTACTGTAGATCCTGTATACCCCATCATTACCCCCCAGGGTGCTGAAGATATCGCTCGAATCAAGCACTGCGGTTTATTTCTTATTTCGTTTCCAACAGAATCGTTTAGAGACTACGGAACGGAACGGAACGGAACGGAACGGAACGTAAATGGACTATGATAAAGACAAGGTATGTCACCTCGAAAACGCGGAGAGCCAAAAAACCTACACCACTCGACAAATCGTAATGAAACTTTCGAAATCAATGCATTGTTTTGGCAAAAAGTAGAGCGATGTTTCATTTTTCAAAAATTACGAAAAAATTTTTACAGATTCGTTATCGACTGCATAATTTTTCCTTTGAGTTAAGTTTCGGCATTCGTATGTTTCGTTTCGTTACGTTCAGTTTACGTGATCGTGATTACGGCTTTATATACCTCATAGGTATAGCCCGCGGAACGTGATGTAAGATATAGCTTTCAGCCGAGTATCTTCAACGGTATGTCGAGCTTTGTTCGTTCGCATTCACCAGGACTCTATAACTCGATTAGAACAATGGGGCTAAAGGGGGTGTGAATTCGGTTCGCGATGCGGTTCCAGTGCTCAAAGTGTTCGAACCGATAATCGTCGAGCCGCAAGGAATGTTCTGTAGGGGGGGGGGGGGGGGGGGGGGGGGAAGAAACTTGACCGTAATTAAAGAAAATGAAGTGAAAGATGGATCGGGGTGGTGGCCACGTGGTATCGTTCAAAAGTGCAGGCGTTTACCTCGCGTAACTATATATAATCGCTTCTTCTGCATCAGTCGGGAGTTATTAATGATAACAGTCCATCCGATCAGCGAGGGTATTTTTCCGGTAAGTATAATACGTTGCTATTCAATGAACGGTGGCAAATGAATTATAGCTGGTTCGAAAACGGGATGGATATAAAAGACGATGGCCTGCACTGAAGAGGACCGCGAAAAAGAAGCAGAATAAGAATAAGAATAAGAAAAAGAAGTCTGTAAAGCTTCCACCGAATTTCACCCCTCTATCAGGTATTGCGTATTTTTTCACCCCCTCCCCCAGGTGAAAAGTTCCCTACACTCTGCTTCAGGCATGGTCGGGAGCAGGTCAAGTATTCATTGGTTCACGGGACGGGTAATTTATCAAAGCAAAAAAAAAACTTGGAAAGGTATCGAATGAATTGACCGAGCTGTTCATCTCGTTCATGCCCACCTATATAGCTGTCGGATCATCAAAAACGTTTTTGACCCACTACCGCGTAAAACGGCCTCAAGAGATGTTCTCCCTCTTCAGCTATAAGGTTAAATAAAACAGAGTACATAAATCCCAACCAAGCTAGCGGAGGGTTACCCCGCAAACATTTCGCCTCGGGTAGAGGCCTGAACTTTTTTTTTTCCCCTCTTCCTGTTTTTTTTTTTTTTTTTATTTCATTTTCTTCTTATTTTTATTTATTTTTTTTTCTATCTTACCCGAGCCAGTACGTCACGAAGAACGGAGAAAAACCGACGGCATCTAACGCCTTTGACGGTCTGCCATACGTTCTCGAGGGAAGTTCGCGCACAGGCGGGGAAATAAAGAGAAAAAAAAATGGGAAAAAGGTGAGCCGCAAATTGCTGCCAATTAATGTCAGGGCTTGTCAGACTCCGATCTGAAGCTCTTTTTATTTTATTTCCCTTCGTTTTGCAGGTACGCGGGCAAACGGCTCTGCATTCTCTTAGGATCGAGTGCCTGCTCTTCTCATCCGAGTAACGGAAATAAATATCCATATACCTCTGCAGCAAGCCGTCCGTCAGGAAATGTTAATATCTGACTTAACGAGGTACAGGAGTTTGAGTCAAGCACGCGCGCGGCAACCCGCCACTCGAAGAACGGACTCGTACTACTTGAAATGCGCGCGGGACTGTCTGACCCATACGCGTCTTCTTCTACTTAATAATTAGAGATTCTCGCCACTCTGTCAGGAACCGGTGCGCGCGTTTGGCGAATCAATTTTTACCGAAAGCCAAGATCTCAATTTGCAAAACTGAAATCATCGTGGGATTGATGATTGATCGAGAAAATTTACAAGTTATTTGCAGTAAACCATAATAGGAATTAAAACGAATCGATTGTGTCAAAAACAGAATTGACACGAATATAAGATAGATTTGAATAGAATTGTACGGTAATTCTTATTGATTTAAAAAAAAAATTGACGTTTTCAATTATTTTTGGTTTACTGAGTTCAGCATTAATTAGTGGAAAATCGAGAATTTATCTCATTCGTGTTTACTAGACGAAAAAACGTTTTTGACGTGAATCGGATAATCATAATGATATTCTTGAAAGAAATCACCCGCTGATTCCGAAAATTTGTTTCATTCCTTGATTCGGAAGCCTCCTGCGATTTTACTAATAAAAAACAAGAGAAATAAAAAAAAAAGTTGGAAATCAGCGAAAAGTAAATCGACGATTTAAAATAGAAGGATTTTTTTTTTAATTTCAAATCGGCTTGCAGATTCTGAAAGTGAGGTAAAGATTTTTTTGATATTGAATTCAACTATTCAAGGTTTGATTCCTAGTTCCTTTTGAATAATCGAGAATTTGAATTTTTTTTTTTTTTTTTTTTTTCGAAAGACTAATGCAAGACTTCAACGTTCAGGAGATATGAAGTGGACTCTAGTCATTGAAAAAGGATAATAAACAATCGAGGACGGGTTTTATCTGTATAGAATTGGAACCCGAAACTATTGGTAATTGCAAATGTGAAATGATGGCTCTTTTTGGAGGATAGCGTTTTGGGTTACCCATGCAGGGGTCAGAATGCGGCGACTTATCAATTATCGGGTCTCTTTTCACTTTGACAAATGGTGTGAACCGTTTCCATCGACGCGACTCGCTCATTTCGTTTATCAAAAAAAAAAAAAAAAAAAAACAAACCAATCACTCAATTTTGACACCCAGGGATCCCGATGCTTTTTTCAACCGTATATCCTCCTCTCCTTCATATATACCACGGCATACTTTCACCGTGTTCGATGAATTATTTCAACGACGTTATATGAGTGATGCATGTATATATTCGCCAATATATACCTCGAAAACCGTCTCTCAGAAGTTTTATTAAACTTGTAAAAGATGATCTGCACGGAGGACATCCTCGAGGACCGTTTACCATTAATCACCATGTTCCAAGTTCCGTTAATCTACTTCACGTTGTAATTATCCATCTCTTCATCGGCGAATTCGCAATTCGCGAGACCGGCTTCCGGGCATTTAATAATTTCGAAAAATTATCCAGGCTTCAGTAGCGGCGGTTGAATCATTATCGTTATTCGGTTTTAAAAATCAAACGAACCCCATTGAATCCTGTAGGGACTCGATTCGCGTCACTGTATACCCAACAGAAGCGCCGTAAACAGTAATTCCCGCCGTAAGCATTAATTCCATGCAGACTATTATAGAACTTCGTGGAATAAGTTATGATTGTTACTCATCCATGTCGAGATCGCGATTGCGTGTCAAGGCGTTATTCTAGGTAGTCGTATAAAAATCAAGTTATTTCTGATTCCCAAGAATAAGATAATATATAAAGTGGGTCGCTCTATATGGGATGGTTATATATGTTTACCCCGAGGATATTTTCTACCTTCCGTACACTGTAGCTGGTAGGTATATATATCGTTATACACGCGAACATTTTCTTTCAGAGTAGATTTTCTAATGAAATATTAAACATCCACTCTATCTTTCTATATATATCTCTTTGCAGGAAAAAGGAGTGGTTTTATTTTCACATCAATTAATTCCTTGAGATGAGTCAGATTTTCTAAAGTCGTCTTCGTCCCTAGCAGCTTCGTAGTCGTGTGCCAGCTAAGAATTACCGTCAGCCCTGGGGGTTGGAAAAGGTGAGGACCACTTGGTGAGAAATTATTCTTAACCCTTGAAAACGTGTGCGAGAGAAAGAAAGAGGGTTAGTTCGTGGCGAGGAATAATTTGCCAGATTTTAGTCGAAAACTCCCTGAAACTCTGTACCTAAGAAGACTTTGACTAAGTTTTTTCCCCAGTTTTTTTTTTTCTTTTTTTTTTCTTCTTCTTCTTTTTCTACATCCTATAAATCGATTAAGCAATTCACTTCACATCGGGGGAGAAGGTCGAGGAACGAAGAACTTTGAGATTAGAATCGGACGACAGCTCTGGCTCTCTCTCTCTCTCTCTCTCTCTCTCGAACAAACTCATAAATAAATATGTATATAGTTTTACCAGTTCGCGTAGGTATAGTAAAAGTTTCAGAGGGATGTATATATAATGTAAGTATAAAGGTACAAGATTTTAACCCCTGAATAACTGATATAAGTGAAGTATTATTTGTTTCATTTTATTTTACTATAAGGTAAGTGTAACAATTAATGACCCGTTTAGACCCACTTATTGACCCTTATATTTTTCTGAATTTCAAATCAGTGATAAGAATTCTGAATGTTTCCGTTCACACGAATCAGTTGCTAGAGAGACTCGGAGAATATGAATTGATTTTTTTTTTTATTATTTCACAACTGAGGGATAAAAAGAAATGATTGAAAATGGTCAATAATTGGGACAGGGTCAGTAACTGGTATATACATTTACAGTACGCCAAGTTGTATAAGCCTCTCAGGCAGAAAGTCTTGCGCTTTTCTTTATCTCTGGTAAGAGAAAATGGATCGCGGCATCGCCTCGAGATACGAGATACGATTTTGATTATTCGCCGTTAATTGGTGCAGGGAGCCTGAAGGATAACGACGGTTCGCCTCTCGCCCGAATTCTAATCCTTGATCGGTGCGTGGGCCCGAGAGTAGGTAAAGGGAACCGAATCGATATTCCGTCTTAAACGACGCGTGAAAAGGGTTCCTCCATCTGGTAAGCAATACCAAAAGTGAAGAGGACTATTTGTACAGGGAACCTCGGCGATATGCTGCGCCTTCGAATCAGGCTAAGTGCACGTCAATCCGCACGTGACTCCTTGTCAGTATATAGCGTAACCCTCAACCCTTAGCTCGCTCTAGCTTCTTATACTTTTTCATCCCCCTTTCATTTCTGTTTTGCTTTCTTATCCGAATAGCGCAAAATCCCAGATACAAATTTCGAGGATCGAATTTCTCCCCCTTATATACTTCGACGTGTTTCACCTTTTGTCTTTCGTTTTCGCCTCGCGGTGAGTATCGCAATCAAAGAACAGATTCGAAGGGTCTCAAGGGACCTGTCGAAGGTCGTACGAGGAACTATGCGGAATTAGACGTATTTCGCTAAACAGCAACTTGTTGATCATCGAATGTAAAGATAATTCAATATTCTGACGAATTAGATCAGGAAATAGTTTTTGCTTCTATTTTTTTATCTTTTTTTTTTTTTATCGGAGATTCACTCGCGACTGGCAAAAAAATTCGTTGATGAACTTGTTGTATATATTCTGCTCAAGTAGAAACTACCATTTTCAAAAATGCAGTCTTGTATCATTTTAGAGTTGCGCCTCTAGTTCGTCTGCATTCCTGGCCCCGACTCCTTCCGGTACTAAAAGAACCGGAAATGCGACGCTTCCTTTTAGAGAAGAGAGACCGAGGGAAAGTTTCCTTGAAAAGCAGCTCGTTTCGCATAGGGTATATAAGGTATGCCGTAACCGGAGATTGCGAGCTTGGCTGAAGAAGAATGGGAGTTACAGCTGATTATCGTTTGAGTCTCACAAAATCGTTGAGGGAATATCCGCATTTTTTTTTTACAACTGGGGTATTTAAGCAAGTCAAAAAGGAACGAGGGGAAGATTTTATCCGTGATAATTATTTTTCTGTAAAAAGATTCCTTTTTTTTTTCTTGTCTTCTTTCGTTATCGAGAACTGTACGAGTATAAATGGGTTTCAATCCGATGATTTTGCCAAGAATTGGTAAAGTTTCCTGTGGGAGTCATAAAATACTGCACCAGCTATACTATACCTATAATACCGGATTCAGGCGGAATAGAATGGCTGTCAAATTTTCCTCCGGTAAAATCATAATTCATCGAGCTTGAACGGGCGAGGAAAGTTTTGACGAAGAAAAGAGAAGAAGAGAAGGAGAGAAGGAGAGAAGGAAAAAAAAATACATCTTTGGTATAGGAACAACTTTGATCATTTAAGGTGAAAAGCAAAGTTTCTGATTAGGGTTAATTAATGAAAATGAAATATCCGTCAGCTTCAGTTTCTATTAAAAATCATTCAGTTCCGCAGGTGGGCGAGCTGCGAGCTGATCGTCTTGAAAAGTCGTTAAATTACGTTTACTCGCTCGAGTATATATATACTACATAAAGTTGACAAATAATTAAAAGAAGTTCTTTCAACGGATTGTGTATTCAAGAAACACCTCTGCCGGATGATTCCTCTCGTTGATTTTATTTTAGTTTTGTTTCATTTCGCGGAATGTCGATAACAGGACTAATTGCCACGATCAGGCGCTCGGTATTAAACCGTAATAAATTAGAGTAATAGACATACTTCCGCTTGGATAATATGAAATTCGTAAATTTCTAGGGTAATGAAGCGGCGAGGTTCGCCCCAAGAGTGACACGTCTGGGTTCGTCGAGGGTGTCATAAAGAAATAATTAAACCACCATGCGGGGTAATCCTCTAATTAAATATTTACCAAATCCAAGCTGGCTGCAAAGTTATACATCGAATAACCGACTATCCCCCAAAGAATTATAAAAGAAGCCCAAGAAGAATCGAAGGGCTGCAATATATCACATCGCATATAAGCTGCGGGTAAAATAATTAAGTTACATTTTATGCTCTTGGCATACCGAGGAAATGCTATACGAGATTCACCCAATAGGATTGGCAAGATGTTTGAGCTCCTCATCGGCTGTAGTAATTCAGGGAAATCATTGAGCCCTGACCGTAGGAGGAATTTGTTGGTAGCGATTTGAAGCGTTCGCGGAACGCAGCTGATACCCATAATACCTATACCTTAAACGTATATAGAACTGCGGGTTCAGAATATACTCGTAGATTATCACGAAAGTCAATTTAATTTGACGTTACTCATCGCCATGATGAAGTTATGCCAAAGTTAACCCACTAGTAAGATAACTACGTCGAATAACCGCCCTTTGATCGTTAGATGAAAACGTTCTACGCGACAAACTTATCCTTAGCTGCTCAAGAACGAACTATAATAAGCTGCCTCAAGGTGTTCGAGTTGCTTAACGTCGCACTAAACGCATATCTAGGTATACGTGTTCTGTCTTCAACGGGGTGGACAACAAGAGCTTCGATGCAATAAAGAAGAAAAGCCAATCTTTGTTATAACCCGCACAGGGTTGGCTGCTATTATATAAAATCCAGTGATTACCCGGATTGCGAACCCTTTCCGAGTGGCCCCCACAACCCATCGAGCTAAAGTCAAAGTTTCAAGGAGGAGGAGGGGCAATTTTATCCTCCCCTTCGGTATCAGTAAAACGGTTCTACTTTTGAGAACGGGGTATGGGATGGAAAGGATCCGGTAGCCCACGTTTGATGGATTCTTTACCGATTTTTCCACCGCTAGTTCAAGGTGTGTTCGCTAACGTATAGGTATAAGACTCGCCTCGAGCCAATGGTGGCTGAGGAATTAGCAGAGTGGAAAAAGGAAGAAGCTCTGACTACTCGGGTGAAAAAATGTCTTAAGGGTTGGGCTAGGGGCGATCCGCCATCTTGAAGATAAAAAAGAAAAAAGAAAAAAGTAAAAATGATAATAAAACAAAATGAAAGACATCAGAAGCGTTCTGTAACCATTTGGCTATAAGTACGTAGGTGACGTCGCGTAGATGCGCGAAAAGGTTGAGAAAAGGTTGAAAGGTTCGAGCGCTTCGAGTTAGTTCCTATTTTCCGTTTCATCCGTCATCGTTCCGAGGATGGAGTTAGAATTCATTTTTAAAAGCCGCTGCTCCGTAGGTACATACTATCGTAACGATCAGTTATTATCGTGCTTCTGTGGCGCCCAACGTTGGAGCACAATAGAATAATATACGCGTTTATTCCCGACTCAACCGTAAAGACCACTTTTTTGACCTAAAAAGCGGGACAAAAGTGGGACTTGATTCCCTGCTTCACTTTTTGTCCCGCAAATTCACTTTTTTCCCGCATTTAGGGGAGAAAAGTGAATTTGCGGGATGTAAAGTAGATTTGCGGGACGTAAAGTAAGATTTGCGGGACATAAAGTAGATTTTGCGGGACGTAAAGTAGATTTGCGGGATATAAAGTAGATTTGCGGGACGTAATAGTACATTATAGTTCGAGTACGGAAAGGCTTTTTTGCTAATTTTTCTTTTTTAATTAAAAATTTTTTATCTTTTTATTTCTTCAATTTGTTTTATCTTTGGTCTTGACTATTTCCTTTCCATATTATCATAAATTTCCAATGAGTTTCAGTCTCCAGACTTATGCGCCGCGGAAAATCTGGAATACTTCGCTTTTTTGCATGGGTCCCACTCTTTAGGTAAAAAAAGTGGCCACGGTTGAGTCGGAAATAAAGTCCTATATGCAACATGGGAATAAAGCAGATCATTCCCTCAGGCTTACTGCCCGAACGGAAATTCCCTCTGATGATTCCTGCCCTCGCTTCGCTCGGGCAGTAAACTTACCTTCGGGAATAATCTTCCGCTTTATTCCCTTGTTGCATAATGTACTATTACAGTATCTTGATAAAAAGTCCCCTGCTATGGTATGAAAATTTAGCGCGTGATTCAGTTTCTCTCTATTATATGCTCAACGTGTGCGCTTCAGAGGATGCGGGAATTAACGCGCGGGTGGTGCAGAGTTATTCGGTTCAACTTATAACCTTGCGAATAACGAGGTGACTATAACGCGTCCTTTTGTCTACTTTATACCATTAGCTATATATACTATAAATGCTGTAGTCAGCTCTCTTTACGTAATGGCTGCAGTTGTTTGTTTTTTCTTCATTTTAACAGACATATAGATATAGGGTGAGTGTACCAGTTACTGACCGTTTAACAATTAGGTATTGACCTTTTTCAATGATTCCTTTTTATTCGTGAGATTTCAAATTATCAAAAAAATCAATTCGTTATATTCTCTGAGTCTGTAGCAACTGATTTTTCTATAGAAACCATTCAGAATTCTTATCGTAGATTCAATATTAAAGAAAATATAAGGGTCAATAATTGGGTCTTAAAGGGTCATTAATTGGTACACTTACCTTATACCTATATTATATAGGTACGTATATGAAAATTTCACCGACCGCCCTTTAAGTAAGCACGTCTTTAATTCGTAATTAGCCATCGGCCCGCAACAACGTACTTCGAGAATATCAAAACATAATTTGCAAGTTACATCCACCCAACTTTCGAGCTAAATGGCCTTTAATATCGCGAAACAATCATACTATATCGCACCCTCTGTACAGAAATCCTGGGCTGTATATGTATATATATACCCTGTGTGATTTTGTTCTCGTTCCATTTGACGTTTCAGGTTTTTTCTCCCTATATCTCTTATTCATCGCGTGTTTTAATGATACAGAGGTACTGTAATGTGTGTATTGAGTTTTTTTTTTTTTTTTTTTATATGTTTTTAGGCACGATAATCGCATAACGGAGTGCCTATTGCATTCGTCATCGCGAAAAACGTAGGATAGAAAAAAGAAAAAAAAAAAACAAATTTCTTTCAACGTAAAAATCCGTTTTATCACTCACAAAATCGGTTTTTATCATTTTCAAAAAAAGTACCTATGTGTGTGTGTGTGTGTGTGCATTTTGTATCCTGAATTCCGGGAAAACGACTTTAGCGATTATTCGGATGAAATTTGGAGGGGAAATCAATATGGTTTGGTGAAGATGTTCCATTGCCCGTTTGAAGACTCTTCTACTTATTCCAGTTACGAAATTAGGAGTATTTGAACATTTGAATGAGTATTGCGCCTATAATATAATCCTCAAGTCTAGGAAAAATAGCTCAACCAATTTCAACTAAATTTTACTTCAGTATATCACTTTCAGTTTGAATATTAAAAACTTATTTCTAACTACTCAACTCAATGACTGCAATGTTTGTTATTTCTTCATTTCAACTCACTAGATCCAACCAAACAGTTCGTATCTCAAAGAATCTGGTGGTTCCAACCAACTATTTGAACCCTCAGCTATTTGGTAGGCCATATCTAACAAAGAGACTCCCAACTGATATAGCTGGAAATTATTTAATAAATTCAAAGAAGCCGCGAAAGTGACTTGGCCAGTTCAAGAGAGTAATTTTGGTTAATTCGAGTCGGGTCAAATCGATCGAGTAATTTTATTAACGCGACTAAATCAGCCGTAAAATAAGATACTAGGTTTAATTAACCGCTGCAGGAGTGCAGGAAATTCCGTCGACTTGACATATTCCGGCAATAATTTTACCCCTTCGACAAATCAAACTCTATATCTATTCTATACCAATCCCATATATTTCACCTGCATGTCCCTGTATTATATCTCTGACGAGACACGTATGGGAAACGGCCGCCGTTGCAGGCGAATACGTATATAGTTAGGTAAATATACGTGAACGGACTACGAGCTGGCACGTATGTATGTACCCAACCCTCGCATGTATATATTAACGTATTTTGGCACGTGTGAGAAGCTAAGGGCCGGAGAAGTCACGTCCCCAAACTCTTGCGGCACATACTCGACGCTATGTCGTATATACATATAGCTTAAGGTTGTGAATTGGACTGAAATATTTTCTAGGTGTTGAGTCGCGGCTACGTGACCAGACAAATATTTACGAGAAAGCAAAACAGTATTTATGGTCTTGTTTGGCATCCTCCCATGGGCGAATACTACTACCATCACGATAATTCTAACGATATTCTCCCATAACTTTCTAGCCATATCACGCTTGTGTTTTGCAGTATTATTGTTTTGGCTCTTCATCGTCGAGGAATATACATATATATGCCAGAAATTATTTCTGTATTATATCGTGTGCGTAATTCTCCTTCTTTTTCTTTCCATTTATTCCCTTATTTTATTTTTTTATTTTATTTTTTTCGTCTTTTTTCTATTCTACCGAATATTTTATCCTCGCGTTATCCTACACACGTAGTTACATGTCTGCCCATAATAACCGAGTAGGTAGCCGGCTTTCGCCCCGTTTCTGTTCAACCGAATCGTTTTATCGATCTTGCAGGAGCGAGCTTCGAGCTTACCTACCAACCTACCAACCTACCAACCTACCTACACCCCTGCACGTCACCACGTCACCAACTGACGACGACGATCAACCATCGACAACTAATTACCCAGAATGCCCTATTTCGTCAATCCCCTATGGGGGATGGTATACATGTATATATATATATATATAAAGGTGTATGGGAAGAGACGGATTTTAAGGTTTAGAATTTGCTCTGGCTGCAATCCGGGAGTTTGTACAATCGACTCTATTTGGATCCATAGAAAGTTTATGGAACTAAGTTGCCGCGAAACCTGGAGGGTAACGGAAAGCCCGGAAGAGCTCCGCGGGTGCCGGTGGTGGTGCTGGCGTTGCAGCAGCATTACGGATAAATAATTCCATGAAACAATTCCGCGCTCATGAGATTCGAAACTTTTGGATTGATCCAATTTCGTTGAATGTTGAAATTGCGGGGCTGCCGAGAGAGAGAGAGAGAGAGAGAGAGAAAAAAAAGAAAAAGAAGTTTAACGAATTCCACAGCAAATAGGCGCATAAACGCAGCCGTTTACACAAGGGAGGCTGGTTCGATTTCTTCCCAAAGGTTGGTGGGGGGTTACGGGGGTTTGAGGGGGGGTTTCTTGGTACATGGGCATAATTGAATTCGGTGATAAGCCCCGCGCGCTTGCTCGGCGTAAGCGAGTCAGTGAAAATAGGCACCAGATTTTACAGCCTCTCTCGCTTCCTGTCCTCGTAAACTTTTGGCAAGTAGTTAGGGCTCTGAGCTATAAGCACGGAAATCGTGCCACCTGCTGCTGCTGCTGCTGCTGCTGCTTCTACTACTGCTGCAAGCACAATGATATTTCCTCCCCGAGGGGTGAACAACGTACACATAGAACTAGGTGTGATAAATTAAACCTCAGTTGAAACATATAGCAATATGGTGCCAATTAGTCCCAAGGTATAACGACGACTACCTTATACGGTACAGGCAATCATTCAAACCGAATAATTGGTACAACGACGTCCATTTCAGAATTTGTTAGGTAATTTTGAATTCGTCTCGATGCTTTCACTTCTAATCAGTTTACCACTCGCTACTCGAGCCCTTATATGCTCCCGTGACGATTATTCAATTGGCTATAATTAATTAATTAATTAATTAATTAATTGACTAATCGTCAAAGATTAGCGCGGGGCTCGTTTACCTTCAATTAACTTCAAAAGAAACTCCCTTATAGCAACGCTCATATATACATATACAGTATATATGTCATTGGATCACACATATCCTTCTAATTTCAATTTTCAATTCACTTTGATAAAGAGAGCTGCGAGACTACTTGAGCGGCTAGAGGATCCTCGGATTAACAATTAAAATTTGTAACTTTGATACACCAGCGGTATGCGGTTTGATCCTTTCTGCTTAACGTATGATGCAAGGTATACGCCGATCTGTTACAGTTGGACGCCACACATCTCGCCTCTTTCACGGCTACGGCACGGAGTAATCATTATCGAGTTTTCACCCGTTTCACCCTGTCTGCCTATAATCCGCGACGGTATATATAGTATTCGGAATTGTCTATTCCCTGTACAGCCATCGCGCACCTTTTGTTACAGAACTGTTCGGGGTCGTTCGAAATATATTAAACGACATGCGAGACACGTGAAATGAAATGGGTTTAATTCTATCGGGAACTATATAGTTAATCAACATCACGATTCGTAACTTTGACGACAATTGCCTATGTATGTACATACATACATCGATATCCATATAGCACTTCTTATCCGGTATATATCTCACTTTCGATTTCATTCCCAGAATCACTGATTTATTTTTTCTGACTTGATTTCTTCGTTTCTTTCCCTCCTTTTCTTCTTTTTCTTCTTCTTGCTTTTATTCCATTTCATATACGGGGCTGTAATAACCTCTAGCGGGTAGCTAATATGTTTTTTTTTTTTTTATTCATTTTTTTTTCTGTCAACATGAAAAGTCCCCGGCTCAACGGTAACGGGAAATTAATTTCTACCCCTAAGGGTCTGACTCTCTCTCTCTCTCTCTCTCTCTCTCTCTCTCCGAATCGTATACCACTGTATGTATGTACACCATACATAGGTATAACAATATAGACGGAGCGAGAATAACTTGTTCACCAATTTCTCTGTCACATCCGTATATATATACTTGTATATATATAGTATCCATAAAATAGCATCATGATCTATGTCATCGTCATCATTACGATTTCGATTTAGCGTAATTTTCATCAACACCGGTGGACAAAGATGAAATAAACAATTCAATTCGAAAGAAAATTGAATATAGGTAATACATGATATATGAACATAATATGAATTAGTATTTGATTGTAGCAAAGAAATCAAAGGATGGAAGGGTAGGAATGGATGAATGAAAATAAAATAAAATATGCCATGCGGTGCGGATATGATGTATAATATAATAGAATGTAATATAACATAATATTTATAAATACATAGACGCTTGTATTATAACGAAGTAACATAATAATACACTTTGGGTGGCTGCACGTGACTTGGGTATCACATGAAATACGAATAAATGAATGAATGAATGAATGATTTATAATTCGATATCGTGAATGTGCATTATGAGACGTACAGAAATTTGTTGGGCCCGTGTAGAGGGGGGCCAGGTAATGTTCGACGCAACGTATCTCTTCGGTCAGTCGTAGGTAGGTGTTAGTTAGTATACGAGTATAGTAGTTACATATATATATATATATATATATATATATGTTGTTTGTTATATTGTATAATATTTAATATGAACGAAAATTGATCATTGTGACGAGTGCAGTAATAATTAGCTGCATCCGTCTACGCGCAGGTTAGTTACGTTTTGCGCGATTTAAGGTTAACACCGCGGTACCGGTACCGCGGTTTGACTGGCGCGATTCTCCAACACTAACCGCCTTTTATATAAACCCCTAGCGCATGCGCCGATCAACGCTTACTCCCAAAGCTGGTTCGACTAGCCTCCACCCTGCAGCAAAATACCAGACAGTCGCCACCCGGATTCTCCCAATATCTTATATACGCATCTCTCGGGTGGTTTAGTACAAACCCCTTAACTATATAATGTATAATGTATAACGCTTCTCACCCGTTACAATCAGCGTGAAATTACTCGCCCCCCCGCGTATTTCCGTAAAATTAAGCCCGCATTATTAATTTCACATTAACTTTAGACTTTTGGTCCGAAATGTTATATATACATACTCGGAAGAAACCTCGGTGACGTTTTTTTTTTTTTTTTTTTTCTTTCTTTCGCAGAAGGACAATACATAATTGTGTTTACGGCTTGTTACGACCCTTCGAGCGAGCGTGACGTCAACATGCGAGTCACACAGGTCCATTGTATATACATATATATACACAAGAGAGAACGAGACGGCGTTGAGAATTTCTAGCTGCTATATGTATATACACTCACGAGAACGGCAATCAAACCCTGTTTATACATGTATGCGTTTGGTTCCGTATAACCCGCGCCACCGCGCGCTCGTTCTCCTTCTCCTTCTCTTTCTACTTCTCGTATATACAATATACCTACATGCCTACCTTTTCGCCGGGGAATTACGCCCCTGCAGATTCAAACGGGCCGACCCGTGTCCCCGTAGAGTAATGTCGACATTGTTTAACATGTACGTGAAATTATAGGTACAATAAAAAGTATCTCATTCCTCTGTATATATATATATATATATATAGGTATATACGTTTTTATGATTAACTACGTTTCGCAGATTTATTATACTGTAGCTTTAATATTTATACATGCGATTATGGTGATACGTATACTATATCAAAAAAAAAAAGAAAAAGAAAATGTTTTCTCTGCCAATGAAACGTGTACGAAATTTTAATCGAAATCGTACAACCGCGATCGCGTCGAGATATATGCTATCGCAAAAACTTACCGTTATAGCTCTATATACATATACCCTCGCCAATCCCCTCTCGATCAATTCCGATGGAATTCGATAGAGAATCTGGATATTGTCCAAACTATTTGTCTACTAAATTTCAGAAGAATTGCTCGACGCCTTGGAAAGTTATTCGAGGAGCTGGTTATACGAGTCTTTCAATTGCTTCAAGTCTCCCTTTTATACTCTCTCGCAAAGCTCAATTCAATATATATTAGGTATATATGTATATAGTTATAATAGAAGGAAATTGAACGAGGGCTGCAAATGCCCCGATTATAATAGCGTGCAGATATATTCCACATACCTGTACCTACACATATTGGACCGGTGATTGTCGTTTGGCAATGTGTCTGCATATCCGGCCACCGGCTGCAGTATTCTAATGCTTCTGTATATGTGTGAGGCTTCCGACAATGCGCCCGCAACCTGTTGAGATCAACGGAATGATGGACTTTTATATATATATATATTTTTTTTTTTTTCTATACTTGCCCTGGAGGCTGAGAACAGTTTGGATATAGTGTTTATAGGACGGGGGCGACGAGCCGGCCCCACGATTGATACTTATTTTTCTTCACCTCTGTCAACCTACTCGTCGGGTATAGCAATGTGTATAATATGTAGGGAAGGGCCGGGCAAAATAGGCCCCTCCTTAAAATTGGTCGTACTTTTTAAAAATCGAAAAACATTTATTATTCACGTGCTCTAGCAAATTTCAAATACCGAATTCACTGTACGTTACATATATGTATATATATATTGACATCTTTAGGAGAGACGGACTAAACGGGCTGCACCCTTGAAAATCTGTCAAGTACTTTTTCAAAATTTAAAAAACGTTCTTCGAATTACATTATTCATTTGCCTTAGTAAATTACAAACATCAAATCAGTAATAATCAAATTGCTATACAACGCTTTCAAAGTAACTTTAGAAAAGTACGCGTAATTATTAAAAGGGGTCAATTAGAAAACATGAAATCGTTCAATTTTGAATAATTTCGAAAATATTTCAAGGGGCTAATTTTGTGCGTAATTTTTGGACTTTTCAGATTATAAGAGCGTTCGCAACACTCGGCATGAGTCAGACTATTGTTTTTCGGTGATAATTCGAAAATTAATTTTTTCAAATCTCTATTTGGAACTTGAATTTCTTAAGGGACTCATTTTGCCCGCCCCTCACCTATATATGGGGGCATGTGTATAGGTAATGTATGTACAGGCATGAATTAGTCTGGACCGCAAATCGTCTGGAATATTCGTGGGTTTTAGATTAGTTATCGATTAATTTATGAGCCATCAACCAGACGGTTTTAGCTATTGTGTATAGGTATAATTCTAAGCGCAAAAACTATCCTCGGCACTCGATCCCCCATACTATTTATACTATATATATAAGGTATAAGGTGTGAGTGTATGGATGCAGAAATTCGCGTAACAAACAAACGTTAATTATTATACTGTGTATAGAGAAACTTATGTACGTATATATATTTATACGGTGATATATACACGTATGATAATTATATGTATATTGCAGGGTGTAATTAAGTCGTTGCACAACGCAATTACACCCGTCAGAGGTTATTTTCCATCGTCTATATACATATATAATTATAGAAAACTCGTTAACGCGAATTTCTGGTTCGTTCGGTGCCCATAATACGTATATATACACCTTCACGCCGCACCCGGTGACGATGGAATAGCCGTGTTGTGTTATACCATACGAATATACCTACCTACCTACCAGAGAATTTACAAATAAATAAATATACTCATTCAAATGTACGACTTGATTATTAATTACAGCACCAACAGCCCCGAACCTTATTCATTTCTTATTTGGAATGAGGTAGGTATTTATTTATATATATATATATATACAATATATACATATTGCGTTTGAAGTTATCGTCGGACTTATGAAAATAAATCGTTTACTCTGACGATAAATGAAAAGTGAGTGATTTTTCTGCGAGAGATTAATTGACCCGGGTCCCCCTATATACTTTTATATATACGTCATCTTTTTCAAATTCGTATTTGTATACATATATGTATATTGCGCCCGTCTAACTTTGTGCGGCATCGAACGTTTCCTTTATAATTAAACAACTTCGGTATATACACGCAGAGTTCACCCGCGAGATGCCAAGTTTCAAGATGTATGAATTATAACTGACGTTGAACCACCCGACCTGGCTGTACACCTTCCTTACCACCTACATACCTTCATCGTTCAACAAACCAAGTACACAAGTTCCAGCTATTACCTATATCATCCGAGTTTACCTCGCATTCCGCATATACATATACATAATATGCACGTGCAATTTAGAGTTTGACACGCATAACAAACGAGACCTTTAATTATAACGTTGTCCAGTCGCGATACCCTGGATACATCTTGGCCATTATTTCGTAGATTCGTCAAAGTTGAGGGGAAAATAACTCAAAATCTGACTGACACGTTATTTATTATTATTATTTTTTTTCGTGAAGTAATTTAAATTATTTCATTTATTCGAAATAATATTTTTTATTTCAAATTATTTATTTGATTTAAAATCTATTATTATCATTTCATTTTTTATTTTAAATTATTTCAGTTATTTCCTAATTTTATATTCACCCGTCGCCCCCTTCGAGATGGTAATAAATTAGTAAATGAGTCGTGTGAGCAAAATCCGATTGACCCACCGCGAGGCTATAATAAATACAGTAAAACATTGCATACCATTTTATCCTGTGTGAGTATCACACAAATCTCTGTTGCCTGAGTAGGTAGTGGCAAATATTCCAGCGATGACTTTGCGATGTTTTTTTTTTTTTATCCTCCGTCGAGCGTAAAATGTTTTCATTACGTTTAGACGGTAGGTCATTGCTGGCTGATGGTGCGTCTAATTTTACCCGACGGCCCGACCTCAACTGGTAAGAAACTTCTTTCGCAGATGGTTTTAACCCATTTAGTTATAAGACTGGTCGCTAGGTTCGCACGAGGGTCGAACAACAGTAAAGTGGTCAGTGGAATTCGCGTGCATACTGTTTACATACATATCTTCAGATCGGTATTCTTAAATCAACTCGGGTCTAAATACGGTAAAAAAAAATAAATAAATAAAATAATGAGTTGGGGGGTGAGCACCGAGGAGATGTGTCGAGCCTGTATGCGAGTCGACGGTGTTTTATTACCCATGTACGACGGTCAGCTGGGGAGCAAAAACCTGCCAGTCAAACTGGCCGAGTTGGCCTCAATTCAGGTTAGGATTTCAGTATTACAGCTGATTGTGAGAAAAACAAAAAGCAGAATAGTCTCTCGTCGTCGTTGTTGTTTTTCCCTCTTGTCAACTCATCCCGTTATTTATTTTAGATCGACAAAGAAGATGGACTGCCGTCGAAACTTTGCGCCAAATGCGCTTACAGAACAGACGCCTTTTATGATTTCAAAATTCAGGTTCAAGCCACGGAGATAAAACTACGCAATATTTTCAAATCTCGAGACTCTTCCGTCAAGGTAGAACAATCAAGCGTCTTTTTTTTGGTATCATAAAGTAGAAGTTGTTTATCTTCTACGTCTTCTTTTTACAGGTCGAACCTCAAGACGACAGCTTGTATGTTCAAGTTGGCGATGTTCATGATCTCGAGAAGTTAGATATTACTGTAGAATCTTCAGAAGAAGATATCGCAGATACTAACTACGCCCAAGATTCAATGGATGAAGTCAACGAGAGGGAAAGAAATACCGACGAAATATCGCCAGGTTCTGAATTGCAGAATTTACTTGAGCAAGAGGTAGAAATCGACGTCAATGATGTAAAGATTGCCAAAACTGAAGACACGGCGGATGATTTTAAGCCAGACGAATCACAATACGCCATCGTTTACTTGCCTAAAGTGTCTCAAGATGATCCTTCGCTATCAGAAAATGATAGCTACTCGTTAATAAGTCCTGAGAATGAAAATCAATCGGCTACCAGCAACTCTTGGAATCTAAAGTCTGATCCGATAGAAGATCAAAGCTCCGTTACTTACGAAGCGAGATCGGATCAGCTTGCTTTTTTTTTGGGTAAAGTGATCGAGGGAGAAGATTCCGAAAGCGAAGAGTTACCCAAGCTCGACGAAGAATTGGCAAACGGTTTGGCAAGTGACGAAGAAGATTCTGACTACTTTGCAGATTCCAAAGACAACATCTTGGGCAGTCTTAACGATACTATCATCAAAATCAAAGAAATTAGAACAGGGAATAACGGCATGAGTTATCAGTGCACGTTGTGTATGCAGAATTATGAGCTTTTGACCGGCGCCTTGAATCACATAGTCGATAATCACGTGCCTGCAACTGGCCCATTTTTTTGTACAGTGTGCGAAAAGGACTGCGACAATCGCAGAGAGCTCAAATCTCATGTGAAATTGCACACGGGGCCGTTGCCGTACGTTTGTTTTATATGCAAGAAGGCGTATTCGGTGAAGAGGTACTTGAAAAGGCACATGGTTAATCACGCGGAGTTCTTTAGACATCGTTGCCCAAAGTGCGGGGCGAGATTTAAGGTGAAAAGCGAACTTGAGACTCACGTCACGAGTCATATTCGCGGCTCGCCTTACACCTGCAGTCAGTGCACTAGGGTTTTCAATCACAAGGGTAATTACAAACGGCATTTGATCACCCATTTAGATCCGCACGGTCTTCATCTGCCTAAATTTCCGTGCAAAGTGTGCGGTAAGAGGTTTCTTAATAACAGAACATTGGAAACTCATTTACGAGTACATACGGGGGAAAAACCATTCAAATGCAATACTTGTAACAAGTCTTTTTCCCAGCAAGGGAACCTCCTAAATCACATGAGGATTCACTCGAATCCCAGAAGTTATACTTGCGAAGTATGCGGAAAGCAGTTCAACCAAAGATCAACCCTGAAAGATCACAGTCTCCTTCATACCGGTGAAAAACCATACGTTTGTACAGTTTGCGGTATCGCGTTTACATTCAGCGCCGCTCTTAGAAGACACATGTGGACTCATGCTAGCGGTAAACCTTACGGTTGTGAAGTTTGCGACGCCAGATTTGTTGGGAAATATGATTTGAAACGACACATGACTATTCACAGCGACAGACCAAGGACTAGGAAAAGAAGAAGCCAGCTCCATAAAGAGGAAGACTTTAATTTTCACCAACCCGGAGAAGATGACGCGAGAAATACCGCGGGTAGCGATAACACCGAGACTATACTGATCGAACAAGTACTTCTTAATCAGGATGTAACCCAAGTCGTTGCCCGTGAGGAGTCGGAAAAAGAAAACGTCGATGCATTATTTACCCTCATTCAATACGGGGAATAAATTAGTTGGGTTTTAACCCCGTCTGTGTATATATGAAAGATTTCTCTTTCTTCTTTGTGACCGTATTTTTCGATTTATCGAACTTTCGCCGATAAAGATTGCCGAGCGATTTCTTATCGCTCAAAACTTTTACAATAATTAATGTATATAGCTTCGAGATTTACGCCACATCATAAACTAATATAATACATTTTACGTATACTCTTTTATTCGATTTAAATTATCCATAAATTATCTTAAATGGAAGCTGTAAATATATTATAGAGAATAAAAATCGAACTTCAGTCAAACTATAGTTGTGTCCGAAATCCTATCCCGACGAAACTACAGATATCTGACCAATCGACCTTTCAAATCTCAACTACGCTCGCATTCCGTTAGATGGTATTGCCTACACTCCGCTAAAGCAAGACAATATTTTTTTTTTTAGTTTATCTATCTCGTTCGAATATTCGAACGTCAAATTTTCAAATACAACTGCGTCAAGCCGTTGATTTACGATCATATATTGGTCGATCTATTCAAGAATAGGAAAAATTGACGAAAATCTGTCTCCAAATGATAATAAGAGGATAAAGAGAAATGTACTTCGGCGATGTTTCGGAACTGTGCGCGTAGCGATATTGCGCGTGTGTAGTTGGTTCGCGCATGCGCGGAGAGGTCAGTTTCGGTGACCCGCCATGTCGTGCCCACGCACGCAGCCCGCACGCGAAAGGCCGTAGGAGGCAGGAGGGAGCCGCCGTTTCGTTTATCCTGGGTAAGTTCGTTTACTTGAATCAGTCTGCACTGGCATGGCCACGAGGTAGCTCATCGTAGCGGCAACCACCTCCTCTATCACCATCTCATACACGCATAGACATAACCCTACATTCCGTAACCTACCCGGCCTCGGTAACCCGCGGAGGGCTCATGATACCGCCGATAACAACGTAGCCAAGGTAGCCCCAAGAGAGGGACCGAGCGCGTCTATACTTTGAGGTTATGTTCGAACGAAGCGCGCGCGGTTTAATACTACCACCACATATCATCACTATTTACGCGCGCCACTATTTGACTCGCGTTTATTCACTACGCTACGCGTTCGTTACGCGTTACTACCGCGTGGTGTGATTTGTTTATATTATATTTATATACATAACCGTATTATTTGACACTCTGTGACAACTGTGCTATTATACTGTGGCTCATCCAGAGAATATTTATATACTAGATTTTAGCAAATCGCCTCGATATCCCTCGACGATTATTTATTTTTGTGACAAATCACATAACCGTACGCAATCTCGTTATTCTAGTTCGTTTTTAATTTTTATTTAATATTTATAGGAACAGTTTCAATTCGAACAGTTTCTTTTTCATTTTTTTTTTCCCCCTTTTGAATTTCGAATTTCGAATGTCAACGGAGAGATTCGAATCCCCTGCGTGTTGAATTTTTTCTGTTTTCGTTTTTTTTTTTTCGTAGCACCGTTAAGCTCGCGAATTTAGTAACGATTTTTTACCAACGAGTTAGTTATTTCGCATCAGTTTTCTATCAGTCGGGTATAAAGGATACATTTTTTAGATGGACAACTCAGCTTACGTGCCGAACCATCTCGCACCGCCTTCTCTGGTCGTTTTTTCACAAGGCGCGGGCCTCCCGGAGGCTCTGAGAATGCAAAGACCCTACAATCCACAAGTTAGTGGTTTTCTCCCTAACAATATAAGCCTAAACTAACTCAATGTTATAATTACGTTAGATGGCCTGGCTACTATTGTATACTAAAACGATCATCGATGTCTGAAACGACACAGTCATTCATTCACCTTTAAACTTTATTCTCGCTGCACGAAGTCCTTAGCACATTTCGCATTATTCGATTATACAGTTTATCGCATCTTCATCACCCAAATTCCCAATCATTCTCCTTCCAAAACTCGGCTTTTGCACAATTCTTTTCATCCGTGGCACCACGATCGATGATCATCAATATAGATATTGCACAGTGCATAATAAAAACGCACAGAAAATGATTTTGATCGATGTTAAACCGTTGCTTTGATCGCCTCATGAGGTACTTTTTTTTTCGCAATCGCTTTGCGACGGTCAACTTTGAGTCGGTTCTCGCTTGACCGTTCGGTAAAGTCGGTTGTATATACCAATTGTATCTGTGACTTGCCGTATATATTCAGTTGTAAGAAATAAAATTGCATGTGAGTGCAGTGTGCCCGTGCACTCTAAGCTTCTTGTCGCTTTTGGTGTAGGTGTTTAGATTTAACGGCATGCTGAATGTCGTAGAAATTTAAAAAAAAAAAAAAAAAAAAATTCGATCATAAAAATTGCTAGTCGAGAAAAGAAAAGAAAAAAAAGAGAAAAGGTTCTTCGAAAATCAACGATCTTTATTCTTCTTTTCTCGATGATGATTCGATCGATTGATCAACTGTTATACGATCTCAAATTATTCGCATAACGAAAAAGTGTTTTGTGAACCAGTGCGGCTCCTGATGATCAATCAAAGTGCGACTGCAATATTTATCGTATAGTGAAGTTGTGGCGAAAGAAAAAAAACAAAAAAAAAAAAAAAAAACCGGAGAAAATAAAATAAAGAAATCGGTCAATAATGCGCATATATCTAACAGTTGATCAATCTCCAAACGCACCGCATCGAAGATATCGAAGAACGGGGAATCCCCGAAAATTCGTGACTAAATCTATGCATTCGAAAATCTTTTACCCTTTTTCAATTGATCCGTTTTTCGAAAGATTCTTCGATGCAAAGTGAACCAGAAAATCGAATAAAACTGCTTTGATACGATCTGCAATTTCTTCGATTCAAGTATCGCGCGAGACGTTTACAAATTTTGCGCAAAACGATCACGAGGCTGAAACTAGTGGCCAGAGCTAACGGCCAGACGTATTAAAAGTGATTAAAATATGGGAGAGAAAATGAACAGTAAAATTTTTCATCAAATTCTGTAAAAGGCGAATACTTTTATCAAATTGAATGTAAAAATCTATAGCATATTGTCAACTTTTAGAGATTTTCACTTATACGTTTGGCCGCTAGCTCCGGCCGCTAGTTTCAGCCTCATAAAACGATCTGCAATCCATACGAAAGTATAATTTAAGTCTCCCCATTCTGCAACGAGATAACGAAAGAAGAAATTGCGCGATCGTCTCGAAGAAGATCGAGGTGGTATGATGTGTATCAATTGCGTGAAGCTATATAAAAGTAAAACATGATAGACGAAAAGAAAAAAATATATACTGAGAAAGGTTGTGGGTGGCAATGAACAGTGGGGTTCGTTTTTCGAATCTAAGATTTCAGATACAAAAGAGCTCCAAGTCCCGTTCAGCACAGCGGCGTCATTGGGTTATGGTTTACACCACATGCTCCATCTTCCGCCGCAGTTTCTTCATCCTTTTGATCCAAGGTCGCCTTTCGGTGCCTTCCGGCCCCTTGGCCCATCGGCTTTTGCACCACCGAGCAAATGTCTCAAAGTTGAAACCGGTAACACGACCGTCTCCTCAGGATTAGCTTCGATCGGTTCATTATCGAGTATGTCAAACATGTTCTCTCCTACACTGCCGTCGTCGGGCGGAGGTGGCGGCGTTTCCACTGCCTCCGGGGTTGGTGCAGTTGGCGAAATTGCCCCCCAAAGTCCGGCCGGTTCCGCGAGCCGATCTCCACCCGGAAGCGGCACTGGTACTGGACAAAATCGTGGCAATACACCCGACGATGAGGACAGGGACGCTAACGCAACCCCAGGATCGGAAAACACCGAAAGGTCAACCCCCGAGGAAGGCAGACCCTACAGACGTGAGTTACTATATTTTTATATTTATACCCCACATTTATTTTCTCCGAGGTTAGATTTTAGTATAATTAGAAATTATTTCTAGTTTGCCGATTTCTTGCGTAGGATTTGGTATTAAAAAAAAACAAAAATATTTAAAAATCCGTAAAATTTCATTTACGGTACAGATGCAGTGTATCGTTTATCGGGAATCGTGCAGGAAATTTTTTAGCTCTAAATCCGCCATGTTTAATTCGCCATATTGAATAGAAAAATTTTGAGGTTAAATCATTAGCGTGATTAGCGATCGGTTAAACGAAAAATAACTCGCGGGTTGTCGCGCGCGAAGGGTTAAAAGTCAGCTATAGGTATACTTTCCTTCCGGCAACTGAGTCAATAACTTGACGTGGTGTCATGAAATGTGAAATAAGAATGAGAGTTTCTTTTCGCTTCACGCGCGTAGCTTTCAAACAATGTAACAACGCCGCTGAGTAAAATAATAAACAAAAATAAAAGAGGACGTGGACGAGCGAAGACGAATGAGGGACGAGCTCGTATTCAAAGAAGAAAGTACATACGATTATACGTACGTGCAGTAAATGTGTATTGTACACATACATCGTGCGTAGGCAGTACCATAAGGGGGTTTTTAACCTACAGTCAAGAATTTTGTATGCTTTCAAATCTATCCAGTTAGTTTATTTGAGCAAGTTTGCGCTACCCGACGCCCCGCAGCTGGGTCTTCTTCATGACTGCCAAGTGTAGTAAGTATTACTTTACTACACGCCCCCCCATGATCGAGGTGAGGCGAAACGAGGCGAGGTGCAGATAGCAGGAAGCAAACGGGATAAAACGGCCTGTTTATTTTTCGGCTCATCTTAATTACCCAAAGATCAAGCCTCATTTATCTCCTCCTCGTTTACGGGATTTGCCCCTTTTTAATTCCTCTTCTCGCGACGATAAAGAAAAAAAGAAGAAAAAAAAAAAGAAAAAACAATAATACAAACGAAAGAGAATAAAACAATAAGAATTTAATGGAATAAAGTATACGTAAAATACAGAAAATCAAAATAGAATCAGAAATAAATCAAGACACTAATATGCGCGTGTTGTTCATTTTTCTTTTTTTTCTTTTTTTTTCTTTCAATTGCAAATTGCCGCTGCAGTAAACGATTTTTACTCTTTTTTACCGTCGCAATTTTCATTTTATTTTTATTTTTCATTTTTATTTATTTATTTTTTTTTTTCCCTCCCCTCCGCTAGACTAATTTTCGTTTGATTGTCGGACTGGTGGAAAAAAGAAAACGACGAATATACAGTGGCGGTCGACCCGAGGAAAAAAAAAAAACAAAAAACAAACGAACACAAACGAAAACGATGTAAAATGAATAATTTTCAAAAAAAAAAGGCTTATTATGAAATTGTCGTGAATTATCATCATCGTTGTTATCGATGTTAATTCTCTTTCGAATGAAATTACATTGCCATTTTTGTTTGTTTTTATGTTTTGTTTTTTTGTTTGTTGTTATTTATTATATGCCCTTGATGCGGTATGGGAAGGCATTAACTATGTGCATGGATATCAATTATTGACTCTTTGGTAAATTTCCGAGCCCCGAGACGGGGGCTCTCTCTCTCTCTCTCTCTCTCTCTCTCTTTCTCTCTCTGGTATCTATATATATATATATATATATGTGTCTGGCCGTATATATATACGCGATCTCGTAATATGTATGTACGTAGCAGATAATCTACGTTTGTTTGAAATTCTGCATTGATATTGGAACGGATTCGATACCTACCCCCGAACAACAAAACTACTGGCGTCATTGGAGGTTTGTGTCTCTGTGTGATGGGGTATATAGGATGGATATAATAGTATACCGTAACACATCGCGTATGTAGGTACTGGTACCTATTGCACCTCCTACTGCTTCTATACCTACCCGCCTGCATCCCGCAATGTAGGTACCTAACGTGGAACAAAAACACATAGTAGTAGTAGGCATCAGGTTATAGTAGTAGTGGCTCTATATGTGCTGCTGCAATGTTCAGGCTTCAGGTGTATAACATACATACATATATACATACATACATATAGAGTTGCGGAAGCGTTGATATTTGTCAGGAAATTGATAACTCGAATAAACTCGTTTCACAAAATATTCAAAAGGGCTTTAAAATGCTCCTCGCCTGCACTGGTACCTCATCGCAGTATGGCCATTTCCCCATCAAACATTATATAGTTTATTTTCATTCTCTTCTTTAACATTTCTATATTCGTCATTATTATTATCATCGTCATTGTTTTTATAACAAATTCTGTATACTGTATATGGGGAATTCCAGCCCAACTGGGACAGCTTTTGACCCTCACCCCTCTCGATTTTTTTCATTTTTTTTTCTGACATTCGGTAGACTGAAAGGAGTGCTTGTGATTTATTTCAAATTTTTATCTCAATTCGTTTTCGATTTACATATTTTTGAAAATTCGCAATTCCCGATGATCGTCGAACGTTTAAACGCCTGTATCTCTGAATCTATCAGTCGGATTACAAAATGTGAGTATATGAAATTCATCGGAAAAAAGTGTACTTTTCGAAAAAAATATTTCTGGATAATTGTGCCTCGTCCTTCATAGTGAAATCTTCGTTTAAACATGAAAAATCGATTTTTCTCAAAGTATGACATAATTCAAAATTTTCAAAAAATTCTCAAAAATACTTCGAGGAAAGACAAAATTTTTGAGCTATGGCTGATCGTGGGCCTCGACTGCTTTCTATTTTTAACAGAATTTTAATCGAAATTTTAATTAAATTAATCAAAATTCTATTGAAAATTGAAAAAAAAAAAAAATTCAATCAATCAAAATTCTGTTGAAAATTGATTTCTTAATTTTTTCTCAATTTTCAACAGAATTTCAAAATAAATTTTAAATTGAATCAATTAAAATTCTATCAAAAATTTGAGAAAAAATTCAAAATAATCGATTAAAATTCTGTTAAAAATAGAAAGCAGCCGAGGCCCACGATCAGCCATAGCTCAAAAATTTTGTCTTTTCTCGAAGTATTTTTGAAAATTTTTTCAAAATTTTGAATTGTGTCATACTTTGAGAAAAATCGATTTTTCATGTTTAAACGAAGATTTCACTATGAAGGACGAGGCACAATTATCCAGAAATATTTTTTTCGAAAAGTACACTTCTTTCCGATGAATTTGATATACTCACATTTTGTAATCCGACTGATAGATTCAGAGATACAGGCGTTTAAACGTTTGACGATCATCGGGAATTGCGAATTTTCAAAAATATGTAAATCGAAAACGAATTGAGATAAAAATTTGAAATAAATCACAAGCACTCCTTTCAGTCTACCGAATATCAGAAAAAAAAATGAAAAAAATCGAGAGGGGTGAGGGTCAAAAGCTGTCCCAGTTGGGCTGGAATTCCCCATATACATATAGCCAAGGGAAATCAAATACAATCCAAGGAAAAAGAAATATAAAATAACAACAAAGAAACCAACGAACAAAAAAAAAACAATAATAATAATAAAAAAATAAACTATAAGGAAAATCGAACGTTCGCGCAAAAAAACAAAAAAAACAAAAAAAAAAAAATGCGCGGACGGTTTTAGGGGTTGAACGGTGGGGTTTTCGCTAAACGGTTTCTCACGCCGCTGTCGTAAAATAGAGAAATCATCGTAAAAGTGGTTGTTACTCTGTCCCTCTGTTCCGCGAAACCCCCCGCCTCGTTTTGGATGGGGATAAAAAAAAAAGAAAAAAAGCAAAAAAAAAGGAATAGGAGAAAGAGGGCGAAAGAGCGAGAGATGCAGCTGTGTGTGCGGGGTGGAAAATTTGATTACTAAATAATTTGTACGACGTGCTAGTAAATCCGCAGGCCGCAGTTGGCGCGCTCTAAGAATATCAATGAGGACTAAGCGATTTTACGCTTTGCTTTGTGGCCCTCATACTCCTATATCTTTTATCTCTGCAGAATCGACGTACGTATTCGGCACCTCCGGTAATACGTGATCGTATTGTCACCGCCATCGCCGTCGCTACTATAACTAATTTTTATATTACCGATTTACAAGATTTCTTTTAATTTGTCATTAAGTTTCATACGAATTATCGTAATTGTTTTTCTTTAAAAATGTATCGAATAGTTCGTCTATAAGTCAAATTCAAAAAATTCCACGCTATACATATATCGGCGTATGAATGTTTACAAGCCCATATTTAAAAATGTATTATATTTTTTGGTAACTGGAAATATATGTCCACTGATCCGTACCTATTGTGCGGGTTGCACTCGCTGTTATTTCATACTGGCATTTTACCGCTTTTCATACCCTCTGAAAAGTAGTTGGTCCGCGATGATGTGTATATTATATTTTAACGAGTATTTTTTCAACGTTTGTGTCACGCATATATATATAGATATATATATCTATATATACGTGACATATCAATGCTTTTCTGCGGTTCGATCGATGTGTCCGCGCGTCAAACGATTATTACATACATCGTTTTTCGTCCACGGTCTCTCCCTATACATATATCCCCGTTACTGTTTGTCAGTTTCATTGAAAAATTCAATCAAAACGAATTATATGCTGTACAGGTATGTATGTATGTATGTATGTATGTTACACGTGTCTGCAGTGAAGTGAGTTGGGAGGTTTAAGACTCCGGGCAGCGTTACTTTTTGTTTATTTTTATACCTTTCTTTATCGAGGTTGTAAAAATGGTAAAGGAAGTCGACTATAAGGAATGAAACGCGTACGATTTACCTAGACGCCTAGGCGGAGTCTGGAAATGCAATCACACTGTTATAGACGTTGGTTCAGTGTGCATATACATAGCTTTGTTACGAACGCCGGAACAGCCCCCAAGAGAGAGAGAGAGAGAGAGAGAGAGAGACTAGATAGAGGCTACCGTACGGCCAAAGAAGACTAACGCGATAGAAATAGAACCTCACTTCTGGCTCCGCCTACTCCTAGAACCGTTTTCTACTACGAGGATACGAGCTGAGGATCAGAGGGCGTGGTGCTGTCTTATACCTAGTTGGAGAAATCGAAGGGAGGAGCTCGAGCCAATAGCTAGTATATACTCTAGCTTTGACAGAGTTTCGATTTTTCAATTTAAACAAACAATGACTTTAATCAATGAGAAGAATATCGCGTTTTATTTCGTTTTTCGATACTTTTTTTCCGGCCCCATTACCTTACCGAGATTATTTAATCGCGAGAAAACTTCGCCATCTAGCGGCGCCGTGCGAATCTCGGAATTCTCGCCTATAACTGCAGCGTTATACCGTTTTGCCGCTGTAGAGCCAAATCGTAGAAAAAAAAACAAAAAATAATAAAAAACCTCTCACTGATTCGGGTAATGAAAGTAAAACTCTGAAAAAAGATCGCGTTGGTTATATTTTTAAGAGTAGGCAAATGCCGGGGATGATTGCGACGTATGTTATATTGTATGTACGTATATGTATGTATGTATATAAGCGTGAGACGCGCGCGAGCTTTCGATTCGTGACAGAAATCACTAAATGCAGGTCGTTCGGTTGACGGGTTTCGAGGGATGTAGAGGCTGCGGTGTTGTCCAGCACGCATATTAATTTCTCTCGAATCAAACGTCCGGCTGGCTGGCTGACTGGCCGGTTGCTGCTGGCTATATAGCTGGCTGGATGGGCTAGCCTTGCTGCCCTTTCATATCATCCATACACATTTATTTAACACGTATACTAACAGATTCTTGGGTCGAGATTTTTGATAATCGTTCAGGCAGATTGTCGAGAAAGAAAGAAGGAGAAAAGGAGACTCACTTCGGGTATCGAATATCGTGTAGTGCAGCTTTCTTCAAATAGCTGCTAATTGCTACAGTGTGAGAAGATTCGAGCTTAGGTTAATGTCTCGGCTCGGATCTTACGTGTAGTGCTAATAGAGAGATTCAACGATCGTTTGCATATTGAAGCCCTTTGCTTGTGGGTGAGAAAGTCATAGGTGTGAGAGAGGGCGAGGTGAGACCAACCGTCGGGCTGCAGACTTTACTCGAGTCACGAACACCGAAGTCGTAAAATTTGTACAATCTGTTGCGGTTATTAAATTTGCCTAATTACGCGCATATAGGTAAAACGCTCCGATCTTTATATATACGTCTCGATATTGTCTGTGAAGTTGAGTTAAGCTGCCATCTGGACTGTGTTCCGAATTCTATGATTACCAATTGTTATAATCATTATCTTGAAAACGCGATTTACAGTTTCTTACAATCTGTAGGTACAACTTGCCGGTATATGAAACTTAACCGGATATTGATGTTTTACCATGTCAAAAAGTGGCTGAGTATTTCATTGTTGAGAATAAAAAACAAACTGATAAAATTCTAGTCAAATTCATAATTCTCATGTTAGCCTAAGTGAACAATTACTGATGAAAACTGAAATGACCAGCGATATGCTGTGGATCTGGTAAACGTTTTGACGGTGTCGATAATTCCGAAGAACGCTTGGAATTATAGCGGCCTTCTTTTTCGAACCACCCTAATGCGACTGTTCCTCGCCGCAGGGCATCGGGGCTAATATTTCTGACCACAAAACAGCAAAGTTTGAATTGAACTGTCACCATCAGAGGTCCACTCGCGGAGGCTGTAGCTGGTATGGTGGCGGACTCGACGGTCGTACAAACCAACGGTATAACGTTTTGCGGTCGCGAATTTGTACTACTACTAAAACAGGATGGCTACATCGGTCACGTGTGGTCATCGTGGTTTGACACGCGAAAGGAGACACGCGCTAGTCTATCCTCGCCAAACCAACATACGTTATAGGCTACAGGGCTCTTGCGTTATGAGGGCACTCCGAGAATCTTTTTCTTTTTTAATCAGTAGATATATAAAAATTGTGAGATTAAAAATGACCAGCAAGATTTTGAAAAATGTTTTTCGTTAGTAAAAATGGTAATTCATTTTGCAATTGCATTCGTGACGTAAAAGTCAGATCCGTCATCGATGATTCTTCTTCATCTTCTTCTTCTTCTTCTTCTTCTTCTTTGGCTTGTCTTTATCCTCTTCAAAGAATTTGTGGCATAGCACGTGAGTCTCATTCCACCCTTGACCCTCCTTCGTCCGGAAGATCTTCTGCGGAGAAACGTTCCAGAATGATTGTAAATCACAAACGAAGCGACCTTAAGCCTTATCATTAGAGTGAGTTACGCGATATTGTCCTACGGAAGTTAAGCGACACATTTGACACTCAAATCGTCGTAAATTTCGAAAAGGTCAGACGACTGATGGCGTCGTTCATCTTAACTACCATTCACCTCACCCAGACGTATGGTCAGTCGCAAAAATCCCTCTCTTTTTTTATCTTTAGAAAAATATGAAATAACCGATGAAGCTTCTCAAATCGGATCACTGGAACTAATTTTCTCGATTTTAACCAACTCTTTTCTTCGATCAACTGCTCTGTACCTTTGTCGATTATCCTTCGTTGACTGGTATAACTCACCTTTTATCCTCACTCGGTATTATCGTTCTCGTTTATACCCCTCGGACTGTTTAGTGCCATGGACAATACTCACATTTACAGAAGACACGGTGATATGTATAGATACAGATATACATATATAGGAATCCACCATAAAAATAGGGATGAGGCAATAGGGGTGAATGAGGGGAAGGTATTATTAGAGGCTCAAAATAAGATTGCTCGGTTTTCTCACTCATTCTCTATATACCAATCTTCTATAGTCCCGAGTCCCTCAGACTCAGCTGCGGTTTCAACGACTATATGCCATAGACAAACTACAGAGAGATAACCCGTGTAGAAATAGTATGTGAGAAAGAGAGAGAGAGAAAGGGAGAGACGGAGAAATAGGGTGGAAAGGAGATTTCCTACCACCAGTTTTCCATACTATAGCTGGTTATTACCCTGAAATTCGTGATAGTGGATAAATCATTTTTCAAAAGTTTACTATACCGATTATGTTATACCTTCAACTTCAACCGCAGTTTCACATTTCTCGAAATTCTCCAAGTTTTAGTCAAAGACATTTTACCCATGAATTGTTACTATATCATTCCATTCCATGCCTACTATAAGTCAGGTAGCATTCAATTATCTGCAGATTAATATAGTTACGCGAAAAAATGATCTTTGCGATGAAAATCATTGTAAAAAGAAAACGATTCCGAATTCTTTTTGATCGTGTTGATTTCTTGATCTGTGAATCACGATGACTGCAGTACTGATTGCTGGTGTGAACAAACAGTTGGTATTGAGAGAAGAGAGTGAAATTAATGAACGGGTGATAGACGAGCGAGCGGAGATTCTCCCTTTCGTTTCGTATTCAGCCCTCGAAAGCTAAAAACCGAAAACACAATCGACCGAATTCCCTTAGCCCTAGGAGCAACAGCAAGAGCAACAGCAACAGCAACGGCGCCTATCGAGATATTTACAACACTACAATGTCGATTACCAGTCCCGCTATTGCTGGTGCTGCTGCTGCTGCTGCTGCTGCTGCCCTCCTCTGTATACCCAGTTCGAGGAGTGAGAAATGGCTCTGACGACAATTAACTGAAATCACAGCCAGCTACCAAGGCGTTTGTCACTGTCTGCCTTTCATCTCTTCCTTTATTTCATTCTTTCTTTCTCTCTCAGCTTTCGGATGCTGTTATGCTAGAGAAGAGAGAATTTTGCGTATTTTAATCGTATCGTTAAATCGCGAGTACCGAGAAAAAAGTATAACGAGAATTTAGCCCTCGTTTCGAATTTAGAATTCGAAAAAAAATTAAAAATCGTCTATTTTTTTCTGTATTCTCGAACCCTTGAAAATTTTCAACCAGAAGTTGAACAGTGGAAGATTTTTAGAACCTAAATTTTGGTAGGGAAATGAAAAATTCATTTTTATTTGCGTTGAAGAAAAAAAAAAAAAAAAAAAAAGACTACGTGCAGTGATTATTAGAAGTGGTATTTGAAAATCAGTGCGAAAGGGTTTCATCCCCTCCTGCGAAAACGCTTTGCCTTTATGGGGTTCGCCGTTTCACTCCGGCGAGTTAACCCGATTAAGTAATTAGAGGATTTTTAATCTTGTAGCTGCTCGTGCCGTTTTTGGCACTGGTCACGATCCTGTTAAAAAATAAATAAACACACTCTCTACCGTTCTGTCAAATTGAATTGATGATTAAAGAGTTTAGTGCGCTTGGCAAAAAAAAAAAGCTCAACCAAAAAGCGAGGGAAATAGATAAACGAAATGAAAAAAAACAAAAAAAAAACGAAAAAACAAACACCATTTCTTCAGGATTCAGATCCGGTTTTGAATTTTTTCTAGTCGTCGTTTAGAATCTTTCATTTTTCATGACGAATCGTATGATTCCATTTGTTGGTTATTCCAGTTGACGAGTAGGTATATGGAGAGTTTGTTAACTCATCCACTTAAAAGCGACAGTTGTAGCTACTCCGAGTATCTCGATTTGCGTAACCCAACCCACTTCTATACGGTTAGTTCCATCTGGTTTCTCGCTTCTTAAGCGGTAACCGAGAGCGGAACCAGTGGCGTAACGTGCTTTCGAATTGGTTGGAGAATTCCATTACCTACCTGAAACTCGTAACAATTTCTATGTTAAACCGTTCCTTGAGTATATGTTATGTGAAAATTTTATTTCATTCTAAAATTTGGTCCGCCATTTTGGTTCCGAGAGGGATTACTCGACTGATCAATGCTATCGGAAACGACAACTGGCACCTCGTTCCCCTTCCCCTGAGGTTTCAAGAATTCAGGTTTACACCGGGGTTTGTTCTTGTTTTATCGTATTTGACAATTATTCGATAATTTATCAACGCGTCGGCACACAATGGGACGGCGTGAGTTGGGCCCCCATCCAACCCCCTGAACAATAAGAAGAACAAGAAGCCGGATGCTCGCAATTTCCGAGTCGTTTTGGGCCCCACGTGTCTCTAAACGGTGTTTTAAATGTCGAGATCAGATCTTTGCCTCCCTTTTTTCAATATCCCCAACCATCTTTTCGTCGATTCGCAGATTCACGTATACGTTAAAAATGAAAAAAAAAAATCATCTCTGATCGCAACAGTCACTACCAACGTTCTTTTACTCGAAAAGATATCTTTTCCAAGGTGGAATATATACCTTCCGAAGTTCTTGGTGAAACACCCGGTGTCTGTCCGAAGAGATTCACCGAATATAAACCTTTGCGATCGGAAGAGAACCTGCAGCAACAGCATCGAAGGGAATTGTACGAACAAAACTATCTCATTGTGTGTTAATACCGCACCTTTGCTTGTTCGTCGGCTGTTTTCGTTTCGCTTTATAGAGAATCTTTGCACGATGGGACTCACTATCTGTCTCAAGACCGCAAGGGACTCGCGCTGCTCTAAGGGAAAAGGAAAAGTAAAAAGAAAAAAAAAAAAAAAAAAAAAAGGAAGAGGAGAGGACATGGAGAAAGGAAGGGTTTGGTCCTGTCCATGAGCCACTCTTTCTTTACCTCGCGTTTAAGAGTCCCAGAGTGGACCTCCTCTTATGGGAAGTCAGTCCCAACCTGCTCGAACAAACGTATCTACCTCTACTACGCCGCGGTACGATAACGTATTACTACTTACCTCGAGTTACATTGTGTTCTTTGACCAGCACACTCCACACTCCGCACCGTGATCTCCTCATGGAATGAAATTTAAATTCAAGATCACTCGATTACTCCGCCAGGCCCCACTTCTTATTATTATTCTTCTTCTTTCCTTTTCTCTTCATTCGATTATATCGAGGAACGGAAAAATAAGAACTGACAAAACGGATGTTCAGGAATATCCGCATCACGGTATCCCGAGAAAAAAAACCCAAGGTGCGATGAGAACATTGAGTGGTACACTTTTCACTTGACACAAGTGATCATATGTGTTACAAAACGGAAGAGGAATAATGGGTAGACGGTTTATCCGGTCGATGATTATGGGTTTTCAAAGTTACCTAAATTACCTGAAAATTTGAGTACCAATTTTCGGAAGCTTAGCTTCATGGAACGCGAAAGCGAAAACTGTGCAGCAGGGGTGCGGATCGCCCCTTTACTCTCCCTGGCTCATGCGAGGAGTGCCGAGGCGCACATATTGGATCATATCGTATCTTCTCACACCCCATGAATTATGCATCTTCGAACCCAAACGCCCTCATCCCTCGTTCATTCTTCTAGTTCTTCTCTTTTAGTTGCCCCGATTTTCTCCTCATCTCTCTTATACCCTCTTGTTAGATGGGAATATGTACCTACCAAACGATAGTAGGTAGGTAATACTCTGGCCAGTCTCGTTCGAAATCTCTTCGTAATTAAAGGTCCCATATATTTTACTTTAAGCAAGGCTGTCTTGGCTCGACGATTCCCGACTACTTACCGGCTTCTTCTTCTTCTTCTTCTTCCTATCAGACCTGCTGCTGATCGTTTATCACGTCGCTGAGGATTATAAAATTTAACAGGTTTAAATTACTTTCGCCTATTTGAGGATCACCGAGGGATCTAGGGATGATGATTGTCGACAGAGAAATCTCACTTTTCGTTACCCTTCTATATTTTGATGTTATTTCCTTGCAATGATGACGACGTAGCAGGGATTCCAAGAGAATAAGATAAAACTGCACTTGCATTCGACTCTCTTCTCACTAACACTTTGAAAGAAGAAGAGAAGCCAAGAGTAGTCTTAAAGCTGGTGAGATAAATCTTGGATTACCCCTTCAGCCTCTTCTTCTTCTTCGTCTTCTTCTTCTTCTTCTTCTTCTGCGTCTTGACAACATGCGCTTAGCACCGTCTTACAATACTACCCGACACTTTAAAACTCTTGTCGTCCGAAATGCTGGCGGTATAATGCAGATTTGAATCGAGGCTGGAAGGTCTACCCCGAAAACGCATACCGTCAAGAGCATAAGAAATTTGTAAAAGGCAGGAAAACGAAAAAGCGAATAAACGTCCTCGCTCGTCAGATGGTCGTATCGTCATGTCAAGGAGGAGAAACTACTCTAGCGGGATGAACGAAGAGAGGAGAAAAGAGCCCTCTTAAATTAATTACAGGGAAAATATCCTGAAATCATGAAAAAGAGAGAGAGAGAGAGAAAGGGAGAGAAACGACCCCTCCTCGTAGTCTCGAAGGTCCTTGAGAGCAGGCAACCAGACTCACCGGAGTGTTTAACAGGCGGGATTCCTCGTTAGGTGAAAAATCTGCGAGAAGAAAATTCCTCGGCGTATACCAAGTTGAGGGTGAGATTTAAGTAGTCTGGATATCTCCTCGCGCTTGCTGCGAAGGTTCCGCTTCGAATTTGTGGTCCATGAGCCCATCGCGAGGCTGACTGCCTTCAGCTGTAGCACATGGAAGTAGTCTCGACTTTTCACCAGGGTTTTTTTTTTTTTTTCTCTTTTGTCTTACCGCACTTGGAAATACCAGGGTTTTAAAAACCACCCCAAATCACTGAAGATTCTTTCCCATCTTTCTTGACGATCGTTCATCTTCATACTTTCGTGCCACTTGTTCCTCGGCTCACATATTGGAAGGATATCCCGTATTCACGTGGGGGTGAACCCCGCCAAGAATACGGGCTCGATTCTAATACCTATTGTAATCCTATAAGCAGCATAATTCCCAATGACTCGATGGAATTATTCCAATACAGCTTTTGCCGGTGACTTATCATTCTCCTTCCGCTATTACATACACTCCTTCACCACTTCACGATACGTGGCTACGATTCTATACTCTGATCGTATATTCTCACTGCTATAAATCCTACCCTAGATAATATGAGCTATGCTAATATAGGCTATGCCCTGCCCGGCCCAAGTTATTAAGGCATGCTAATTTTCTCCAACAATTGTTACCAGACTGCCATTTTTATAATCGGTTAATGGATATTTAGACTCTATTCTCTTCACTCTATAACATCACCGTGTAGAGAATACAGTTCGAGTGATGACCAGTAAATTGAAGTTAGTTTGCCTAGATGGTATCGTTAATTAAATTGCATCGAATTTACGCTAAGGCACGGCGACGCTGATGTTCTCACGATCAGAAAAACAATGAAGACATTCATTACTGAAGGATTCAGTTGCCGGAGCAAAAACGAACGGAATATTCTTCAGTTTTCCCACTCGGCAAATGATCAAGGAGTTTGAGTTTAGGTTTTGATTGTAGAAATAATTTAGTGAAATTAATCGGCAATTTCCGAGCACGGGACTCGCACATCTTTGTCTTATACGAGGACAAAGATCACCGTGAAAGTTTTTTGGGATAAAAAGTAGACTAGTAGGTAGGTATGCAGCGTATTGGGTTGCACTCGAGCGATGCGTCGTGGACGGCATCGGCATCAACATCAGCATCAGCATCAGCAGCAGCAGCAGGTAGTGGGAAGCCTTACAGAAACTTTGCAAATTCAGTGTATCAAGCCAGTAGGGGAAACCGGGAGGCTAAACCACATGTGATATTCAAGGGTACCCCAACGACCAATAATGCACAAAACAATACCCACTGTGTGTCTGCCCTGCTTCTGATGTTGCTTCTCGATGGATGAATCGACGGAGGAGGTGAAGAGTCGGTGTAGATGGCTACTCTGTATGAAATATCAACCACCGTGAAACATGAACGGCCTGAGAAACTCCAATCTCCTTCTTGCTATACCAAACTATGTTGTGTACCTATATCCTGTACAATGTACATACATATAGATACATGGCTAATAGCACAATGACGATCCGAGACATAGCCTAGCTTTACTTTCTTTTCTTATTTAATCTTTCAATTTTTCACCCATTTCCGTATCACGGAATGCAACTAGCGGGGAAAAAAACAAAAAAAAAAAACAAAGTCAATTTCTTCCTTCCATCCCTCGTATATCATACCTACTCTTCGTTATTATTATATCGAGAGTTCTTATTTAATCAACACAAGCTTGAGGAATTCGCTTCTCTGGAATCTTGATAAGTCTTCTCATTTTTTCTTCTTGTTTCTTTTTTTTTTTTTCTTTTTTTTTCTCCTTACTCAGTTCAGGACTTTTTTTGCATTCCAGAAACCCTTCGATTAAAAAAAGGGAATGACGCGACGTTCTTGAATTTGGATACAAGTATACCTCCCTCGCTTTCTCTCAACCTTGCGAAAAATGAAAAAAAAACCAAAGAAAAAGAATTGAAAAAAAAAAAAAAAAAAATCAGTTGTCGCTCGGATTACACCGCAAAATTTTCGGCCTTATTATATAAAGGTGTTGGTTTTTTATTTTTTTTTATTTTTTTTTCTAATTTGTTTGCCTCTATTATTTATAGTTTGACCCGTTAATACGAAATTCTTTTTCTTTCGGGTGTTGGATGGCAGAATAATCTCACGCTGAGTATCGATGCGGATAACTCGATGCAATCCAACCCACTCAGGGACCTTCTTTCTCCTTCTTCGTTTTCTTCTTCTTTTCGCTGCTCGCCTTTCTTAACGCCTGCCGTACTTTGCCTCGGACACGTATATAATTTTCATGAGAAACAAAATTTGTTCGTTGTTCTCTGGCTTTGGACATCGAGTTTCAGACAAGGGATGATGAAGACTTTTTTTTTCAATGAACGAAGATACGACCAGTCTTACTGAAATTGGTTTCTTTTTTATCGTATGAAACTCAAAAAGTGTTGTTTTTGTTATTTATTTAATTTTTTTTCGACAAAAGAGAATGTGAAAAATAAAATAGAGAGAGAGAGAGAGAGAGAGAGAGAGAGAAAGGGAAACACGTGTAGAGGCCGAAGAGCTGTGGAGAGATCTTGAATGATGAATTATTCAGAGTGTCGTGATCTGGTCGGTTGGTTGACTGGAGATCGTTTCCATGGACGGATGGTCGGACGTATTTCTCTTTCCACTCAATCGTCTCCTTCTCAGTCGGAGGTTGGAATTTATTTCTTTTCTTATTCCTCGTCGCTTGTAGAACTGACTCCTTGACTCTCAACTCTCGACCGAGATCGAACTCAACTGCTCCTCTTCCTCCTCTTACAGTTCAGATTAAGATCACAGCGGCAACTGTCACAGCTACCATTCATTCCCTTTTACGGGGTTTGTTGTCGTACACCATAGCTGGTTTTTTTTTTTTTTTTTTCCAAACTATTATCCCAAACTCTTCATTCATACCTTCGACGTACGTATGTACGTAGGTACGTGTCGCAAGACCTATGGAATGAAAAATAAAACAGTAGGTACATAGGAAATTCCAAAAGCATCTTTACTTTTGTCTTTTCTCGATGAAGAATTAAAGTCGTGGTTGTTGCCGCCAGATGCGAGATGTTGGTTCGAGAATGAAATTTCGTTCTTTGGGGTAAAAAACGAATAGCGTATTTAGAATTTTCTCTTTGATGATTATAGAGGAGCGAGGATACGATATTCCTCTTTCTTCAGTCCCACAACCTTTTGAGGTTCTTTTTCTCCCCACGCGAGACGTGCCTTTTGCGTTGCTACACCGTCGGCAGGGCCTAATTGTATCGGGCGTCTTAATCAGCGTGTAAGCTTAAGCTAGTATAAACGGAAAAGCGCCTTATGCTCTGCATCTCAAAGGCACAATTTAAAAGTATGTTAAGTCAGCCTCTGGAGCCTCTGGAGCCTCTGGCGTCCGTCCTACATCCTCTACACCTTATGTGTGAGGAGCTATACTCATACTCATCATCATCCCGGTGCTACTCATCTTTTTCATCTCGAATCAAACGACGAAAATATCAATAAAGTCACTTTTTTTTTAAATCTTTTTTCGAAAACTTGGACTTTTCTAACTTTCATGGGTACCCAGGGTGATCAGATAGAAGCCAATTGCAAGACTGCAGGAGTCAAAAAGTCGAGGCACGGTTATTGTTCACACGGCACGTGGCCAGTCCCCCTGGTTTTTTTTTTTTCACTGCAACAAATAATATGCATACTCGAAATAGAGTCGAACCCTGTAATTACGTAACGATATCTTGGCGAGATCGTCATTCAGGGGTGAGGGACAAAGGGCGGAATGCTTAGGGGATGTGGCGGGCGCGATCTGCAGGGTGAATATTTGATACAATTTGAGATAACGGTTTTTATCTTAAAAATAGTATGAGACTCACTTGCGTTAACACCGATCATGGATAAAAAAAAATGTTGAAGAATTTTTCATACGATTTTTTCTCGGGTATTTGATTTTTTTTTTATCCGGTGCTTGTTCTCGTTTTGTTTAGAAATGATAAACCGAGCTTGACAACAACTAGTTCCCAAAGATCATGCTGTTTGGGGTGATATGTGTTTTTAGTGGGGCCCGTGTTCGGGGGTCGATGTGGTGCAGAGGCCCTTGGATTAGGTCTTGGATTGTCTCTCGGCCCGGCCTACAGGTTCGCTCTTCCTCCGGGACTTGCTGCCAAGACCACTAGATGCCTTGTTTTCGATCAAGGTAGGCTTTCAAACGCCATACATAATTACACCCGATTAACTTCTTCTTCTTCTTCAACTTCTTCAACTTCTCTTCTACTTCTTCTTCATCATCATCATCATCATCATACTTTGTCTCTTTAACTCTTCACTCATCCACACATCACAGTCTTCATTGATTCTTATGTTCACTTGTCACACACCTGTTTCTGCATACAAACTCATACAATCATCAATGTCCCTTCTTCATCCTACAGAATTCCATTAACCATGTGTCTTTCAACTGTGTATCTCTGTTCTTTGGAAAAAGATGATCATATAATTGGAACATGACTGACTGACTGAGTGAGTGACGTTTGTGGATCCGGCCACTTAGGGTGATGTTTTAGCGCGGGCTTGACATGTGACTGGGATCCAAGGGGGAGGGGACGAACCCTTCAATTAATTCCTATGTCTTCGGTGCGAATCAGTGACTCGTGTTATTTCCGATGATTTTTAGGAAACTGGACAGTTTGGACAGCCACTTCTTGGCTTTTGCGATACACTCGAGTGACTACAGCAGGCACTTTTAAGGATTAGTGGGAATAAGTACCTACTGCGGTTCTTTGACGATAAATTGAATAGTGGAATTTTTTTGATAGTCAGTTTAGCGAGATGGTCAGCTGGTCATTGCGGCAAGAGACGGTAGTTTTGGTTTAACGGATTCGTTTCTTCGTGGATTATTAACGCACCTTATAAGCCGAAGGAGCGAAAAATAAAAATAATATAAGAGAGGCGTGTAGCGAAATCTTGGGGTTGTAACTCGGGACGCCGCGTGCGGTGGAAAGTTTAACGAGTGAATTAATGTTTTGAGGATCTTCAATAAAATCACACAGTCTCTACTAGCCATTATTTTGAAACTTGAAACCCTAAAACGTAGGGTATAGTGGCGCTGAGATAGGCTCTACGGCGGCAGCCACGGCTCAATTTAACGACGATTTTATAACTCCACCATAAATATTTTTTCTTATTTCAACACCACGGTATGGCGAAGCTCCTCTTCTCTTCTATATTACACTCGCCACCAGGAATCACTTATTGTTACCGGCCGTAGACCTTTTTAGCTGCAAATTATCTCGACATTAATATCCTTGTAATAAGCCATTCAAAGTTTCTCCTTATTTCAATAACTCGATCTTTTCTCTCCTCTTCTCTTCTCTTCTCTTCTCTTTTCTCAACGCTGTAAATCCTCGAGCCCGTTACAGTCTCAGTCGTGAAAAATCTCCTTCGTACTCCTTCTCGACAATTTTCTTACAAAACCGTTTATACTCGACTTAAATATTATCATTCCTTTAGATTCTTTTTCTTTTGGTCACTTGGAGCCCACTAGGTAATATGACGTAAATAAAAATGCAAAATCTATGATCTCTTTGTATTTCTGTTACTATTTAAAACCTGGTGAGTTAACGAAATGAATGCCAATCGTGGACAGAGCCACTCGCGTTGCTTTTCAACGCTCGGATGGATTAATTGAAGTTTAATAAATCTCAGGCCGCTTGGATAATCCGGAGAAAAGAGGGAAAGAGAGAGAGAGAGGAGACTCCTCGATATTTTAATAAAGAATATTGTTCAGCTTTGCTCACTTACTTAGCCACACTCAATGATCAGGATAAATTAGCCCAGTTCACCAAAGAGGAATTCGAATCTCGAACCTTATTCAAAAAACTCTTGGTATCTGTCGGAGAAGAATAAAAGTTGGTAGGAGGAGAATTTCTCTTTCTCTTTTAAATATATACGAGTATCAACGAGAATTTGTTGCGCTCGTATTTTTAATTACTATTTTAATTAGCGAGAGAGAGATCGACACTGCTTTTTTTACCTGCAATGTATCAAATTACAATTGATTTTAAAGATAAACGTAAAACGGTGAATTTTTTTCCATCTTTCCCCTGTATTGCAACGGAATGTTGTTGGTTGTTGTCGTCCTGAAACATTTTGGATAAAACAGAGCCGTTTTAACCCTCGCGGTACCCAATTGCAGGGGACATTTGAAGAGCCAAGGCTTACCAGGGGGTTGCCTCTGGCTTTCTCTTATTACCACTTCATTTACAATTAACATTTATAGCTCTCCCTAGAAGCGAGAGTACCAGCAGCAGCCAAGAGAAGAGCACCTTGGAAAAACTAATTAAATATTCTTCCTGTCTTTCGCTGTTACCTACTTTCTTGAGGGTGCGCTTTCCGGCTCGCTTCTTCTTAGTCAGAGATTAAATGATTACCAATTAATTCGCCTACCTTCATAATATCCCTTAGCTATGGTCTAATCATATATATTAATATTTTTCTCTTACTTCTCGATTCTGATATTTTGCACCCGAGTTCGATAGGTCGTGCATAACCACCCTTTTCTGTTTTTTTGTTTTTTTTTCTACCCCCCGGTGTCTACGCAATAATATAAATTTTACTGTACCGGTTTCTCTCGGTCATCGACCCTGATGCCTTATACTCCATCGTCAAGAAGTCGTTGGTTAGTTAGTGCTTTTCTCAGTAGTCATTATCGAGCTTTGCAGGTGCAAATCACACTGCCATGCGATTTTTTACCACTACGATTTGATCCGTTGTCTTAAAAAAAAAAAAAGTGAAATGAAATGAACGAATGAACAAATGACTTTTTTTAAATCCCGAAATGAATCAACAAACATATTTTATCATCTGCACGAGAATTCTGGGTTTCAATTTTCCAGTGAAAGTCGCTTCTCGATTTTTATTTTCATTTTCTTTCCTCTCTTCTTTATTCTCCTTTCTTGTCTTGTCTTCCTAAAAGCCGTTTGATGCCCTGAAAGTGCATCACACTTGGGTGATCGTGGCAAACGCGAGGCGAGGCAGCAGTGGTGGATAAAAATCAGTAAAGTTGGGCTCTGGCTTGGGTTTTCTTCTTGTATAGTAGAGGAAGAGGTGCTTGCAGCACCAGCACCAGCAGTGGAAGTGGAAGTGGGGATAGGAGGGGCGAGAGATCCAGAGCAGAAAGAACGGAATTTAATTAAGTAAAATTACTGTCAAGCGATGGGAAAGAACTGGCCTAGTGGCTCCCGTTGGTACGAGGCATGCGACACTCTCTTTCTTTCCGTTCTTATCCTCGAACGAGAAGAAGCACAGCATCTTCTTTCCCTCTTCCGCGTAAGGTCGAATATAGAGGGTATGAGAAAAGCTGAGAGACGCGCTTAAAACCAAATGCTGCAGCAACTAACACGAGGGATAATTAAATAACCATGATCCCTGATAGGGCGAAGATTTTTTTTTTTTTTTTTTTTTTTTGTTGCTAATTTATTTTTTCATCTTGATATTTTTCACTTTTTGATCACAGAAACGTAGATCAAACGAATCTGTATGTGTAACCGTGTCAATGGGTTTGTTCGCCGGTATGAAAGCACCAGCGGTATAACAAGTATCAATAATAATTCGTGCCTATATTGAAAGATTAATAACAGCTGCACAGCGGCCGGTCTGTCTGACCGTCGGACAAAATGCCGAATGATATTCGCATTTTCAAAAATTCGATAAAACATTATATATAGACGAGAAGTATGCGGTGCTGGTCAAAACCGCGTACATGTACCGCAATTTCGGTTTCAAATTGCACGCGTTTTTCAAATACGATCGCGAAAGACTACTTTGAAATGATGGTTCTAGAAACTAGCGATTACACCGTAAGAGTATTATGGAAACCTATGGGCTCTTGTCTCTTGGTGTTGCTAAAGTGCCGGGGACAACGTGTTCGAAAGTTGTGGTGTGGGACGTTTGCGAGTATTGTCGGAATCCGCGTAAGCCGACCGCCACACACGATAAGCATACCGATAACAACCTTTTTCCCTACGTTCGTGCGACTGGGCGCCTACCCTATAACCAGATCCCAAACCCAAACCCCACCGCAACTGTTACCCAGCCGGTTTAAATTTTCACTGATTTTCTTTAAAATCCCACCGTAGTATAACACGTAGCAAGATACAGATAACGCGTTGACAGATTGGGTTACTGCAGAGGAGGGAAACTCCTCTGTTTCGCTGATTTTTAACTCCGATAACTGAAGCACACGTTTATAGGGATTTTCCCAGTGATTTACTTTTGCTCGTAAGAGTTAAGCCGAGCTTTGATTAGATTATGCCATATCTTGGTCGGTACCTCGTCATCCGCGAGGAACTGACTAGTATAACTTCGTCGTGTTGAAATCTCGAACGCGATGAGCCACCCCTGATGAAGAAAGACTGGTGCCCAACGTTGGGGGTCCAATTTGTAACGAGGGTTATCCGGATATGAAAATAAATGGGTGAAAAGTGATCGTGTGATACCTTTCGAACAATCTATGAAAGAAAATATGAAAAATCTTGAATTTAAAAGAGCCGAGAAAAGCCCAGACGGATATTTCTTGTGTTTGAAATCTCGCGCACAGGCAGGTTATAAGTCGGACTGCGTCGTGTCGCTTCGGTGGGGGGGGGGGGGGGGGGGGGGGGGGGGGGGGTTGAGCGCGCGTTAATATATCTTGGTGAATTTTTTTTATTAAACGAACATTGTCACCGTAAGCGGTGGCGGGTAACGTTCCGGTTATTTGTTGGCAGCGCGTGGGGTGGCGTTGGTAACCCTGAGATATTATGTAGTTATGGTATAAATGTAGTGACAAAGGTAGCCGCCGAACAACCCTGTACATGTTCCCCGAAGTCTTTCTCTCTCTCTCTCTCTTGCTGTATATACCACCAAAGAGCAATATGGGAGATCATATGTCATGCAAGGGCGTCGCCCGACCACGGAAACGTTTACGCCAGCGCACTTTGCTTCAGCAGCAAGGGAACAGAAGAAAGAAAAAGTAAAGATACGCGTTCTACTAGCTCACTGTGGGCTGCCCTGCACCCCCCGGTAAACCTTTTCTTTCCACATTGAATTACATACAATATGAAAGAAATAAATACCTGGTTACTTCGGACTGTCGTAACTTTGTTAATCGTAGTGAAAGACGATCACCACCGAGTCGTTTCCAGAACTGAAGAAAATGAAAACGAGATGGAAATGATGAATAAATTGGCCTCGGTTTGGGGGAGGATAGATGTACAGCTATGGAAGGAGGATATTTCCTGGATTGTGACAAAACGTATGGTACGAGTTAGCTGTGGTTGTAGGATCTTTTGTCCGTGGTAACAATAACCCCGGGAATCGGTGGTCAAGGGATGAGGTCCGTTGATACGGGGATTTATCACCGGCACATTCCAACCTGTGATAATTCCGGGAACAACAAACCGGGTATAACAACGTTGATCGTTCCCATCCGCTGGCAGCGGTGGTGCCGCTCATCTACTGCAGAGCTTTAATTCCAGTCATTTCTTCTAATAATTATAGACAATTATAGACAACGATCTGGTAGTCAAATGGTCGAGAGTTCGTTTCAGGGTGTTTTTCACGAAGGAAAAGTATCGAAAAGAGAAACGACAACTCTTTGTTGAACTTTCAGCTACTGATCATCTCTTCTTGCATCCTCTTTTTCTTATGCTTCGGGATAGCTGAGAGGAGAGAGAAGAGCTACCGTTGGTTGGCGAAACGACAAACGCAGAGAGATAAATGAAAGAAGTTGTAAAGAGTCCTCGTAATGGGAACAAGCACCGGGGGAAACTCCCCGGGCTTGATAATCGGATAAAAGAAGAAACGGGGACTGCCTGCTCGAAAGAAGAAGGGGGTGCCGAAGGTAAACACTCGGGGCACAACCACCAGATACCCTTTGCCCGGATCACCGAAACCCTGCACCTATTCGATGTTAACACTTTAACGAGGGATATTACATTCGAAATAAAGTAAAAAGGGAATTAACTCTTCGCCGATTGCGATCGTCCAAGATCAAAAAAACCTTCGAGTTCGCATTCGAGTCCGTGCATTTTGCAATACAGAACGTTGTCTGGTGGCCAGCTGATGGTTATGATGATGAATATTAAACGCCCCAACATCCTGACTGATGGGCATCCTTACGTCTACCGAACCTCCGATAGATACTGGGTTTGGCGATCGACGCCCAACTGACAAGCCAACATGAAATTGATTTTAGTGGAAAGCTAGAGGAGAGGCACTTCCAAGTGTCACATGTCGCGCTCGGAGAGTTCGTCTAGTTGCTACGGTAAGGGAGAAGCTTGAAATTGAACAGATCGTAACATACGAAGAGACATTGGACCGGTTATCGCATTCGCGATTCGTGAAGGGTACCACCGCATGAGGTATTCGATGGGTAAAAGAATCCGTTTGATTTACGAGTCCTCTAAAACGAATCGGTTTCCGTAAGAAATACCGGACGATATAGAATGGGACCCGTTATGATTTATCCAGATATAAATACAAATTGCTGCTGTAGTGGATATATGCGGTGGGCTCGCGGGTGCGGACAGGACGAAATGGGGGACTAGGAAGATGCAATATCACCAGTGTTATGACAGCCACGTATTTTGGTAAGGAGGAGAGGAGGAATCTGTGCGTGCAGTAGCCCAGCCCTGGTTGGGAGTCTGTGTTTGGAGCCTGTACACGTTAACTGAAGGGGGGAGAAATCCCCCTAACCATCACAGCGACATTCACACTAACACTCACAATCACTATACCGTTGCATGGAGCAACCATCAATCATCAGCATTTTAATATCGGGTAGCTAACAATGCCACCAGCCGATTCTCCAACCCCCCCACCCCCCGTTCATACCCGGCCTCGACGCTGTTTCATTTTTATGGCGAATTCTTCTAATTCATTCGTGTTCTTTCGGTATTATCGTCTATGTCAACCTTTTATTATCATCCCCCTATTTTCTCCGAGAGCCACGTGCTGTGGTCAGAAAATGATTCCCACTTTCAGAGCCCAGTTCGTTGATGCATTAGAGACATTCTTCTACGTAATTCATTTCATTGATATGGTCATACTCAAAAATGTTTTATCATCCTGATCATCAAAAATATATATATAACTGGCTTACCACCCGTCAAGAAGAACCAAAATAATTCACTGCTATCTCGAATCGTTCAAATACGAGCATGACACTTAACCAGTGGGAAATAAAGATACGAATTTGTGTCTCTGGATGAAAGATTTTCTACTTCCCAGGAGGGCGAAGGGTGAATTCTTCTCTCTTCGTCTTCTTCTTCTGGGCTACTTGTACTTTGCCTCCTTTTCTGGGTTGGGGCCAGCGGCAAGTTATAGGAGGGAGTTGAGTTAAGGGTTGGAAGAAGAGACCACCCCTGGGTTCGCTCGTTTTCACCGTATTTTAAACTTCTTTACGCATATTCCCCCCCTCCTGCCTTTTATTCGAGGCGATGAATTCGCCCCTCGGTAGCCAGGCAGGCAGGTTCGGTACCATTTACACGTCACCTAGTTCTTCTCGGCCCGTTGAATCCCGTCTTCCCCCCCCCCCCCCCCCCCCCCCCCCCCCCCCAAAGAACCAGCCAACTCTATATCCCCGATTACAATCTTTGGCCGTATCTTACACAGACTAGATATGCTACGGTCTAACGTCACAGACGACAATCTCATTCTCGATGGAATTGTTAATCGTTCCTAGAGGCGCCTGACGAAAATAGAGAAGGCAAAAGAGGCACGAGTCGAACGGATTCGAGTACGGGGTAAAAAGTCTGAAATAACAAGAAAGAAAAATCAAAGCTCTTACTTTATTACCTCATAGCAAGTGAGCTAGGCGCCGTACGCGGCGGTTGAGGACCCATTAGTAACGGGAGTGTATAGTCTGTTCCACGTTTGGACCCAGAAGATGAAGAAGAAGAAGAAGAAGAAGAAGAAGAAGAACTACCCACAATTTTCCCAAGTCTAGCTCGGCTGATTTACACCGTTGTGGTATACTTGGCGCCGTTGAAACCATCAACAAGCCTGATTCGAACCCAAAAGAAGATTCGTTTTCGTTTGTTTGACAACCTGTTACTAGTGTATTTTCAGCTACTTGGTGGGTCCCATCCGAATCTGGAGGACCGAAAAGATAGGGCTCGTAATGATCATTGTCTGGTTTTCGGAGACCACCTCCTACGTGTTTTCAACAAGTTCTAAAATTAAGATGGAATTAGTAGCTGTACTTGCCTTCGGTAGGGCGCAACGATGAAGTTATCTTCGGCTTTGAATAAGGAGGCTCAGCCCCCGGCCCTTTGCCGTATTCAACGAAACGATAATTGCGCTTTATTTTCATTACCTGCGTGGACGGTGGAAATCAAATAATAATTTCAATAGCGGTGTATTATTATTACCGAGGGGTTTATATCAGACTTGTTAATGTGCTACTGCTGCTGCTGGTGGTACTGATGCTGTTCGAGTTTTAGTTTGACGGATAAATATTGTTCAATTTCATTCGTTGCCAGTGGAAAATCCATTCCCCAAACATATCGCATACTATTTTACAACGAACTAGTGACAACAATATTTCAATTTACGTCAATGCAACACACTCCCTCTCGCCTACTGCAACACAGTTTGACGGTGACTACCATACGTCCGAGGGATTAACTGACAGGGATTTCATTTCATTCGACGTTAAATTCGTTCCAGGAACATTTGTTATTAATAGTGCTAGATATACTTCCCCTCTCTCTCTCTCTCTCTTTCTCTTTCTCTGTATCCTGTTGCGGTATGAGGGTACTCGAATTTGAACTGACGCACACAAATGTAATTGAATTTCGAACCAGTACCGCACTCTCCCGTTTCGATGTATGTTACGCTTGTTTTCGCTGGTACCTTATGACATCTCTGTTCCATGTAATACCTATACTCGTTGATGTGCAGTGGTTAATGATCGAAGTAACTGAAAAGGAAGATCCGGAATGAACAAAGAAATAAAATACCTAGGTAGGTAGGTATATTTGAAGTGTTGAACGGTGAAATTCGTTAGCAGCTAAAATTCTGATAGCTCATAATTAGGTTAGGAATGCAAAGGGAGGAGAGAGTTGACGAGAGGTCTTGGCGAATTGTGAATTCTTTTTGTTAATCAACTAATAATATTCAGACACCCACCGGTGCCAGTCAGGCAGTCAGGCAGAGTCAGGGTGGTACGGATCGTGAGGGGTTGAAAAATATACACGGTTCACATTACCATAGGCAAACAGTTGGAGGAGCCGTCAGCAGCGTTGGTCGGTGGTGTTACCGTCTAGCTCTCAGCTGCGGTGCAGCTCTCTCGAGCGTTGGCGGTAAGAAAAAATGAATAAAATTATAAAGAGGAGGGAATTTTAAACGCGGTTACATCGGAAACTCCTCCACTGTCAGTTTGTCGGTAGAAATATCTCACCGCCAGTCGCAAACGCCACCGCGTCTCATCTTCTCGAGAAAATTCGTTCCCTGATCAGTTTGCATTATTCAAAAACACCTCCGCCTACATGGACGTGTTATCGTCCCCTAGCCGTTGTTTTACTCACGTGTGAGCTGATGCTGCTTTCTTTATTTTGGGGTGACAGCTCGGGCTGGGAATTATCGGTAGCCAAGAAAACACACGGAGACCAGAAGACGTATATGTTTTTTGTTTTTTTTTCTTTCGAAGCAAGTATCTGCTGATGGTTCATAGTCGTTAAAACTAGTCACAAATGGAAGCAAACGCAAACGCAAATGCAAACGCGTTGGTATTAATTGATCGAGGAATGAGGAGGGTGCAGGACGAGGCGTCCCCCCCGGTACGCGGGGGCGAGCTTTTCTAAAAGCGTCGTTAAATCCATCCATAGCAGTAAAAAGTTGATGACAGAGGTGACACGTGTTGGAAACCGTATTTTCATTCGCGGTGAATGTCTTTTTGATTATTTCCTTCGTTCGGCAAGGGTTGAAATCTCTGGATCAAACTCTACTCTGCCCTCAATCTAAGAAGTAATTATATCACTGAACAAATGGACATGGAGCAAAAAGGAATTCCTGATCGTGATCGATTGAGTGGCAGCTACTCGTCAACTTCCCGTTTCACATCGACGCGACTTGTCGAGGGTTAGTAAACGGGGTGACCGATGCTGGGTATAAGTCAGAATGCGGACAGCCTCGTGGTTTGGGGTATGAGAAGTTTAAATGATGCTACCGTATGGTGCCGTTCGCCAGCCAGCACCCCGTCACATTCCACCTTCCATCATGACTCGACCCGGACTGACTACAGGATACTTCCACGATTTTTTCAGTTCAGTTATTGTCATAGTGTTGTACTGTTCTCAAAATAATCTTCATCAAGCTTAGAGGGTTCACCGCCAAAGCCATGACCAAAGCCGGACACTGTGGTCGTCCCGGGACACCACTAGGGTTTAAATCCTTTATGCCTGAGCCAATTATTGGGAAAAACTTGCCACCGCTTGAAGTAGCTTCATAAAAAACCACGTTGCGGTATGGTGGAAAGAGAAAAAGACAAAGAGAGAGAGAGAGAGTGGAATACTGGCATCAGATGTGCCAACCATTGGAGTTATATTAATCCCAGTCGGACCAATTATATCCGGTTAATTCGCTGCTCTAAGGTTTGGGAATGATGCGAGGGTGTTGGAAAAGGGGGAAACCCAGATGGTTCGAGACCACCTTTAGACTCCACGCGCTGCTACCACTAAAACTTTACTCCACTCCGTGGTGGGTAAGTAATTTTGTTGAAATTAGAGATTGATTCATAGGCATATTGCGTATTTCACATTTCGCGGTTAGTCTTCTTCTTGAAATAGATGAAAGTCCTCCTTTGAGTGAATGATATTATTTTTCCTCTAGAAAAGTTCGACGGTATAGATGGTGGTGCGGTATTTTGCTGTAGCATGCGGGGGTAGTACGGTAAGACAAATGACAGCTTCTACGACAGCAACTGTCGTTCTCTAGTCCTCGTTGGTCCAGGGAAGTTGAACTTGCGTCGATTTGCCGCATCTGTGCAACGTTGACGAAGTTACTATGTTACGTCGCTACTTAAATCACTCTCCTGAACGTGGTCTTACGAAAGGAGGGTTGTGTGTCGTGTCACCGGGTTAGGTAGACGACCTCGACCAGGCACCCTCAACGGCAACTCTTTATTACGTCGAAAACTTCAATTCCAACGAAAACCAAAAGAATTGTCATTAAAATCACTTTCATCATGGACCTAACGAACCGATGGACAAATTCTAATAATTGGTGATAAACGCGGGGTAGATTATTACGCTGTTTAACATCATGTAACGAATTATTATAGTGTACGGATGATCGATATTTACCTATTTTATTATCAAATATCTGCTTCGTTGAACAACAAAGCAGCTGACGTTTTCATGAGATAGATTAAATAAATTCCATAACACTCAACATTCTCCGATTACTCGATGTACACGGTATTTTCGAACCATCGCCGTGTTCTCCGTACGCGTACAGACGGAAATTTTGTATACCTATTACAACATTTTTCGAGCTACATTTATCACAGCCATCGGTAAACCGAGATTTTATCCCTTCGATCAACTCGAATAACCTTCCTTTACCTCTTATGAATGACTCCGCGAAAACTGACCCCTGCAAGAAGTTTACTTTCCGATTCTCGATCATTAACGATTTCTCCATTCCACCCTCGAATGTTCACAGCTGCTTGCTGTCCATTCTTGATGATCGTTTATCGTGAATTTCGAATCGAAGGACAGGGATTAAACTTTTCTTGATCATGGGGCGTATACCGTCCTACTGGACAGTGTCTTCTTCTGAAAGATTTATAGAACGGCGAGAGAATTTTAGATTTGTTAGGCTACTCGGTATCTTGATAAATTAGAACTTGCCATTACCCGATGGACTGCTTGTATCACCGCAAAACGAGTTATCGTAATCCCGTTAACCAATTATTGATCACCCTTCGGTAAGAGAGCTATTCTGCTGATTGTCTCCCCTACCGTCTGTGTCTCAGTGTCTCTTTAGGGTGTTGGGAACTTGCCTACGAACTATTGCTAAAATTTGTTCAAGTTATTCCAACGTTTTTGAACGAACCAGAGCTGGTTGCTACACTTTATCCTTTAGCCTTGCCGGAAGGAGCTGTAAGCGAGAAAATTTTCCTCTTCTTGATGGGTTGGGGGATGATAAGATGGGAGGAGAGTTCGGGGCTAGGCGAAGCTTAAAAATACGCAATCTTGGCACGCCGTCAGGCTGAAGAATTGAAATACATGTCCCCTCGTCTCCTTTGATATCGTTTACCCATAATCATTTAATTTTCCCCATAGCCCGATCCGGGTTTGGCCTCGGGCGCCTTGTCGGGAAGTTCTTTAAAAGTCTTGCTACTTGGTTTTCGTCACCGTTAAAGGAATTGGGATGAAGGCGAGACCGACGTTGCCGAATCTCAATTCCCCTTTTGAAATTTTTCCAGCATTTTCAAGACCCAGAGAAGTAAGTCTTAGTCTTCTTCTCTGAATTGCTAGATAAAGTGATACACTGCAGGGCTCGGAACATCATTTCATCATAAAAAAAAGTAATACTGTAAGATAAGACGCGTTTCTTTCATCCGGCGCGGATCCGCCGAAGGTACAGAGTGCCAAAGTGCCAAAGTACGTGTCTCTCTCTACCCTTCGTAGGACAACAAAAACGACTTTTTTTTTTCGCCTTTTATTCCAGGGTTGAATTTGACGTATACAATTTAACCCGCATTTTTCATCCGGGGCTTGAATCTGAATTTTTCTTCAAATGAGGAGGATGTCGATACCAGAAAACGGGCTAAAGAGGATAAAAGAATAAAAGTTATTGTGACGAAGGTGAAGCTCGGCTTAGCTCTGATCTACGGGTCGAGGAGGGTTACCCGGGTACAATAATACCTCGCAAACACTTTCGATGCAAACTACGCGACGTATTTCAACGCCCGAGCTCCTTTCTGCATCAGGATCGGGATAGTATCGGTTATTGAATCGTTAAGCCAGCTGCGAATAAAAAAAGAAATATATATATATATATATATCTATATATGCATAAGCGACGGTTTCAACATGATATTTCTTCTCTTCAGGGATCGTCTGTCTCTCCGCTATCCCATCCTCGGCATAGGGTAACTTGACTCAGATCCACAGCTCGCTGGTAGTGAGAAGGAAAATTTCACCGTCGTGGAAAGAGAAAAAAAAAAAAAAAAAAAAAGAGATAGAAAGAGAGAGAGAGAGAGAGAGGAACAGAGAAGAAAAATAGGAGGGTGGGAGATTGCAAATAATATTTCGAGACGCTAAAATGTGTCAAGCTTCTGATCCTGTCTGACATTTGAATATCCTGAGGGTAGTAGGTGCGGAGGACGGGACGGGGTGCAAAAGGGTGAATCGACAAGGGGGTGGCGGCGGTGGTGGTAGTGGTTTCAAAACCGGGGGAATGGGGCCGATGGAAAAGTTACTAATACTTTTGCACCAGAATGGTGTGTGCAATATTTATAAAGCTTTGCGAAACTGATCCCCGTCGATATTTCTCAACCAACGAGTAGAGGATAGGGCATGGGGATTCTCGGCGTGTGTGATATGTCATCGTTTCGAATGAACAACCACCTCGGAACAAGTTTACCTCAAGTATGATAAAACGTCCGGTAAATTATACCGGTAGGTACTGTTGCGTCTCGCTGAGTTTGCGCGGAATCGCAATCGAGCATCTTTGTTTGATCGTGAGTGATTTTGGGACAAGTGTGTTCAACCCTTTCCTATAATAAATTGGAACTTTTAATACTGAAAAAACAACCGAGGAGGCACTGCCGGTGGATGTTGGCAATATAAGTTTACAGCACTGGTTTGACTTGTCGATTAAATGCAAAGTTTACACCTAGCGGATGACGCCTCCTCTTCGAACCCGACTGAACTCTCTTTGAGATTCGCGAGTGGAAGAAGAGGAAAAAATAATCGGTAAAATAAATTGCGAATAAACAACCGAGGCCCAGAGATATGACTAGCAAAAGTTCGTTTGTGGGGATAAGAACCGAGCGACAGCAGACCGCAATTTAAAAACCAGCTAATCTGGTCCTATTACTACAGAAATCGCTCGTTAAATCGTAAATGTCTCATGCTAAACTCTACACTCAACTGATATTAATTGGGGACTGGCTTGATGACCTGTTTTTCAAATCATTATTCACTCGGGAGGTTTTTAGCACGGATTTCTCTTAGGACTTATTTATTCTCCCGTGGTGGTAGAGAGAAGCATCCAATTAAATATATTTTACGCACTGTAGTCCGAGAGTGAACTATTCAAATCACTAGACCCATCGAGGTGGATTTCACTTATTTCATCATAATTTCATGGAAATAACAGCAACCAAGGATGTCAGGATATCTGAATCCGTGATAAAACCGGTGACATTCGAAGAGTTTGACTCTAACCAGCATTTGTCATCATCAAAGCAACTGCAACTGCTTTACTCAGTGGTAATACACGGAATTTATGAACCTGGGGGGAAACTTAACCAGTTCAACTCTCGGTATGCTATTACTTTGGCAAGAGATTAGCAACATACTGCTTCATGCCGAATGATCACCGGGACACTTGGACTCCCTACTCGTTCAGCGGTAAAAAATGTTTCTTCAGAAAAGATTCTTGGGTATGATAATATAATCTGGCGCACCTTGTACTTTGTCATACGACTGAAGGGAAAGGGAATAGGTAACGCTTGGCCCCAAGTACCAGGCGAGCAACTTTGTAGCTGAAGATGGCGAGCATGTCGTGCACTCAGGTGAGATGTGGGCCGTCAAAAGATCGTAAAACGTCCTCCTCATGCCGCTGCAGCGAGACCAAACGTAAGGCCACTTTAGTTGCCCTCATGCGACACAAACTCCACGCATACAAACTCACCATTCCCTCTCTATCACCTTTCTCATCCACATTCACATCAACATCCATATCCACTCGACGTGCTGCAACGCGGGTGAAAACTGATCCTGAGCTTCAGGGAAATCACCTCCTTTGCAAAACCACATCTTCGACATACGTCCGAGTAGTATCTAGCCTCTAGCCTGATCACAAATCACTGTGATGTCTATCAGTTTTTTTTTTTTTTTCAATCGACCGATGTGCGCAGCTCTTGACGAGGCAAACTCTGAGGGTTTGTGAAAGATCAGCTGCAGGTAACCTCTGGGCTTGTTTTTATCATTCATCTCCCGTCCTTCCGCGTCTACCCCGGTAGGACTTGTCACCATGCCTCTGGGTGTCGTATAATTTATCCCGTTATGCTAATCGCAGCGATTTGTCTAAATTAAAAGGCGCTCCGGTTGATCCATGGTCAAGTCCCTCTGGTCACCCTACCAGTGGTTCTGGACTTGGTGGGTCTCTGGGGATGGGTTTGAGAGTGTGTTCTCGCCTAGCTATGTGTGCGAAATGTTCGTTGGAAGGGCGTGTTATCGCGCTAAATCCCCGCAGATGATGCGACTTTATTGTACGTGTTCGCTTCCTCGGTTTGCCCCCGATGACGAGTAAAGCCATGTGTTTCTACGCTCTGACCGCATGGTCAGCAAATCCTTCTTTCAGAGGCTCATGCTGCATACAAAAGAGAATTCAGACCATCCTCCGCCGGATGATACGTTCTCAAACTCCTCTCGACATTTTATATCTTCTTCGCGGTATTGGCGAAGGCGAAACCGCATTGCGAAAAACCCCATACGACTATAAGCGCCAAGTATGGAAAATTCGAAATTTTCAACCATCGGCTAATCGGACTTTGATCAATTCCGCGGTCTCGCCATTTGCGGGTTCAATCAAAAGCCTGGTGGCGCGTGATTTTTGGCAAATACATCATCTGTTTTATCGAGAAATTATTGAAAATTAGCTAAGCCCAGGCGTCGAGTCAGGAACCCAGATTTGGTGGGGTGGCGGTGTGATTGGGTATTAACACGCCCTTATGCCCCAGACCTACATCGGTTAGCCAGATACTACCCGGGCTTCGGTAGTCCTCCTCTCATACCGAAACCAACCTGCAACCCAACCCATCCAACCAACCAACCAACCAACCAACCAACCACCCACTCACCCACCTCTCAACCAACATCCCGCTAAGCTGTATAAATCTGACCATCTTACCGCTGCATAAGTCCGCGGATTAACACCACTACCCGTTTCTCCTCTACTTTATCATCCACTTTTCAACGTACCAATGTGAAGGTGAAATAAAGTACCACTACCCACATTTGCCACTCTATCTTTCCCCCCCCTCCACCTTTCCACTCCGAACGAATGTTAATTTCCTAAGAACCGATTGTTATTCAGGATTTGAATCTATTTGCTTTTTTCTTCTTCGGATTTCCCAGTTTTACACCTTAGGCAAAGATTCCCATAGGATATGGCAAGTGTCGAGTTTAGTTTGTATTCGGGAGTATAACCTTACCGCTGTTGGCAGTATGACGGGATTTGGCTATGGTGTAGGTGAGGATGCGTCGGGGGATGAGAGAATACAGGTTTCCTGGGGGCAGTTGATGAGCTATTGATGATAGGATCGCGTCAACACCAGCTGAGCCAATTACACGGCTAAATCTCTGCTCTCTCCTCGTTTCTAGCTAGCTTTCCTCGTCCCACTTGCACGGAATGTTCATGTTGGAGATCTAATGCCAGGGCGATGACTGCCGACGTTTAATTTCTCAATTTTTACTTCATCAAGTTCATCAACTATATTCAACATCTTCTGATAATACGATTTCATTTTTTGTTCCAGGTAAGTGTTCCAATATTATCGTGACCACTCCCGAAAGGTAATGTGCCGCGTTTATGTCAGAAATGATAATACGATATTGCATGCACACGTGGGTATTAAATGGTTGGAATTTTTTCACCAAAATATCAGCGAGAGAAACAATTGGTAAAATAACGTTTGTGAAGAGGGTTTGTGCCCCGGGGTGACAGCCACCTATTTTCTACAGGGTATGGTGAGGGCCGTGAATAACAAACCAGGAGGAAGTAACAAACGTTTGTGTACATTGAAATAGCCGGCATGGAGGGTCGTATCTCACGACGCGTGGAGAAGAGAAAGAGGAAAAGGAGAGGCTCTTGAACATCCCAAATCTTGCGTGAAAATTACCCTATTGTGTCTGCCAGATCCCTAGCCAGTTTCTCATTCCTCTTTTCTCTCTGGTATCGCCTCGCGTCTCGCGCCCCTCGTCTCTCGGCCACCTTTTACTCTCATTCTCATCCTCCCACTTTTCGTACCCTCGTATTTCATCCCTCGGTTACATAATCGGCTTTTTGTTTTGCGTTTTTATCCAAGGGATCTCCTATCCCAACGATGATAAAAGGCACGAGTACATACGCAACTCGAAATCGTCGACATGCTCGATTTGCCCAGAAAACCACCCCCCCCCAGCCCTAAGCTCATCTAAACGTATACTTCTTTTTTTCCCCCCCACTGACCGATGGTCATTTCGTTTTCTTTATACATCTTTGTCTTGAGCGAAAAATTTTACCCTTTTGGGGATTCTTTAGACGTAAAACTATAACCGCGCAAACAAAGACGTGACCGATACGTCAGTATCGGATATACCTGCAGCACAATGTTTTACTGTTTGGTTAACATTATCAGAGGTTATCAGAGTTCGGCCCGATGGGGAGAGCTGCGGGTTGGCCATATGCTACCAGTATGTCCAAGCACTCTCTCACGGGGGCAGTAGAGTCCTCGACGACCACCAGGCTCTCACTCACTCACTCCACTCACTCACTCACCTCACTCCGCTCCCCTCAACTCCGCGCCCATCGCTATCGGCGTAATCGATAAATTATTACAACGTGTAGGTATCCTGATTTCGTTACTCTCTCGCGTCTGGTGCCTCTGCTCTCCGGTGACGGTCATTTCGTAATTTGGAAAATATCCCACTGGACACCGTAGAAAATAATACATATGCGAATTCCAAATGATCGTTATATGGGAGGAAAAAAAAAAAAAAAATCATATCATGCTAATCATGATCCTTATTTCACACGGGAACTGACGGATTGTGAAGTGATCGGAACAGATGCTTTTGGTACACCTTGGCGAAAACTTAGCTCTCATGAGCTTCGCTTACAGCAGCTGTAACTCGATCCGATTACATTGCGGAGTTTGTCTTGTGCGGATCGTTTAACCAGAATTGCAAAAAAATTTCAACTGGTAATGAATTTGACTTTTCTGTACTTTTTATTTTATTTTCATTTTTTTTTTTCCTGATGGTCGCTATTTTGTTTCTGGCCGGCAACTCGACCACTCGAGGCTCAGGGAATAAAAGAAATATCTTCCACCTCCTTCGGGACGTACGAAACCACTTCTGTTTTTCGGGTAGAAACATGCGAGGGAAAAAGAAACGGTTTCATCCCCAAAATGTAGCAATCCTTGGACTACGACCGCGATAACCCCGTAGGATCAGGAAAGGATCACATCCGATCATCCCCCATCTAGCGTCCGCGGCGCGGCGGTGTCTTGGCTAACCGTTGTCGGGCAGTAACAGTAAAACATTTTTCTCACTTTGGTGGAAAGGAAAAAGTTTTCTTCTTTGTTGTACGAAAAAGAGGACGTGGAGAGGGCCGATCCTCGGCCGTGACGCTTCCGAGGCCGCAATAACTTTCATGGATTTTCTGTCGAGAAACCAAAACCACTGATCACCAAAGAATGAGAGGTGAAGATCGGAGACAGCGAAACACGGAAATTAAAGATATCGGGCAAAAAAACATTTGGCTGGACTCTGACGGACGTCAAACTTATTCTATATTGGCAAACTTACTTGTTGGGAGTTTTTTTTTCTTTTTTTTTCTTTTTTTTTTTTTTTTCTGGTTCTCTGTCCAGGCTTTTGCGTGTCACATTAATTTACAATTTGTGTGGATAAAAGCTAGGCTAGAGAGATATCGGCCATATGCTGCTGTGTGTTATGTGACCATCATTCCCGATCACTTATCTATAAAACCTAACAAATCTACTGGCATACAGAGAGGCGATAGATAAAGAGGAGGGCAGTCTGTTTGATATGGCTAAATGATCGCCGTTGTAAAACAGCTTGGATTAACAGTATCTATAACTAATTTCAAAGGTATTAACTATGCTCAGCCTAACAACTGTCGATAAACAAAGATTAAGTCATTACAAAGCTTGAAATATTGTCAAAGCGAACAATTTTTTAAACGCCTCGCTCGAATATCAAACAACCGACTCGAAAACCCCTCGTAAATCCGATTACCTGCAAAAACTACAGGGGTGAGAGAAAGAAAAAAAAAATTATATTTTATATAATTTCATGTGGATCTATTTAATTTACACAATGTTTTTGTAACTGGCGTAATAAATCAATAGTCGTGGAAAAGAAAAAAAACTAGAGAAAAAAATCGGAATTCACACGCCAAACTTTTGAACATAATTTACAGGTGCAATCGAGAAATTCTCTACCTCAGGTCATTCGTTTTTTGTTTTTTTTTTTTTCTTTACACATGACAAAAGGGTTGGCCGTTCTGCCACTTCCTGGCCTTTCAGACAGTCTCTCTCTCTCTCTTCTGTACTATTGAGCGATAAAACTGCCCGCACCCTCTGGATATTGACAAAGGGTCGTAGGGTCGAAATATGTAGTGGCTAGGGGATTATTTTTCGGTCTAGGATCTTGGCGGTAAAATTACATTCGCAGGTTGAAATTAAATTCGAAATATACCTAGAACGGGATTAAGTCGGCGACACTTGTTCCAAAGTTAATGGGACTGTAACCCCATAGCAAAATAGAAGCTAAGGTGAAGGAAGATACAGCCTCTGGAAGAGCATGCCACAAGGTGGCAAACTAATGCAGACGTTTAGTGGTAATGCTCTTCGAAATGACCTGGGACCTGGTCGGGCATAGCGGCGATGACGGTAAATTCCATGTTGACGTTTACACTCGTCAAGTGGGAACAATGCAACGTATAAATAACTTGTAGAGTGTTAAGAAAGTTTCCTGGGACAAATGGGAATGGAAATGGTAAAAGACCCTCTGACGTTTGCAATGCTGGAGTTATAACCGCAGGCGATAAATTGAGAAAGGTGGGTTATTGCGTGTTCGGAATATCACTTTATGCAGGTAATTAGATGGCGATTACCACATCCAGAGAGAGAGAGAGAGAGAGAGAGAGACTCGGTAATCGCTTAGTCGTTTGAAAGAAGGAGCCAGTTTTTTTAAATTTGCTAAACGGTCAACTCGGTCTCCTTATACCAATACGGAGTCTGGACATGGCCCAGATTTCAAAGCCATGATGTGACGATGTATGCGTGTGCATGCCCTGGTCTGACGTCCGTGCGTTACCCGAGCCTAGTTCTCGACAATAAGCCTCCTTAATTCCTCCACTCGCCTGTGATTTGTGTTCCACTCACTCCCCATGGCCGAACAGCAGCTACCCTACCTACCCCTCTCTACCAACCGAGCAATTAACAAGTCCCCCTCCATCGCTAATCCAGCTAATCCCTTGACTGATGCCACGATCCCGCCTCATACCCACCTCGCCCAACCTCGCTCTACCTCTACCTCTACCTCTACCTCTACCTATACCTCTACCTTGTCCATGACCCCATACGATCCTCCAATACCAAGGGCGGTGGCTCACTGCTACCAGCATCCTCCTCTAGATGATTATTCTTATCGATAATCGCTACATCCACCACGTCTTATACTCTTATGACGGTAGGCGGAAGGTGGAAAGTAGAAAGGGTCTTTTCCGGTTTTGGCGTCCATCAGTGAGAAATGAATCAATCATGATGATGGTCCAGAAAAACTTGACATCAATATTTCGCATTGCGATTGACTTTTGAGAATCCAAACATTTGGGCTTCTCCAGTACCTTTTCTAAGACCACCCCGGATACTTGAGATGAGAAGCGGCTGTACGGGCTACTGGTGACATAAATTAAGTCTGTTAAAGTTTCCGCGGGGGTTACGCCTAGGATTAACCGCACGGCTGCGGAAAAAATCAGTTATCGGGTTGTAGCTGGGGGTTTTAGGGATTGAGGGAATAGCGTGTAGGCGCCAACTGGCTGCTAAGCGACGGAATTGATGGGCATCGTTTGGAACGGTTCAGCTAGCTGCTAAGCATTTCAAAGGCGAGGCCCATGTACTGGTACTGGTACTGGTGGTGCCAGTGGGCTGCTTACCGCGGTGAATCTAATCTACCATCTGTTTGAAGATATGCGATACAGTGTAGAGAGTAGAGCGTTGCGTTTCGTTTCGTTTCGTTGCGGTAACGCGTTCACTGATCGGTTGCTAATGAATTTTTTAACCTCGTATAATTTTGTCGCCCATGATATCGACTGACTTATCGTTGTGGTCGGTAACCCATTATCGCGATACTAGGATATAACAATTGTTATCAAATTCGGTCAAGCTCATATATACAATAAGCATCGGCGGTGAAATCTGACCCGGATATATTCCAAAGGAGACTTCAACGCAGGTAAAACGCGCGCGACACCGTATTGACCAAGGCAAGAAATCCTCTTAAGTTCCAAGTCGTTATGCCCACTTACTTTGGACTGGAGTCGTTATACGGAAAACCGCACAGCGTGCAGAATTGCTACGTTGGCGGTTCTGCCAATGCAGGCGAAACTCTCGCGGTCCGCTGATCATAAAGCGTCCAATTAATTATCTTTATCGTTACAACCCGCGACTGCCGCAGCTGTCTGTTAGTTTGTGTATCTGTCTGGTCTGGTCTCGTCGGGTTACTCTGTATGTACAACATATTATCTCCCGTTCGACTCCGGCGTTGTGCTTAAATCCTAAACCTAAACCGTACATCAAGCTGGATCGCGATCCAAAAAATATACAACGTTGACAGCGGGTGAGGAGGGTGCGCCATTCGAACAGGGTTACTGCAAAAATATCTGATTATACTCTGAAAACAGTTGGTATTCAAAAACTAGAGCATTTCCTCTGTTGGCCATAGAATCCTGAATATCAATTGCCCCCGAGGTACATGACCAACCAAAAAGCACAATGTCCTGGGGTTGAAATTGCGGTTTGAATTGCACGTCGACACCCTTACCCGCACCCCTTGTTCCAGGTTATAGAATAGAATAGACACGCTGTGGCCCATTATGTCGGCTCTAGGTCCCATCTGTATGTCTGAACTAGGTGTGGCCTTGGCGAGCTATAAATCAGGGACATATTACCTCCGTCTATTCGTGTGTTTTGTTTCTTGTTCATGCTCGGTGATTCACCAAGCGATAGCTCGCTTCTGAGATCATCAGTAATCAAGATGTGCCTGTTAAAGAAATTAATTCTGGCTTGAAAAGAAAAGAGGATATCCTGTGTTTCCCGAACATGAAACCTTGAGGCAGTGCGATGATCCTAGCCATCTTGATGACAGGTCTAACAGTTTGCTAAGTGGTGTAACATGGGCCGGACTTCTCGACTGACACGCGGGAGTCTGACACGTGAGAGGTTCTAACACTCCTATCAACACCCTCGGTCTGCTCACTCACTCTGCATATCATTACTACGTCCGAGGTATGTGTCTAGGGATAAAATTGGCCCACGACAGGAAATTCACCGACCAGCTGTCGCCCTCTCAACGACTGAGATTCCCCATATTCTTCATCATCTTCTTCTTCTTCCTCTATTTTTTTCTTCACTAACCACCTGCAACAACAAACCCTCTTGTATTCGATAGTGAAATGAAGAAACAGTCAGAGCAACGTCGCGCGATGTTAACAAATCTCTTTTCAGTCTTCGACTCGGGACACCTGTCTTCCAATTCTCTCCAATATCTTTTCCCGTATTACCAAATTAATAAAAACGACAATCAGTCGAAGGTACAATGATTTAGGGACCGGTTTAGGTTCCACCTTCCCCATCGTATAAACTCGAGTCCGGATGAATGTATTCAGTTGAACGGCACGCGAGGGGAACCGGTACCAGGTTCAGTTCAGGACTGATGTTCCACCGTAGGAACCAACTTTTCCGGACCTGTACTAGGCAGAAGAACATCGAATCGGAACTGTCGAAGGACTACAGTGATTGTTGTGCCATCGTATGCGGATTGAGATTAGCGTAGAAAGATACATGGGGAATGGTAGAGTCTTGGCGAGAAGAAGACGGTCCGGTATTAACGCCCCCAGCCGAGGAGGAGGAAGAAGAAGAAGAAGAAGAAGCTGGGCTCTGCTCTCCGGCAGCAGTCTACGTTCACGAGGTCGAAGTATAGCGGTAGAGTGAGAGTGACTTGGAGCTATTAAGACGTTCGCGCCGAGATAAAAGGAAGCGGGCTACGCGCCGCGCGGCAACTCCAGAAGAGGATGAGAGGATGAGACGAGGAGCGGGATGAGAAGATGGTACGAGGAACTGAGAGGAAGATCCTGGCAGGGGCCCGGAGAGCAGCTACGGCTGAGAAACAAATAAAAGAGGGTCGAACAGCAACAGCAGCACCGGAGGAGACGAGAGAAAGAGTGAGAGAGAGAGAAAGAGAAAGAGTACAGGTTGGGTATAGAAGAAGAGAAGGACACGGTGGTGAGAGAGCGGCTACCATTAAAATGAAAAATGACAAGTAGCCGGGTGAAGAAAAGGCAGCCGTAGTTAAATACGCGGTGTAGGTTGGTAGCTTGGAAAGCTCTGCCATACCACCCTCCTATACAGCATCCGTACCTAAAGCAAACTGTAAGAGTAGAGGAGCATAGGATAGCGGAGCGCCCCCGGTTGGAATTATTGGTGATTTTTTAAATCTGTTAAACAGGCCTTCAGACCGCAGTTGGCCCGGGGAACAACTTACAACCCCTCGTACTGGATCCGCTCTTTATTCCCTTTCCAAAACCCTCGAGATCCATGACCCTTCGTCGCTAACAACCGCGTCTCGCTTACACCCGGTTAACACCTTGTTATTTAGCTTTCGGACTTTCAATCCCTAACACCTCAACACTGGGAATCTATTTTCCTCCCTTTCGAAGACCTGGGGATTATCCATTGACTGTAATCTGGAAAAGGAAGTGCTGAGGGACTTGCAAATGTTCATTTCGAGACTCCGCTCATCACCCTGTGGTTACTTCTACTTCCCGTATCCCAGCTCTTTTCGAGCCTCAAAGTCGTAAAAGCTAGTCCTGATGTCCCTGAGTGGGCCCTAAGTCTCTGATCGTTGGCGTAGTGGACGCCCAGCAATAAAAGGAGGATGGTACGCAGTTGAAGGAAGTTCTGTATTCTGCGTATACGAGATAGAAACACACACACCTATTTCTAGCATTGTCCGGTTGGACTTGAACACGTGGTAGAAAGGATATGCAGAGGGGTGGAGAAAGAAGGTACAGGGGGAAAAATATCTTTATTTTCTTCAGACGGCAAACGACAACAAACTGATACCTAACAGGTCTAAGAAAAAGATTAGCGAGTTGGCGAAGAAAAACTAGAAGACATTGTGGCTTCAGTTTAAAAGTTACTTCCAAACTGTCCAGCTACTATATCTACGTGTACACATATATTCTCGGACGGTGACAGCGATCAGTTTTTACCGATCCCCAAGTCGAAGATTCTACATTGACTTGTAACTGTCATCCTTTCATTGCATTGCACTGCGTACTCATCCTTTCCTCTTCCTTTCTTGCATCCACCTTACAGCTTCTGGTTACCTGATTCATTCGAGACTTACTCCGAGTCGCATCCACTCCATTCGCGATTGCTTCCAATTGCTTTCATTGCTGCAAAAAACTTTCCAACGCCGAGCCGTCCTACTACACTCCACTCCACTCCACTCCACATTCACCGGGTTCCGATCAACGATTGGTTCAATAAACAGTTCAACTTGGACTTTTTTCGGTCCTTAGTTTGGCTTTTTTCATCAAACAGCCAAGGCTGTGCACCTGGTAAGAAAAAAATCTGCCAAATACGAACCTTCCGATTCGCATCCCAGACGCGGGTACATTCTCGTCGTTACTTGAGGTGCCAAGAATTTAGGGCGGCCATCATTTTGGACAATGGACGTGGGTCCGGCCGGGTATATTGACCACGGATAGACTCGAACCATTGTCGCTAGTTAGCCAGCTGTTAATTACCAATGATCACCGTCGAGTCCCTAGACTGCTGGAAGTAGTTGGTCCCCGAACAAATAATACAAGGATCTAAAATTGAATGTGAGAAGAGTTCAGCTAAGAAGTCCCTGATGATGCAGTTCTCGAGCAACGCGAGGTCCCGGCCTCCGGAGCATCTTGCTTAAGGAAGAAGAAGAAGAAAGAAGAAGAAAAAGAAGATGAGGAGAGGGGAAGCTGGGGGAATGGCTCCTGCAACCCCATGGGTCGGTCCGGGCAGTATATCAACAATGATAGTTATACACGGTGCGTTATAATCGTAAATTAGCCAGAGCAACATAATATATTCGTGAGCCGGTGGTTGGTTCGCGCGAAGCTGTTTTATGCCGTTATTATATATACGACGGTACCGAGTCGCGGCTCCTATCCTGAAAATTTTATACTTCGCCATTTCACTTTTCTATATTATAGTATTGCAGAATTATCTCTAGGACTTTGTCTCTAAATTCTGGTGTCTTTCCATATCGAAATCTTCATATATTGCAATTCGGAACGCATTGGTATATCGACTGGCAAAATGGTCAGCAAGGTTTCGACGGTTCAACATTTTAACGGTTGGAGGGTCCGTGGGATCTGCTGGCGTGCAGCGACGAGGTATTCGGTAAATCATTTAAGTCTTCGTGAGTAAATATCGTTGCCTGTTTTCATGTACAGCCAGTGGCTCTACGTCGCCTCCGGGCCTTCTACTCCTTATCTTTTTTGAATATTAATTAATGAAATACTCTGTAAGACGAACAATTTTTTTCGCTCACAAATATAATCCCCCACTTACATTTCACGATCTCCTGCCGCCAAACCGCCACGCAGGGTACTTCGTCGTATTCTCTTCTTGTATCTTATCACAGTCGTCACAATATTGCCTTTGATTATTCGATTTTTTTTCAAACGATATTATTGAGAAACCCCGATGAATTTTTTTTTCTTCCGCAATCTAAATGGCCCTTCACAGCTTTAGTTTAGCACAATATGATCTGGAAGGGAAATGTAGCTGCAATGTACTCATCGTGTGGGATAATAAAATTGGAACGTATAAACGGAGCTATAAGTAAAGAGGCGACAGATATTTTGATGGGATATCGAATATGGGGAAATATTTGGAACCGCGGAAAATGGGAAACCCATCCAAACATCAATCCACACTATGGCTACTGGGTACAGAGTAACCGAGAGTGAGGTAATGGACAAATGTCAATGATCCTGCGGACCCGGGAATTACCCGAGCTTTCGACCGTTAGAGAACGATTACTTCCCCATGGGTCGTGAAACCTGACCTATCTCCAGCTAACCTCCGCTAATTGATACCTTCGGCTTAAGGCGATATAGAAGTCTGTTTGAAATTCCATTATTACCAATTGTTGTCACATCGAAAATGCTAATCACATTTTCTCGACGACTACCCAGCCGATTAGAACGAACCCTCGAAGAATGAATTCAGTTTTTTTTTTTTGGCAGAAAGTGACCAATTAAATGAATTCAATTATTTTGAGTTGATCGTGTCTATATCCTTATTGCCGATATTCTTTACCTTTTCATCCCCCTGACGCTCCGACTAAAGAGAATTTCGATTGATTGAAATAGTTTCAAGGAATCTGCTCGACAAATTGGCCGGCGGGGCCTCGTGCGGACGAATTATTAATTGTCCCTTAACTTTTTTTTTCACCCGTCAAGTTTCTGCGGCAGACGCGAGTCCTTGCCCAGTGGTTAACTGGCTGGCTGCTTCCGACGGGTGCCCCGGTTGCTGCTGCCTTTACACCGGTTAAAGACGTAGTAGTAGTTCAATTTATTTATTAGCCTCAGAATACTCCGCGAATACCATCACGTCTCGATTCCCTCCGCGTGTTGCGCAGGTATACACGTCCCCCTGAAACGAATACACGGGCTCGTTGCAGTCGATCGATACGATTGTGTCGAGGGTCTCGGATCGGTTTAGAAAAACCTTCATCTTCTCTCATTTTAAAACCTGTTCGACAATCCTCGAGAGAAGGAAGAAAATATGGAGGGGGTAAAGGGGGAGGGGGACCCCGGTGATATTTTCCAGGACTTTTATTCGCCGCGGTATCTCTTCCTCAAAGACCACGCGGTACGGCCTAACGTATTGTCCAGAGATTCGCGATCCGTATTACCGAACCAACCGCCAGCTCCTGCAGGTGAGGTCAGGTTGTAACGGACCGCAGTAACCAGCCGCACATTTCGACCGTTTCGCGGATTATTTCGTGATTGTCACCATCTACCTCGCGTCAGGGGGAGAGGGAAGAATGTGTTAATTTTGTGGCGATGTGTCAATGTCCTCCCTACCTCTCTGACCCTATGACCCCTTCCGCCCCCCCCCTCCCAAACGGAGTTTGGCTGACCGCTAAACCCCGTTCGATAATCGATTCCGCAACGAATTTTCCTATGCGTTTAAAAACCGTTTAAAAATATCGCGCTACTCGATTCTGATCCGTACCGAATTTCCTGCAGTCGAAACTCAACCCTCTTATTCAGTAATCCTCGCTATTCGCCTTTTCATTTTCGCCATATTCGATTGATAAATATTTTTCTGATCCGTGGTTGCAAAACGCGGAGATATGATCATGTATACATGTATATATGTATATATATATATATGTATAGAGAAAGAGAGAGAGAGAGTTTGGAATTTTCTCCACCCTTTCCACCTGTTGGTCCACACCCCAAATATGTTGTTTGGTATATGTATACGCGCGTGTTCTCTTTCGCGGAAATCTATCGACGAATAACGTTCGACGAGTGGTATATCGGCGACGTTATTGTTTCCGGAATATCCGCGAATTCACCGAAACTATATTAAATTATTAATTGATTGATTAATTCAATTATTACCGACTGGCCATGCCCCCGCGTCACTGATGTCCGCAAACAACATCGGTTAAAATGCTATATATAACTATACGCCATGTCATGCAAGCTTGTTGTACATTTATATATTGTATATATATATATATATATGTTCATTGTGTTTCGGCACGTTCCATATTATAAACAGTTTCGTTTTCCCCTGTGGATTATATTTACCTTCGATTAATAATTTCTAATAACATGACGAAACTCTTGAGTGATTTTGCTCGGAAACAGAGTAGTCTTTGAATCTTCTGATCCATCCTCGTCGTTGGACTCCTTTTAATAAACGACAATTAGCCATGGAGTGAGTGCCTTTGCCGTTATGATCCGCGTCTTTGTCGCTGGTAGTTATATAAGGTATAAGGTACCTTTGCCTTCTCAAGTACCGATTACTGAGCCTCCTCGTAAACTTGATAAAATACGACAAGAAGACAGACTCAACTCGACTTGACTCGCAACATCACTTCAGTCCTCGACATTATATCGGTGAATAATAACCATCCTGCATCGATCGGCGATACGAAAATTGAATAATAATTTAAAAAAGGTAGCAACTGGTTGTTTGTCTCGTATTTTACTATCGCAAAATGAAAGAGGAAAGGATAGAGCTCGGAAAGCAGAAGAGAATGGGAATGTGAAATTGTTACCGATACACGTATATATTTTACTTGTTTTTTTTGTTTTCTCTCTTTTTTTTCGTCGTCTTCTTTGACGCCGATCACTTGTCACACGTGACAAACTTCAGACACGTGACGATGAGAGAGGAAAAGGAAGAGGAAGCTTTTCTCGAACGATATTGAATCCCAATTTTATGATCCGCGGGGATCTCTTGACACGATGGGACGTCGTTTGACGTGTGGTGTAAACTTTTATATCCCAACTTTCGAGGAAATCAGACATGGAAAATTCGTTCTAATACTTGGTCCCCCACCTCACCCCCACGTTTCACTGTTTTTCCTCCCTTATATTTTACCACCCCATTTATAACCCTAAGTTTCTGGAGCAGAGGGTTGAATGCGAGACGCGATCCCAGGATCGAGGGAACTGCAACGAGGAGAGGACCGTTTCAAAGCGAGCGAAGAACGATCGTAAAATACAAAACAAATGACGACTTTTGTTGCCGTATTCGACTGGTTGTTTTAAAATACCAACACTTCCTGTTCAACGGATGATGCCAATACCTATTTTGATGTCGGAACGAAAAATAGGGGGGGGGGGGGAATCGTGGCGTTTATTGCCAGAATAATTCCCTTTCTGATCCCTCATATACCGTTTCATACACGATATACTCTATATTTAATAACTTTTAAAATTTCCTACGATATTCAAGGCTCCCTTTAGTCTCTATAAGTTCGATCGGGTTGCGGTTTTTGGGATGGGTTCGGTGGCGTCGATTAGGGAAGCCTGTTCGGATGCCTCGGGGTTCGGTTGAGTGGCTACAAAGTGAAACGAAGAAAAGCCAGTCTGGTATTAGGGCAGACCGTTCACCGGGAACGATAAAATATTAATTAATAGGGAAGCTGGTTATAGCCCTGCTCAGATAGCCCCAATATCGTGTCTACTACCCTTTTTTTTTTTTGCCAATTGTCAGTTTGGCGCCAATTTAGTTATCGGCAATTGTAAATTGGGCTGAAAAATGAAGGCAAATTTCCAACAACCGAATTCCAGTCCATATTTCGAATCGACGACGATGCAGAGGTGTTGGTTTCAGTCTGGGGGGCCAATTAATATCCTCCCTCTCGTCATCGTCTCTGATATTACAGATAGAAGACAGTAGCTCGGAACGAAACGGGGGTTGGAATTCCAGTGTTACGGGCCTCTTTTGTTTCCCGTTGTACTGTATACTGGAAGCCACTATTCTCGTTTCAGGGATTTGTTATTCACGACATAGGTATATATGAGTTTTTATACAGTATTTGATCTACGCGGAGAAGTGTTGAGATACGCGAGTTGGGCAGGTGTAAAGAGAGGAAAGACCGGAAGTCTTTAGACAAGGCACGTTCTTTCATCCGGATGAACCAACAAATTCATAGTTTGACTTTTGACTGACTGAATAATCCCGCTTTGGTACGGGTTTCATTGTGCTAACGGCACCGGTGGGAGCAAGTCTTTGTCAAGTTCTCTTTTCAGGTGGCGTATATAAGGGGTGTGTGTGCCTCTTTAGGTCCTTCGTGAATACACGGATGCTAGTTGTAGAAGAGAATATCTAGCTTTGTGAATACCGCTGGTCACGAAAGTCATTTTATTTCAGTTTTTCCAAGTTTATATTCTTTATTTCACATTTTTTGCTATTTTTTTATATATAATATATATATCGCTGTTTTCTTTTTTCTTTAAACTAATTCATACCCTCGGCGTATATTTTTCCTCACTACACTTTAAACTCGCTTCTTTTGATCACGCCTTGACTTTCCAGCAGCTTTGCTATTGTACCGACTAGGCGTTTTTTACATGAATAAATATCTATACCCGTATATTATAAAGCCGAAGTGTTAGGTGGCCCGGAAAAGAGCAGTCGAAGAAGTTAAGGGGCTGTAGAAGCCCAGGGATTTTCAGAATTTTTTTTAAATCTACTAAGAACTCCCTTCCGCCCTTCGCTCTTGAACTCCATGAGTCCTAACAGCGACTTTAACTGACTTTCGGATCATAGAGTATAAGGTAGACTGCCATAGGAGGGTTCGGTACGGTGAAGACGTGTGTGGTGTTAAAGCTTGCATGACTGGGGCTGGACTGTGAAGTTAAACGCGGTACAATGATTCCGAACAAAACCACCTCAGATATCTATTATTATTGTTATTATTACCATATATTACTCCCGGGGTTCTTCCCCCTCCTTCTCTCTATATAGCACTGAGGTGTGTACGTGTATATGTATCCACCGTGTTACCATAAAGCATCCTGTTAAGCTGCAGGGGTGCCAACCGTTCGACACAGGCAACTCTCTGAATGGACCACGAAGAGAACAACCGCTTGGACGCTGTACGGTTTTAAACTCAAACAAAAACAAAAACAGTAAGAAAAACAAAAAGAAAAACTGGTCCTTCGATTTTTCATTTCATCAAAATAATCATCCGAATGAATTTCTGTGAAAATATTAGCCAAATTCAAGTTGGATAATTCGATGGCTATTCTAAATAGCCATGAGTTTGATGATCCTGTAGGAACCAGAAGAGAGAATAGGGAACAGGGGGACGTCATGGAATCGTTCCCTTCTGACATCTGTATTAGCTCGCTAATAGAGGGGTTGACAGTTTCTGTATCGTTTCGACTTTCGTACGTGACGAACACCCGGTGTAGGTAGCCTAAAGGTGCTGCTGCTGCTGCTGCTGCACCAGGGGCAAGGCAGGGAAATGGCTTATGGGTTTCTGTATAGTATATATATAGGTGCATGTTTCGTAGCATCAGATCTCTACCTAGTGACTTTGTACGAGTCCACTAATCCGTAGGTAACGCATAATGCCCAGCCTTTGTAGGCCATGAGCCGAGAGTCAGTCAGTGGTCCTTGGTACAGATTATTAGGGGATGAAGTAGCGAGGGATATGATCTAACCGTCGAACAAATCGTCCAGAAAATTTAGCGAGCTTGCAAAACTCTGTGACTTTTAACCGAGAAGATCTTCCCTTGTCAATCCTTTGGCGAGGGATCTTCAGGACTTTTTCCTAGCTCAGGATATCTTTTACTCTTCATTCTTGTTTTTCTATTCTTATGACTAGGGAAAAAGTCCCAGGGTCTCGTTTATAGCCATTGCTAACGGTGGCAACCCCCTACCACCGAGTTACCCTGGGGTGCAGGCCACTATTAGTTCAGTTTTGGTGGTTCTGGCCATCCGTCCGTCAGTCGGTGGATCGGACCGCTCCGTAACGCGTGTAGTTCTTCCTCGGTTTGGTCATGTCGTTTCCTATGTAATAGGATAATAGACGGTTGAAAGTTTGACTTGTGCTGTTTAGTTTAGTGAAAATAGTGTTATCAGGACTCGAAATGTATCACAACGTCGATATATCCTTACTTTGGAACCTATACTGTGAGTATCCAGTCCCAAGAAGTCGCATTTCGACCGATGTCTGCCAAATGATAATTAGCTTATCAGCTCTTTGACGATGATGAAATGTTCCGGATATTCCAGTGATCTTTTTTAATACTACGTCAAGTTTTTTTGTTGTTGAAAAACTAGGCTGACTTTGGAGATGATTTTCTTTTTTCAGCGATCGTGCGTTTAATCGACGTTCAGCTGTGCAGGCTTTTGAATGGGTCGTATAAGCAGGGTTGTTACAACTTCTATAATTGAGGCTAGTTTTCGAGATAATTGATTCGAGAGGACTAGTTGTCTGTCATAAATAAAGCGGGTTGAATTCTGGCCTGTTAAAGGATGAGGTAAAAATCTGCCGCATCACTTTTCGAGTCACCGACTGACTCGCTCGTCCTCTCATTCTAATGCCATATATAATTGTCTGGATATATTTTGAGTATAGGATCTTCGGAGTTAAACACTCGTATATAGATGTCAGACGACGGTGTTGTAAACTGTATATGGCAGCAATAAAAGCGGGTCCTTTGATGCCGTCGTAAATACCTTCATTTTTATAAATTAGTTTCTTCTCTACTCGTACTCGGGACCCTGTACATACGTGGCCACCACCGTATGCACATCAGTCTTTTCATCACTCTTCAAAGATCCCCATATCCTGTGACTGCCTCAACTGGTGAAGTTTCAATCCTGACCAACATTCCTCGCCATTTGCATTTTACTTGAAACACGCTTCAACCTTATACCCACAGCAATATAAATACTTGGCCGAGTAATTCTTCTATACGCAACTAGCATGTACACCCAACTCTGGCCATTAGACAAACTTCGGTTTTCTAACGGTACGAATTGCCTTACGCTGTTTTACTAATGCAACAATAATTCTACCGGGTGGTAACGAACGACTTACATCGGTATACGCTCGCTGAAATAATATAATATCTTCTCCCGTGGCTGTTCAGGGGAAGAAAGAAAAGAGACCAAAGAGTCCAAAAACCGAGTTGTAGAAACCGGTGAAGAAAGGAAGGTAGGTAAGGTAGGCAGGCAAGCGCAAGGCTGAGGCTTCCGTGTCTTTCCACACTATCGTGAATTTATATAAATCGACTCTGAACGCAGTTGGTTAGCTTGTTGTCCACTTCTTTCAAACGGCGGTTATCACTGTAATAACAATTACAGAGGCTGGAAGATCTTTGGGCGACGGTGATAACACTTCGTTACGATCTCTTACCTCTATTTTCCATGCCAATAAAAGACCTCGTTTTACTTCGCTTAAAGATTTGAACCGGCACCACCCGTTTGTCGAAACCTCAAACAAAACCACTCTCTCTCTCGAGCCAATTTTACTTGGTATGAAATTCTTCGCCCCTGCAAGTTCAGGGGCAAAATTTAATTATTAATTTCCGTACAGTGGTTAGTTAGTCAGGTTTGATTGGGTCTTGACAACATGCTCATCGGAGCGCGTTACTCCACCGTACCACTCTTGCTAATGTTGAGCTTTGCTTGCCAGCTTCCAAACAGAGGGAAACCATGCATTCCGCGGCTCGGTTCGACGCTAATATCCACAGTCATAACTGGACCGAATGCGTATACGTATACCATCATCGTACGCCCGTTCGTCCATGAGTCTCTGACGGAACGTAACGTTTCTATCACGGTTCAACGATATCAAAGAACTGATCCCGGTCCAGGTCCGGTTCCGAGCCTAAAGGGGCGCTCGTGACTTGACTGGGATGCATCGACGACACAAACGGTCGATAACAATCGTGTAACAATTCTGCCTTGTAATACCAGACAGAGATTTATTCAAGAGATATGCGAGGTAATGGGAAATGTCCGAGGTTCCAACAGCGACGTAAAATTCGTAGCGTATTGTTGCACGTAGTGATGCGGCGTCGAGGCGAGTAGAGGCAGAGAGGGACCTTTGCGGGGCTTGGTAATTGCTCACAGTTGTTCCTGACAATTATTATGGTTGGTATAACGGCGATCGGTGGGGGTACCGCGCGTGTAGATTTGTTTGTTTGTTTGTTTGTTTGTTTATTTGTTTGTTATTTTTATTATCATCATCATTGGTAGGTACAATAACGCACGGTAGCTGTGTATTTATTAGCAAGATAGCAAAGGGGCCCCTTTTCGTTTTTTAAAAACTCGCTTCCAATTACGGGAGGCTGGTTTAGTGGCCAGACGATTCTCGAATGGCAGTGCGTGTTCCTTGATAATGTAATAACGTATCCTGTAAAGTCCACTTCATAAAGCACCTCTATCCTTCTCCCTCTTCCTCTCCGACGGACGCCTCCTCATCCTCATCCTCATCCTCATCCTCATCCTCCTCTCTCGTTGTCGTTTTTCAAACCTCGTCCATTCCTTATCTTTATCTTCGTTATCCTTAGTAGACACACTCGGCTATACCGACTTGTGCTCGAGTCTACTCTAACAACTTTAACACCCAAGAAACACCTCTATACGTGGCTACTTGGCCACTACTTTCGCATTAACCGGCGTAACACTATAATGGTTGCCGATTTAATTAAGTTCAGTTCACCAAATCCTCGTATAGTCTCTAGCTTTTCTCATCAGATCATTTTCATTCTATGGACAGGACAGAATCACCTGTGTGAAAGTGACGCGATATTTATACCGGTGGTAATTACATTTGTTTAATCTGTTTATGGGGTATCGACCGATCTGACATGTTTGCTGCTGCTGCTGCTGGTGATGGTGATGGTGATGGTGATGGTGATGGTGCTGCTGCAGCAAGCGTCACACAACCAGCCGGTCAGAGAGAGTCGGTTGGTGTTAATCGGATTTAATTGACGCTGCTGAGGCGTTCTTTGACGTGTTGATCATGTTAATTCGGTCTTAATATAATTTAGAATATTTACCAAGTGGATTTAACGGATTTGAAAAAAGTCTCGTATCCTGGAACGTTTGTATTTATTTTAGGTAAAAGTCCGTAGCTGACTAACGGGGCGAAACTTAACGTATACGATGAAAAGAATAAAGTCGGTTTTAGGTATCCGTATAATACGTCGGTAGAAGAAAATAAGTGAAGATCGGCGCGTGGACCAAACTTAAGACTTTCAGACGCCTATACACAGCACCCTGACTAAGTTATCACTTTGTTCGTTCGGACGTGTTTATGAATATTGGCGAGTAGCCGAACACACAAACATGTGCGTATATATTACACCGTTGGTCTCACTCCTTTTCTCAAGAGAGAGAGAAAGAGTAAAGAAACGACGTGCAAGGAGCTGGCTGAAACAGCACCACCAGCAGCACCAGCAAGCTGCCCCGGACCCCGTATACCTGTATTCGTGAATGTTCAATGTGTGTTTGATGCATCGACTTGAATCCTACGCCGTGCGGAAGAACGAACAACTCGAACCGAACGGTAAACATGTATACGAGGTTTGGTAGCTGCTGCCTGTCAAACGATCCTCGAACGCTATTCGTTTCAATTCGGCATTCTCTTTGTAATTTTTATTCCTTACCAAGTCACCACTTACTTGCCTGAGTCTCGAGGAACGATATTTCGAAAATTCGACTCCCCCTTGGTACCTATACTTTGCCGAAATTTCTTCATCACTCGATGATAGAGCAGGAAAGAGGAGCCCCAAGAGGACCCTGTGGTGCAAGTAGGTATCCTCTCGGTATGACTATATACCACTCCTACCGTGATATATAAGGGATTTGTCTTGGTGGCAGTGAGACATGCATCATCTAGCAAATATTAACCCTGATACAGGCCATTCATTCACTTAATTACAAACAGCTGTGATTTAAGAGCGACACTCGACGGGGGGGAGCGACACTCTCTTTCCACCACCACCACCACCATCACCACTACCACCATGCTGTGTGCAGTTTTAGCCACACTGCGTCATGTTTGCTTGATATATCGATGTCACTCCTCTATATGGGGTTTTATTAACCTCCAATATATTTTTCGCTGGTTTTGCGTAATCTCTTCAGCGGAATCATCGTACTATGTGAAAATGTACGGTGGAAACAAATCGTCATACTTTTCCGCGAGTTTCCCTTGCAGTACGGGGGGGTTAGTCGTGATCCAGAAAGTAAGAGAGAAAGGAATGTCTATATGAGCGTTCAGGAATCACCCCCAAGCACACCAACCGAGATAGGGTTCCCCGGGGTCGACGCGGTGACGCGTGTTCTGCACATCGGGCAAAGGGAAGATCAGCAAAGTGAGCTGCTTCCTGCCGCGACCCATCTCCATCCCTTTCTCTCTTTATCCATCTCTGTCGCTCTCTACCTCGCCCCCTCGGCTCGGAAAATAAAACTACATATACACGGGTTCCAATAAAACACAAGCAGAGGAATAGGTACCAAAACTGTCAAGATTTATGCCAGTGGAAATTTAATACTTTTCATTGAACCTTTCGTTTCAGGCCTTTTGGTTTGGTGCTTTTCGAAAGAGAGGTGAGAATGTTGCAATCACTGATTTCCTTCACCTCCCTTCCTTCCTTCTTCGATACGAAGGAAGATCTCGATAAGAAAAAAAAAGGGGGGGGGGGGGGGGGGAAGGTGACAACGTGATACGGGGGCCCAGGTGACACTGGGTTCTTTTTTAATAAGAAGAAAGCGTCGCTCTGCTTGTTCGCCGGATGATGCTGTAAAACCAAATTTACCTTGGCTTTATACGTCGCCCCGTGTACTCGGGTACATGGCTATTCGGCGAGAAATTCTAGTGCACGTGTGTCAGACTGGAATTGAGTATAAGTAAAGTAAAGGCATCGTACAATCTAGTAGTAGAGCAGAGAGAGATTTCAAACCAAGTATAGCAAAGAGATACTCTGGTATGCATGAAAGGAGGGATCCTTACTGCCTCCTTACTTACGCTCACCCTCAGACTTTACTCTTGCAAGCTAACCGCCTGGTTTCCTACACTCCAGCATATCCCTAACTGCCAAACTTACTGCCAAAGCCAAAACCGCCCTAACCTACCCTCGACGTTACAATATCCTCTCAAACCCTCCGCTTTCCACCCTCAGCCGAGATATAGATACCATTTTCCAAATTATTACCATCTTCAATAAGATGATGATGAAGAATTGAACGGTATTTCAATCGATGGATAAAATTTTACTATTATTCCTGTGGCAATTATCGTTTCATGAAATGTGTTAGGAAAGGGAGAGAGAGGTTGAGCCGTTTAATTGTTAAGAACGAGGTTCGGGATTGTTTTCGGGGATCAAGTTATTAATAAAATGGTCAGTTTAGTGGTTGGCGAAGGGTGTTCCGGGATTACAACCGGAATTACTGATAGACCATAAGGGGGGGGGGGGGGGGGGGGGGGCCTCGCGATGATCAATTATTTCACTCGGACGGCTTCCGTTTGCGCGGCAAAATCATCAGCATGGTGTAGTACCAGCATGCTACACGCTTACGCAGGTGCAGGTAGGCACGGTACGTATACGTACCTACGTATCAGGTATATATTTAACCGGTGGAACGATTTGCATTTGATGGATCGGTAATACGTGCGTCGAAAGCTTACACGTGCTAATCACAACCGTTTCGTGGTACAAAGATATATACACTTTAGAATTACGTCGTTGTTGCTTTAACGGAAAGTGCATTGATTATCCCACTCGATAGATTCGATCCTTTATAATAGTTTGGATCGGTCATTATGTTTGCCAGTGAAAATGAATTAATGAAGAATTGAACTGGGGACTGAACTCGCTGACTAACTGGAAATTCTCTAATCGTTGTGTAACTCTCTATAGTCCCCCCCTCTCGAAAAACCCAGGAGACAACAGTTGTGGCTAAATGCCTGTCGCTTGCCCGCGGTTCGTTCGACCCCAGAAATTTGGCACAACTCTTTCGCTCCTCAACCACCAAGCGTAGTAGTTATTTAATTAAAACCGGATTATATGTCAGAGTGTCTGCAGCTCACCCCGTATGTCCCATCCGTGTCACATTATATCTATATACTAATTACTACGCCCTACTACCGATTAGATATGGACGTTGATATTGTTTTGAGCTGGTTTTAATCACTTACGATTGGATTTTTAATTTTTATTATTCGTGGAGGCGATTTCCCAAGTCGCCAGTTAATACAGTCTTTTCAAATTTCTCTTCTTGTCTGTGATTTCATTTAAAAGTATCAGCGAAGGTTGGAGATCCTCTGGAAAATTTAACCCTCAGATTATCGATCGCGTGCCAATCTGCATATGCAGAGTTACGAAAATTGTATCGTTCGATGAAAGCATTAGCTAACTGATTACCCCTATAACGATATGTCGTTTAAGTTTACCAAACAGTATTGATTCGGTAATTAATTCTGGGAATGGATCCACCGCGCTGTGTAGTTGTCGTTTAATTATCAACAAGCTCCTCGTACAAACATGCAGGGGTATTTACCGTACACATGAACACAAATCGTTCACAGTTGCGAAATGAAAAATTAAAAAAATATCTTCTTCTCTCTATTATAAAAAACAGTGAGGCTAGTGAATGCTATATACTAATCATCACTTTATTCGGGCGGTGATTGCCTGCAGATTACAACCGTGTACCGTCGTTCGTTCGTTTTTTTTTTTTTTTTTTTTCTTCCGACTGTTTGACAATCTGTCATGATGGAAATCGCGCGTTGATTTCAAATCTGTGTATCATTTCTCGATTCGGAAGCCGCCTGCAATTTTGCTATTGAAAAACAAGAGTAAAAAAATTCAGAAATGAATAGAAAGTAAATCGACGATTTAAAATAGAAGGAATTTTTTTATTCCAAATCGGCTTGCATTATCTGAAAGCGTGGGTTCCACAGCTCTCAAAAATATGTATCATTCCTATGTTCCGAATATTTCGCAAAATTTCAGATTTTTGAAAGAAAGGAAAGGGGTACCCCTTCTCATTTTTTTGGGCGAAAAAATTTTTGGTCGAGAATCGGATAATCTCAATGATATTCTCCATGGAAATGACCTGCTGATTCCAAATATGACTGCCGTTCCTCGATTCCGACGCCTCCTGCGATTTTACTAATAAAAAACGAGAGAAAAAAAAAGTGGAAAAAAAATAAAAAGTAAATCGTCGATTAAAAATCGTAGGAATTTTTTATTTCAAATCGGTTTGCAGTTTCTGAAAGTGTAGGTTCCACAGATTCGAACAATAGGTATCATTCCTGCCTTCCGAATATTTCGGAAAATTTCAGATTTTTGAAAAAAAGGAAAGGGGTACCCCTTCTCATTTTTTTGGGCGAAAAAATTTTTTGTCGAGAATCGGATAATCTCAGTGATATTCTCCATGAAAATGACCTGCTGATTCCAAATATGACTGCCGTTCCTCGATTCCGACGCCTCCTGCGATTTTACTAATAAAAAACGAGAGAAAAAAAAAGTGGAAAAAAAATAAAAAGTAAATCGTCGATTAAAAAACGTAGAAATTTTTTATTTCAAATCGGTTTGCAGTTTCTAAAAGTGTAGGTTCCACAGATTCGAACAATAGGTATCATTCCTGCCTTCCGAATATTTCGGAAAATTTCAGATTTTTGAAAAAAAGGAAAGGGGTACCCCTTCTCATTTTTTTGGGCGAAAAAATTTTTTGTCGAGAATCGGATAATCTCAGTGATATTCTCCATGGAAATGACCTGCTGATTCCAAATATGACTGCCGTTCCTCGATTCCGACGCCTCCTGCGATTTTACTAATAAAAAACGAGAGAAAAAAAAAGTGGAAAAAAAATAAAAAGTAAATCGTCGATTAAAAAACGTAGGAATTTTTTATTTCAAATCGGTTTGCAGTTTCTGAAAGTGTAGGTTCCACAGATTCGAACAATAGGTATCATTCCTGCCTTCCGAATGTTTCGGAAAATTTCAGATTTTTGAAAAAAAGGAAAGGGGTACCCCTTCTCATTTTTTTGGGCGAAAAAATTTGCTGTCGAGAATCGGATAATCTCAATGATATTCTTCATGGAAATGACCTGCTGATTCCAAATATGACTGCCGTTCCTCGATTCCGACGCCTCCTGCGATTTTACTAATAAAAAACGAGAGAAAAAAAAAGTGGAAAAAAAATAAAAAGTAAATCGTCGATTAAAAATCGTAGGAATTTTTTATTTCAAATCGGTTTGCAGTTTCTGAAAGTGTAGGTTCCACAGATTCGAACAATAGGTATCATTCCTGCCTTCCGAATATTTCGGAAAATTTCAGATTTTTGAAAAAAAGGAAAGGGGTACCCCTTCTAATTTTTTTGGGCGAAAATTTTTTTTGTCGAGAATCGGATAATCTCAGTGATATTCTCCATGGAAATGACCTGCTGATTCCAAATATGACTGCCGTTCCTCGATTCCGACGCCTCCTGCGATTTCACTAATAAAAAACGAGAGAAAAAAAAAGTGGAAAAAAAATAAAAAGTAAATCGTCGATTAAAAATCGTAGGAATTTTTTATTTCAAATCGGTTTGCAGTTTCTGAAAGTGTAGGTTCCACAGATTCGAACAATAGGTATCATTCCTGCCTTCCGAATGTTTCGGAAAATTTCAGATTTTTGAAAAAAAGGAAAGGGGTACCCCTTCTCATTTTTTTGGGCGAAAAAATTTGCTGTCGAGAATCGGATAATCTCAATGATATTCTTCATGGAAATGACCTGCTGATTCCAAATATGACTGCCGTTCCTCGATTCCGACGCCTCCTGCGATTTTACTAATAAAAAACGAGAGAAAAAAAAAGTGGAAAAAAAATAAAAAGTAAATCGTCGATTAAAAATCGTAGGAATTTTTTATTTCAAATCGGTTTGCAGTTTCTGAAAGTGTAGGTTCCACAGATTCGAACAATAGGTATCATTCCTGCCTTCCGAATATTTCGGAAAATTTCAGATTTTTGAAAAAAAGGAAAGGGGTACCCCTTCTAATTTTTTTGGGCGAAAATTTTTTTTGTCGAGAATCGGATAATCTCAGTGATATTCTCCATGGAAATGACCTGCTGATTCCAAATATGACTGCCGTTCCTCGATTCCGACGCCTCCTGCGATTTCACTAATAAAAAACGAGAGAAAAAAAAAGTGGAAAAAAAATAAAAAGTAAATCGTCGATTAAAAATCGTAGGAATTTTTTATTTCAAATCGGTTTGCAGTTTCTGAAAGTGTAGGTTCCACAGATTCGAACAATAGGTATCATTCCTGCCTTCCGAATATTTCGGAAAATTTCAGATTTTTGAAAAAAAGGAAAGGGGTACCCCTTCTCATTTTTTTGGGCGAAAAATTTTTTTGTCGAGAATCGGATAATCTCAGTGATATTCTCCATGGAAATGACCTGCTGATTCCAAATATGACTGCCGTTCCTCGATTCCGACGCCTCCTGCGATTTTACTAATAAAAAACGAGAGAAAAAAAAAGTGGAAAAAAAATAAAAAGTAAATCGTCGATTAAAAATCGTAGGAATTTTTTATTTCAAATCGGTTTGCAGTTTCTGAAAGTGTAGGTTCCACAGATTCGAACAATAGGTATCATTCCTGCCTTCCGAATATTTCGGAAAATTTCAGATTTTTGAAAAAAAGGAAAGGGGTACCCCTTCTAATTTTTTTGGGCGAAAATTTTTTTTGTCGAGAATCGGATAATCTCAGTGATATTCTCCATGGAAATGACCTGCTGATTCCAAATATGACTGCCGTTCCTCGATTCCGACGCCTCCTGCGATTTCACTAATAAAAAACGAGAGAAAAAAAAAGTGGAAAAAAAATAAAAAGTAAATCGTCGATTAAAAATCGTAGGAATTTTTTATTTCAAATCGGTTTGCAGTTTCTGAAAGTGTAGGTTCCACAGATTCGAACAATAGGTATCATTCCTGCCTTCCGAATATTTCGGAAAATTTCAGATTTTTGAAAAAAAGGAAAGGAGTACCCCTTCTCATTTTTTTGGGCGAAAAAATTTTTTGTCGAGAATCGGATAATCTCAATGATATTCTCCATGGAAATGACCTGCTGATTCCAAATATGACTGCCGTTCCTCGATTCCGACGCCTCCTGCGATTTTACTAATAAAAAACGAGAGAAAAAAAAGTGGAAAAAAAATAAAAAGTAAATCGTCGATTAAAAATCGTAGGAATTTTTTATTTCAAATCGGTTTGCAGTTTCTGAAAGTGTAGGTTCCACAGATTCGAACAATAGGTATCATTCCTGCCTTCCGAATATTTCGGAAAATTTCAGATTTTTGAAAAAAAGGAAAGGGGTACCCCTTCTCATTTTTTTGGGCGAAAAATTTTTTTGTCGAGAATCGGATAATCTCAGTGATATTCTCCATGGAAATGACCTGCTGATTCCAAATATGACTGCCGTTCCTCGATTCCGACGCCTCCTGCGATTTTACTAATAAAAAACGAGAGAAAAAAAAAGTGGAAAAAAAATAAAAAGTAAATCGTCGATTAAAAATCGTAGGAATTTTTTATTTCAAATCGGTTTGCAGTTTCTGAAAGTGTAGGTTCCACAGATTCGAACCATAGGTATCATTCCTGCCTTCCGAATATTTCGGAAAATTTCAGATTTTTGAAAAAAAGGAAAGGGGTACCCCTTCTCATTTTTTTGGGCGAAAAATTTTTTGTCGAAAATCGGATAATCTCAATGATATCCTCCATGGAAATGACCTGCTGATTCCAAATATGACTGCCGTTCCTCGATTCCGACGCCTCCTGCGATTTTACTAATAAAAAACGAGAGAAAAAAAAAGTGGAAAAAAAATAAAAAGTAAATCGTCGATTAAAAATCGTAGGAATTTTTTATTTCAAATCGGTTTGCAGTTTCTGAAAGTGTAGGTTCCACAGATTCGAACAATAGGTATCATTCCTGCCTTCCGAATATTTCGGAAAATTTCAGATTTTTGAAAAAAAGGAAAGGGGTACCCCTTCTCATTTTTTTGGGCGAAAAATTTTTTTGTCGAGAATCGGATAATCTCAGTGATATTCTCCATGGAAATGACCTGCTGATTCCAAATATGACTGCCGTTCCTCGATTCCGACGCCTCCTGCGATTTTACTAATAAAAAACGAGAGAAAAAAAAGTGGAAAAAAAATAAAAAGTAAATCGTCGATTAAAAATCGTAGGAATTTTTTATTTCAAATCGGTTTGCAGTTTCTGAAAGTGTAGGTTCCACAGATTCGAACAATAGGTATCATTCCTGCCTTCCGAATATTTCGGAAAATTTCAGATTTTTGAAAAAAAGGAAAGGGGTACCCCTTCTCATTTTTTTGGGCGAAAAATTTTTTTGTCGAGAATCGGATAATCTCAGTGATATTCTCCATGGAAATGACCTGCTGATTCCAAATATGACTGCCGTTCCTCGATTCCGACGCCTCCTGCGATTTTACTAATAAAAAACGAGAGAAAAAAAAGTGGAAAAAAAATAAAAAGTAAATCGTCGATTAAAAATCGTAGGAATTTTTTATTTCAAATCGGTTTGCAGTTTCTGAAAGTGTAGGTTCCACAGATTCGAACAATAGGTATCATTCCTGCCTTCCGAATATTTCGGAAAATTTCAGATTTTTGAAAAAAAGGAAAGGGGTACCCCTTCTCATTTTTTTGGGCGAAAAATTTTTTTGTCGAGAATCGGATAATCTCAGTGATATTCTCCATGGAAATGACCTGCTGATTCCAAATATGACTGCCGTTCCTCGATTCCGACGCCTCCTGCGATTTTACTAATAAAAAACGAGAGAAAAAAAAAGTGGAAAAAAAATAAAAAGTAAATCGTCGATTAAAAATCGTAGGAATTTTTTATTTCAAATCGGTTTGCAGTTTCTGAAAGTGTAGGTTCCACAGATTCGAACCATAGGTATCATTCCTGCCTTCCGAATATTTCGGAAAATTTCAGATTTTTGAAAAAAAGGAAAGAGGTACCCCTTCTCATTTTTTTGGGCGAAAAAATTTTTTGTCGAAAATCGGATAATCTCAATGATATCCTCCATGGAAATGACCTGCTGATTCCAAATATGACTGCCGTTCCTCGATTCCGACGCCTCCTGCGATTTTACTAATAAAAAACGAGAGAAAAAAAAAGTGGAAAAAAAATAAAAAGTAAATCGTCGATTAAAAATCGTAGGAATTTTTTATTTCAAATCGGTTTGCAGTTTCTGAAAGTGTAGGTTCCACAGATTCGAACAATAGGTATCATTCCTGCCTTCCGAATATTTCGGAAAATTTCAGATTTTTGAAAAAAAGGAAAGGGGTACCCCTTCTCATTTTTTTGGGCGAAAAATTTTTTTGTCGAGAATCGGATAATCTCAGTGATATTCTCCATGGAAATGACCTGCTGATTCCAAATATGACTGCCGTTCCTCGATTCCGACGCCTCCTGCGATTTTACTAATAAAAAACGAGAGAAAAAAAAGTGGAAAAAAAATAAAAAGTAAATCGTCGATTAAAAATCGTAGGAATTTTTTATTTCAAATCGGTTTGCAGTTTCTGAAAGTGTAGGTTCCACAGATTCGAACAATAGGTATCATTCCTGCCTTCCGAATATTTCGGAAAATTTCAGATTTTTGAAAAAAAGGAAAGGGGTACCCCTTCTCATTTTTTTGGGCGAAAAATTTTTTTGTCGAGAATCGGATAATCTCAGTGATATTCTCCATGGAAATGACCTGCTGATTCCAAATATGACTGCCGTTCCTCGATTCCGACGCCTCCTGCGATTTTACTAATAAAAAACGAGAGAAAAAAAAGTGGAAAAAAAATAAAAAGTAAATCGTCGATTAAAAATCGTAGGAATTTTTTATTTCAAATCGGTTTGCAGTTTCTGAAAGTGTAGGTTCCACAGATTCGAACAATAGGTATCATTCCTGCCTTCCGAATATTTCGGAAAATTTCAGATTTTTGAAAAAAAGGAAAGGGGTACCCCTTCTCATTTTTTTGGGCGAAAAATTTTTTTGTCGAGAATCGGATAATCTCAGTGATATTCTCCATGGAAATGACCTGCTGATTCCAAATATGACTGCCGTTCCTCGATTCCGACGCCTCCTGCGATTTTACTAATAAAAAACGAGAGAAAAAAAAAGTGGAAAAAAAATAAAAAGTAAATCGTCGATTAAAAATCGTAGGAATTTTTTATTTCAAATCGGTTTGCAGTTTCTGAAAGTGTAGGTTCCACAGATTCGAACCATAGGTATCATTCCTGCCTTCCGAATATTTCGGAAAATTTCAGATTTTTGAAAAAAAGGAAAGGGGTACCCCTTCTCATTTTTTTGGGCGAAAAAATTTTTTGTCGAAAATCGGATAATCTCAATGATATCCTCCATGGAAATGACCTGCTGATTCCAAATATGACTGCCGTTCCTCGATTCCGACGCCTCCTGCGATTTTACTAATAAAAAACGAGAGAAAAAAAAAGTGGAAAAAAAATAAAAAGTAAATCGTCGATTAAAAATCGTAGGAATTTTTTATTTCAAATCGGTTTGCAGTTTCTGAAAGTGTAGGTTCCACAGATTCGAACAATAGGTATCATTCCTGCCTTCCGAATATTTCGGAAAATTTCAGATTTTTGAAAAAAAGGAAAGGGGTACCCCTTCTCATTTTTTTGGGCGAAAAATTTTTTTGTCGAGAATCGGATAATCTCAGTGATATTCTCCATGGAAATGACCTGCTGATTCCAAATATGACTGCCGTTCCTCGATTCCGACGCCTCCTGCGATTTTACTAATAAAAAACGAGAGAAAAAAAAGTGGAAAAAAAATAAAAAGTAAATCGTCGATTAAAAATCGTAGGAATTTTTTATTTCAAATCGGTTTGCAGTTTCTGAAAGTGTAGGTTCCACAGATTCGAACCATAGGTATCATTCCTGCCTTCCGAATATTTCGGAAAATTTCAGATTTTTGAAAAAAAGGAAAGGGGTACCCCTTCTCATTTTTTTGGGCGAAAAAATTTTTTGTCGAAAATCGGATAATCTCAATGATATCCTCCATGGAAATGACCTGCTGATTCCAAATATGACTGCCGTTCCTCGATTCCGACGCCTCCTGCGATTTTACTAATAAAAAACGAGAGAAAAAAAAGTGGAAAAAAAATAAAAAGTAAATCGTCGATTAAAAATCGTAGGAATTTTTTATTTCAAATCGGTTTGCAGTTTCTGAAAGTGTAGGTTCCACAGATTCGAACAATAGGTATCATTCCTGCCTTCCGAATATTTCGGAAAATTTCAGATTTTTGAAAAAAAGGAAAGGGGTACCCCTTCTCATTTTTTTGGGCGAAAAATTTTTTTGTCGAGAATCGGATAATCTCAGTGATATTCTCCATGGAAATGACCTGCTGATTCCAAATATGACTGCCGTTCCTCGATTCCGACGCCTCCTGCGATTTTACTAATAAAAAACGAGAGAAAAAAAAGTGGAAAAAAAATAAAAAGTAAATCGTCGATTAAAAATCGTAGGAATTTTTTATTTCAAATCGGTTTGCAGTTTCTGAAAGTGTAGGTTCCACAGATTCGAACAATAGGTATCATTCCTGCCTTCCGAATATTTCGGAAAATTTCAGATTTTTGAAAAAAAGGAAAGGGGTACCCCTTCTCATTTTTTTGGGCGAAAAAATTTTTTGTCGAGAATTGGATAATCTCAGTGATATTCTCCATGGAAATGACCTGCTGATTCCAAATATGACTGCCGTTCCTCGATTCCGACGCCTCCTGCGATTTTACTAATAAAAAACGAGAGAAAAAAAAGTGGAAAAAAAATAAAAAGTAAATCGTCGATTAAAAATCGTAGGAATTTTTTATTTCAAATCGGTTTGCAGTTTCTGAAAGTGTAGGTTCCACAGATTCGAACAATAGGTATCATTCCTGCCTTCCGAATATTTCGGAAAATTTCAGATTTTTGAAAAAAAGGAAAGGGGTACCCCTTCTCATTTTTTTGGGCGAAAAAATTTTTTGTCGAGAATCGGATAATCTCAATGATATTCTCCATGGAAATGACCTGCTGATTCCAAATATGACTGCCGTTCCTCGATTCCGACGCCTCCTGCGATTTTACTAATAAAAAACGAGAGAAAAAAAAAGTGGAAAAAAAATAAAAAGTAAATCGTCGATTAAAAATCGTAGGAATTTTTTATTTCAAATCGGTTTGCAGTTTCTGAAAGTGTAGGTTCCACAGATTCGAACAATAGGTATCATTCCTGCCTTCCGAATATTTCGGAAAATTTCAGATTTTTGAAAAAAAGGAAAGGCCCCTTCTCATTTTTTTGGGCGAAAAAAGTTCTTGTCGAGAATCGAATATTCATGATGATATTCTTGAAGGAAATCGCACGCTGATTTTGAATCTGTGTATCATTTCTCGATTCGGAAGCCTCCTGTGATTTTACTATTCAAAAACAAGAGTAAAAAAAATTTGGTTATGCGTCAAAAGTAAATCGACGATTTGAAATGAGAGGATTTTTTTTCAGTTCTGCTTGTAGATTCTGAAAGCGTAGTTTCCGCAAATTCCAAAACTACGTATTGTTCCTATATTCCGACGATTTCGAAAAAATCCAGATTTTTAGAAGACAGGACAGTGGTATCCCCTTGCTGTTTGTATTTCAGCTAATATACAATATTTCAAGCTAATATACGAATCCTGTTCAACAAGATGAAACTCTAGTTAAAATAAAAAAATGAAAAAGTATATTGATATATCTGCCCATTGGCGATCGGAATTTAATTAGATTGCATAGAAAAGACTTGTCATCCCCGAGCTCGGGTTCAAGACGAACTATTTAGATTTCCATAGAGCGATAAAACTAATGGCAAAGGATGGTGTACCTACCAGTGGAAGTCCTCGGTCGTCCATGGCAAACGGATGTAGTGACGACGCTCGGGCGGTAGTCTAGGGTTCGTAATTGGCGACGATAAGGCAAATATAAAATGGATCTATATAAGCTATTGCCATGCCGGTTGAATGGGGGGGGGAGAGACGACCAGGTTTTCCAGTTAGGGTACTTCTTCGTACGCTTTAATATTCAGATATGACTTACTTTTAGCTCTCATTTCTCCTCTACCAGGGTCGTTCTCTTTTAATTAAAGATACTGCCGCTTCTTCTTCTTCCTCTTCTTCTTCTTCTTCTTCTTCTTCTTCTTCTGGAACGCGGCAACGAGGTATGGGAGTTTCTGGTTAGTGTATACCTATCTAGATCCTAGCTCGTTTTCTGTTAGTCTTCCATGCCAAGTGTAAATGATAGGGCAGTTATGAATCCGGCTGTACGACACCCCCGACCTCGTGAGATAGCAACGTCCTCACTTTAGCCACGATGTATTGTTGGCTACCGTGCAATAAAAAGATAAAAAGTTTCTAAAGAAAATACCTGCGGCTAAGGACAGGGTGGCGTACGTCCTTCCTTATTACGTCCCTTAATCGCTTCATCTTTCTTTCACAATGCTCCCTCTAAATGCATAAACAGCTGTTTTATTCCAACGTCACATTCTGCCCTTTTACGAATTTATTGAAATTCTCTCGTGCAATTCTGTTATTTTTTTGTTTTGTTTTTTATTTGTCTCCCTCTCTCGTTGAGACGGTAAAAATTGATGACGATATGAAGGAAATAAAGGAGTGGATATAGGCAGGGCATCGAGGTTGCAAAATTAAACGTTTGGATATATCCGGACAAGGCGGCGGAGGGTCTTTTCAGAACCGTGTGCATCCCTTTTTCTTTCAATATAAAGGAACGAAAGAGAATATTGAATACAGTGGCGCGCACATAAATTTGCAAGCGTACTTAATTGAAGGGGAAAGAGGTCTTCGGGCACAAAGAAGAAATGCTAGCCGGGATAGCTATGCCCAGATAGGATATGTTAAACGGTACAAGAATGCCGCCGAGGCTTTACAAATAAACGACTTGAAAACTAAACGATACGATACGAAACGAAACGAAAACTAAACGAAACTCAACTGAACTGAACTGAAACTCTCCAACTCCGCCGGTTAGCCAAGAGCCTTAAGAGAGCCAAAACATGTCCCGGGGTTGGGACACGGTCCAAATGTCTTCGACTTTAACATAGTAGGGAAAAATAAATGGGAGACAGGATGTGTGAAACTTTGGTAAATAAGCATATATCGATGGATTGTCCAAACAACCAATGCGCGAGCTGGTCTAGATAGTTTTGAATGGAAATTAAAAAAGAGTGTTATTATTCTGGAACAAAGTATTCATATAAGTAAAATAACTAGCCGATATATCGCAGGATGAGGCACGAGGCCAGCATCACAAGGTAAGGGGAAGAAATACCAAATGTTCTTTGTCTTCTAATACCTACGCGAGGAAACGTCTTTGGATTCCACCGGCTCCTCCTCCTCGGTTCTCGTAAAAATAGACCGTTGGAAGATATGCGCGTAGAGTAATATGTGGATGTTTTCCGGATATGCGGTTATTTTGTTTAGAAGGTTGGTCGAAAAGCCCCGGCCCACCTTATACTCCCACACATATATATATATATATATAATACCATTGTAGGTACTTGATACGCGCTGGCCTGATGGTGCCATAGTACCATGGTCGCGATACTATAGCTAGGAGATCCAGATAGAGAGACAGTCACTGACTGACTGGTGGTAGGCGGCGGTAGGCAGTGGCGGACGGTGCAAATAAATAAACAGTTGTGTGAAACGACACAGCTGTATACACCCGGTTTATACGATCCCCGGCCGCACCACCCACTTAGACTAGTTTTCCCCAAAGCATAACTCGAGCACAGTCATTTTCCGATGATAGTTTCCATTTGTTGGTATATTGTCGAGTCTTTGGACAGTTTTGCGATGAGACGTTTGCAACCAACGTGTCTCAGTCAGTCCTTTAATACGAAACAAGAAATCCTCCGACCGGAATTGAGTCGAGATAAAAATTAAGTCAGTCCTGAGGCGATTCAATCCCAAAATGTGATGGAAGAAAAGAAATACATACTCGGTTAGCCCCTGAGGCTGAGGAATCCTACGTTCTGGAAAACTGCTGCTAATTCGTTTCTCGAAAAACAACGTCGAATTTATTTACCCTAATGAAATCAGTTGCGAATGAGAATTTTTTTTTTTTCTCTTACTTTTTTTTACAGGTGCGTTTATTTCCTGTTCAATTTAATCTTCTGATAAGCGAGGATCGTGTGATTTGCTTATGATTACAGGCAAAAAGAAATTTCCCTCCGATCCCTCGTGCTGTCCAGTTTGCGGTGTGACCGTTCGACCCCAAGAACTTGAGCAACATTTCGCCCAGGAACTCGACCGACTGTATAAAGTATCGTCGACGACACCCCGGCCGAGATCATCTCGGTCTTCCGGTCCCCCAGGCCATCCTCAGGATCATCCGCACGCGCCACTACTCCACGCGCCATCGGCCGCTGATGGGACGCCTCAAGGTCGATGGGAAACTTACAAAAGAATTAAAGCCAACAGACAAGTGAGTCGCCGTGAATAAAACCCGATCCATCGCTTCGAAGAGAACGAGCCTCTTATAACGAGACCCACTGTTTATTTTCAGGCAAGAATTCGCGTAAAAAATCGAAAACGGAAAGCCGACGAACCGTCATGCCCCGTCTGCAGCGAACGGCTCTCCGGAAGCCCTGAAGAGTTGAATCAGCATGTAGAACGTTGCTTAAACAAACACAATGGCAATCCTGCAGGACAGAATCCTGGAGTTGACGATGAGGAGGTCGACGTTGAAGGAGACCCTGAAACTTTCGAAGAATACGAATGGGCTGGCCAGCGGCGAGTCAGGGCGACCTCGATGCTAGTCGGTGGATTTTCCGGTGAGCTGAATCGTCATTTCTCACAATCTCAGTCATATTTTTCACTCGTGTGTCAAGGTGCGGTTTAGAATTCATTGGCGAACAGAATTTTGAATTTGTTAATGTAATGATACGATGAGGTACGAATCCCGATCACCGGTACCGCGTCATATTGTGGTTTCCAATGGTCCGAGTGGATGGAAGTAGTGTTTCCCGACTAGCCTCACCGCCAAACCACAGTTGCGTGCAGTACGTCACTTTGTACACGTTCGTCGCCGACTATTCCATTAGCTGAAACATTCACCACCTCACCGATAATTTTCTATCAACTATCCTCATTCATATCAGCCGAAGTAAAAGCACTTGCAATTGCTTCGAAATCACATCCGTCTGGTCTCAAAATGTTCAAAAGGTGAACCAGCAACTTGTAATTAATACTGCAAAAACAAGTCATTGATTTAGTTTCGCCAAATTCTAAAATTGAGGAGTATTTCTTGTCATCCGATCATCATCTCGCAGAAGGATTGTTTCTTGAACAATCAGAGGTCATTGGAAATGTGTCCATACGTTTTCGCGACAACGATCGATGAAGATCCAAATATTTTGTGCATGTTCAGCTGCAGGACTGGCGACATCGTCGAGTAATCGAAGTAGCGGTGGTGGAGGACTCGGGGGTCAGCAGCAGGAAGACGAGGATGTAGATTTAGTAGTAGACGGTGATGATGCGGCGCAATTTGGTCCAGCCCAATACTCCGAGGCTGACGTAGTCGCACCTAGAGCCGAAGGCACTCCCCGGGAGCAAAAAGAACGTGAGGCACTTAGAGAAGCGGTGATATCGCCGCATGCACCACACACGCCACATACACCACCCGAACAACCTCACGGTGCCCAGGTTGAGGTCAAACCAGAACCTGGTTCCGTCACTCCCTCCGGGCAGCATCAGGAGGGTGACGAAATCGACGCAACGTCAACCGTCGTCAGCAGGGATTCTGACGCCCCAGTTGTCGAGGCTCTACGTGGACGGATCCGAGAACTTGAAGCTGAAATGCGGGTTCAACCGTTCAAGTGTCTCATCTGCATGGTGAGTCGTATTTCCTCTCAAATTCTCGCAGCCAACTGTACTGTTCATTTTTTTATTTCCCGGTATTCGACTCACTGTTCACAGGAGCAATACAAGAAACCCGTCACTTCCGTTTGCTGTTGGCACGTCCATTGCGAACAGTGTTGGCTCCACACTTTGGTAAGTCATTACACTCTTGATCTTCATTCAATATCAGTTCGACGGACGTATACATATACAATAAGGGATCGTTGACTCTTTCGACTGGACTGTTAGCTTTATACTCTCCGATGAGAGAAACCCTTCAGTTTACTGAGTAGAATTACAACTTTAGGTTTTTTTTTTTTTTTTCCTCTTTGTGATTGCAGGGGGCGAAAAAATTGTGCCCACAGTGCAACATGATCACATCGCCGGCAGACTTGCGACGTATTTATATGTGAGGTTGTCAACTATCAGCGTCAAGTGATCTTGTTTATCGTTTGTGGTTATTCAAGGTTCGACTGACTTTGAGTAATCAAAGTTTTGATCTGATTCGACGCCGAAGAAACCAATCCAAATCTCTATTACCCCATTGCACACTTGTATATTTGTATATTACTATAAATTAAAGAAAATAAGAAAAAGAAAAATGAAAAAGAAAAAAAAAAAAGTAATCATAATAACACAAAAGAAAAAAAAAGAATAACAAACCTAAACTACTACCACGCATCGTCACGCATTTATAGTACTAGTTAATTAATGAATATCTATAGACTGTATCTTCCAATTACGTACGTATTATAGAATTAATTCATTGAAAGCACCGTTGATAAACACAAATTGAAATATTCATAACACCAGAACACCAAAATTCGAAAACGCCTACAGTTATGTCTAACACTTGGATCAACAGATTATGTGTGTGTGTTGTGTGAGTGAGTGAGTGAATGAGTAGGTGGATGTGCGTGTCTATCGATATCATGGGATAAGCTGAACAATAATCATAACCATCATCGTATATGGCGTAAGGAGATCATTTTTACAACTGATTTTTATCGAATTATTTATTTTTCTATTTATTTACATATCTTTCAAATATATATATTCCTCCTAGGTTTCATTTCCTGAAGCCAAAAGCGAAAAGGTATTATATTTATTGCGTTGTTGAACAATGGCACTTGCAAGTATCATCAGGATTTCTGTTATCTCGGTTCCTGACAAACTATATGTTGATAACATAGCGGAGCTTATGTTTTTCCTGCTACTTTCAAGTGTCTCGTCTTGTACGTTCATTTGACATTTCAGTGCGGAGTAGATTCCAAAAAAATAAAATGAAACTAATCGAAAAAAGAAAGAAATCATTTTTGGCAAGACTTCTATATATTCTGCCAGGTGATTAACTCTGTCATATTCATATCGTTTGGGAAAATGGTTTCTCAATTTTTTGAGAAGTATCGGAGAAATCGTCAACCTCGGGAAGAGAGTTTCTCACATTTTTTTTTTTTTTTTTTTTTTTTTTGGAACGGTGTATTTCAAATGTGAAAAATGGCAACCCCGAGAGGTCAGAGTCCTAAATTTTCCTCCTCGATCAATACCTCCTCGGAGACTTTGAGGATCTCTCTTTCTTTGCCAGGGTGACGGATTGCACGAATATAATATGAGAATGAGCAAGTTGCCTAAGTGGAGATCGAATGCCAAATAATTTGTATTATATATATATGATTATTAAGTTTCTACACGAACGAATATATGTATATGTGTTAAAACAGATAACCAGAGACATGAAACCATATACATGCGATTGTAAATATTGAAAAAGAAATAAAATAAATATGGAACCGAAACGAATCGAGGGAGACCTGCGGAAACGTCAAATACTGTTCTGTACTCAATAAAAACGACCATGGAATGTGTAGACGAGAAATCCTGCGGTTTTCTATAATCTAACCATCATGTCCACCTGATGTGAAATTATCATCTATTCCTTTGCACCGGTCGGGACCACCCTGCCTCCCTCCCTTTTTTCACTCTCTTTTTCTCTCTCGCTCTCTCAATCAATGGAAAACTGGGGAAAAACCGACAAAATGGCGGAGTTATGCGACGAGACATTTGTTACTTGCTGCCCCCGACCCGCCCTGGCTCTAGGGTGAAGCTTTTCTCCTCTGGCCCGAATAGTGGCCGTGATAAAACGAGAACCTTTTTCAGGTTTCGGCCCCAAGGTAGGTACCGCGTTTCCCGCAAAACGTATAACTCCGCTAAGCTACGGCGCTGAGAGTTCTTGGAAGAGAGAAAGAGAGCGAGAGAGAGAGAGAGAGAGAGAGAGAGAGAAAAAAAGAGAGAAATAGAGAGAGAAATTTGCTCCAAGACTCGGAGGCGAATAGAAATCTAGTGGGTGGTAGGCGGAGGTACAGTTTCGCCACGCCTCTTCATGCACTCCTCGATATTTCCTTCTTTTTCATTATACAGCACTTTTCTACTTTAATTTTCCTCGGAGTGAGACAAGCCTCCCCGCGACATAATCCGCGGCGTCTGGTCAGCTAACTTGACACTTGCGTCAATTGCCCATTGTCGTCGAACGAGGTAATCGTACCTCTGGCTTTATCTCGATCATTTTGGAACATCGTGGCAGTCCGGAGGAAAACGGATCGATAGACCAAGCTGCTGGTTCAAAAAAAAAAAAAAAAAACTCCTAAAGTCGGACACTCGATGATCTGTGCCTTTGGTGGTCTGCTCATCTTGAATTTGGCCGGAATGGTGTTTGTACAGTTGGTCAGGGATCGATGAAACAAGCTGCTTGTTCGAGCCTTGGTAACGGGTGAGTAGGAACTTGGTAATTTTTGAATCGCCCTGTAGGTTGGATCGCGAGATCAGGTGCTCTCTTTCGGATTCGTAACCTCCGAATAAGTGGGGAGAGGGTGAGAGAGTAGGAAGAGGGCGAGAAAAGTGGGGGCCGGTCTATACTTGGTCTGAGCCAACCGCGGCAAACGCGAGGCAGAACATCGCGGGTTCTACGCCTGCGAACGTGTTCAAAAAATGGAGAAGCACCGCCCCCCAGCCGTAGCCAACCACGCAGTCGCCTCCTAGGAGGTACGACGCGAACCTACCACCTACCACCTAAACCCTGAACCTACCTACTACCACGACGTCGTCGCGACGTCGTCCTATAAAACGTTAACGTGTACGCACGCCCCCTTCAGCTTCCTGCAGGGCGTCAGGTGTTCGTTTCAGTCAATATAACTCCGTGTTTTAACCTCCCGCAACGACGCAAGACTGCTGAGAGGTAAACCCACGCCTCCTCACCCTCACCCTCAGCCCTCGTTCAGGTGAGGAGGGCGTCGCGACGCTTCGGGGCGGACGTTTTGTTACAACCTTGTTATATACTGTACTGAATTTCTTCCCGACTAGCTGCCAGCTACAACTTCGCATGTACCTACCCTGCCCGCCACCTTTCTCGTTGGTATGGGTCCACTACCTTCACGTGAACATCGAGCATGAAATTTAATTGCCTCCGTATAGCTTGCGGAACCATTTCATGTTCACCAGGAAACAACCCTCGGGAAATTATTGCGTTTATCTAACCTATAGGTACCGTTTACTCTCATGCTCGCCCGCAGTCGTTGACCCAAGATTAACGGCCCCGGGCAACCTTCCGCCGGTTCCTTTCAGTGATTTTTATCAACAAGCAACAGCTTTTAATACCGCCATTTTACACTTTTCACTACAAACTTGAGACTCAGACTCGCGGTGGTAGATTCCTACCCAGGTGCCACGCCCTGAGGTATCGAATCTTTCTAGCCCCGATTTTGACGTTCAAGAAATTACTCGAACTGGCCAAAATGTCTCGTTGCCATATTCAAATCGCGGAATGCCTGCACTACGTTCTTCGTATCAAGGAGATGAACGGAATTGCCCTAGTGAGAATAGGCTCACCTGTCGTGAGATGGTTTTTTGTATCAATGCTGATCGGTTGGAACGTTAATCACGTGGAATGTGGCCGAAAGAAACTATAGTCGTGGTCGAAATATGATTGCGGATAGTCGACGAGAGAAGTAATCTGTAATATTGACATGGTGGTGAAACATTGTTCGCCAGCTACGTGAACCCAACACCGTGAATATTGGTGAAATTGGATTAGGTTAGATTAAGTTCGGTATAAAGGTAATCCTATTACGTTTTGACCGCGTAGATCCGTGATCTGTACAGACTAGATTAATTCGTTCCGTATTGGTCGGTTTATCAGAATTTATGCTCACCTGCCACAATTCGAGGCAGTTTATGGTCCGAAATTGTGATAGCTGCGTTCGCGGTATAAAAAGTCTTCACCCAAAACCGGCGGCAGCTGCAATATTGGTTTTGTGATGTAGCGTGTCGGGATGGAAAGTGGAAGGTTTAATAGAAGGGATAAAAACAGTTAATAAATATATTAGTTTATTTCTATATTTTTTTTTCTTTATAATAGATCATATTTGTATAATATATTTAAAATCTATACGTTTCAATCAATATCATATAGTTATTATGCATTTCATTGCAAATAGGACTTGATTCGTATGGCATGAGACGAGTATGTTATCCTCTATCAAAATATAAGATCAAAGTTAAGGCACAGCGGTGTGGGCTTCTTCGTGGTAAATAAATGAACGATTTTTTGATTGCACGATTTTGTTTTTCCTTTTTGTTCTCTTCATCTCTATAAATCGATTGGGGGTACCCTCAATGTGACACTATACAAATCTTATATCAATGATTCGAACTTACGACTGCGGAAGCTATATTATTTCATACACTTCATATGAAAAGATATATAAGTTTAACTAGTATAAGTGAAAAACGAACAAAATGCCACCGTGATCAAACGATGAAACAGTTATCTCGATATTTTTCATGAAGGATAACTTCGAAGAGTACCATGATGTCATCACTGATACGTTCGACCACTGAGGTACTTTCGTTGAAAGTACGGTTACAGATGTAGTTGCAGTTTTATTTACAAATTGACTTGGTTTCATGATAGATTTAAGATTCGTTCCAAAATAAAGGGATGTGGGTGTTCGATTCTAAACATCGACCTTGTATGGTGATCCAGGAATATGTTCGTCACCCCATTTGACGAGGACGATGTACTCTCCACGTTCGCGTACCAGATAATTCACGTTGTAGTTATGTCTCCCCGTGTGCTTAACTTGGACCTCTTCGCAAGGACCTTTTGGACCGTGAATACCAACGAAAAGGATATTGTTGCCTGCGGAAATCAATAGAAGCATTATTGAAAATCGGCACCATTGAAAATTCATAACATCACGAAAATCGCACTACCAATCTCTTACCAGCATCTCCAGCGCTAACAGTGAACTGATTCTGCTTTCCAAGATAGGCCTTCTTCAGACCCATACCCTTGCTGGTCACCTTAGAGGCATCGGACTTGAATAGAGGAAGTACGGGTCCGACTTGTTTGGACTTTGAGATTTTTTGGACCGTTTCAACTACCACTGAACTGGTTTCTTGCGCCCCTCTTTCGGCCAGGTCGGCACCTGTGACATAAACAGTCAGTAGAGAAATGTGTACTCGGTATAAACGCGAGTGTCGAATCTCGGTTTGTGGTTAAGAGATATTGATTTTATCAGTGGTAAAGAAGCTACCGACCGACGTCAAGTCGCCTCTACAAATATCAAGCGAGTTTTGCTGGCATGGTAACTACGTGCGGCTGATAACTCGAGTTCCGTGTTTATCATCACCAGTCTCGAATGGAATACGCGGGAAATTTTCGTAGGGATACCTACCGGTGCAGGGAACCTTGTAAGGTGATCCAACGATGTGATATCCGTTATACTTGATGCTGATGTAGTAATCTCCCGGTACCAACGGTGTGTATCTGACCTTGTAGCCTTCTTCGACCTCCGTACAATCCATGGCAACTCTGCTGGGACCATCAACCGTGACTGCTAGTGCACCGGCGCCGGCGTTACACGTGTCAATAAGGAAGTCCGTCTTCTGTCCGGTCTTGATTTCCTTAAGACCGTTACCGTAAGCGTGAAGAGCCGCTGGGTCGGCGTCGACCTTGCCAACCTTGATGCGGAATGGACTGCCGGGTATATGAACACCGTTGAACTTGAGGTGGATGTTGTGGATTCCATTCTCGCGGGCCATGAATCTCACGGAATATGTTTCCGAGTCGATGGACTGGATGAAACAGTCGTCCTCTATACCGCTAGGTGATACAATCTGAAGAAGAAATACGAAAGCTTGATTTTCTGACTTATGAAAAGTGGTGAGCTCAAGATAACAGTGAGCAGATGTCATCGACACTTGTCTTTTACCAGACGGGTTATTCGAAAGCTTTTAGAACAGAGAAAGGACGATTGTTTACAAGCTGAAGCGTACGCGTTTTCTTCACCACATCACGTTTTGTGGTTTGAGAAATATTCCGGCTCGTAAAACAACTGTCGATTCTAAGAGTATATTTTGGTACTCTTAATTTTTGGTACACAAAGCAAGAAGCGTGTGTTTAGTCCCGTACAAATCACACCATCAATCTCCGTACCGATGATCAATGTTTTCCAGAGAACCCTAGAGACCAGCTTTTCGAAAGCCGTTTTATTTTCGTTTGTAGCTACCAGTAGCTACTAACTACCTGCAGGTGCAGAGGTGTGTTGGTAGTGCTTTAGCCTACGCACCGTGACGTAGCTTTACCAATTTCACAACCACGATTCTATTCCTGGACCAACGCGTCTGCGCAACTAAATTTTGGTTGGCAATATTTCTTAGCGAGATATGAAAAATACGAAACATTTCCTCATTCGAATGTTTTCCATATGAGTTTACCTAGAGAACTGCCTCGTTGCGCGTTGGAAAGAAACTTAAACCGAAATATAGAGTGTGATGCTTTGTCTCTTTCGACTCACCTTCGAGTCCAATTCACCCTTGGCATCATTTTTGCGGACTAAGAAAGTCGCTGGTTTGTCAGGCTGCACTCCACTGTCGGGAAACTGGGCCACCTCCAGTTTATGAGCATCGCCGACTGCGGGAGATATGTACACCTTGTGAGGTGAGTCGGGGATGTGTTGATCGTTGAACTTGATACCGACACGGTACTCGCCTGAAAATACGGAAGGATTTCAGTTCAAGGATCATCTTGACGTGTTCAATCAGCCAATGTCCTCTACTGTCGGCCTTGACATATGACCATGGGAGAATTTTAATGGAACATTAACAAATGGCCGGTACATCTGTCAGGCTATAAATGAACGAAGCACTACAAGGCTAGCTCGTGACTGACTGACCATTGGTATCGTCTGAAGGGGCTGTATTGCCTGACAGCACGATTTGCTTAGATGCCTTGAAGGTACCCATCCTCTGGGAATGAAACGACGCTTCGTGTTATCAGGGCAAAAAGACACTTCTCAGATCGCGGTTATGTTCGAGAGATGTGTAAAAAAGGAATAAGAATGCCAGTAAAGAAGAAAGATCAGAAATAAACTAGCGATGATGTAAACGCAGCTGTTCAACCGAAGCTCGATCACACACCACTACTTCCTCTCACTTTTCTAACACAAAATCTAACCACGGATTCGAAATCGTCCCCCTACTATGCCCCCCCACGCTCTAACGTACCCCACTTCTCACAGACTCAAACCCAAATATAACTCATGCCCCATCGCAGAGTCATCCGCGTCCACCGCGACGACCGAAGGCACCTTTGGTCCGCCAAAATATGAATCCCCCCAACAAATATAGCCACTGGTATTTCTGGAACACACTACACCGTCTGTATTGGATCATACCTACACTCACCCACGCAAATTTACTCGCTCGGTGACCGATTGCTACTATCTACAGTGAAGTGAGAAAAATGACCATACCTGTACCGAGACCTGATTGCTACCGATAAAGTGATCTGACAATACTCACCAGGATCAGCTGCTGTGTAGCTGACGTAGCAGCTCCCGTCTTTCCTGTCCTTAAAGTCGATCTGAGCCTTGCTAGGACCTTCGACAGATACCGCCAAAGTACCAGCTCCAGCCTCCCGAGTCCAGATATTGAATTCGCAGGGTTGTCCCTGCTCTCCTCTCTCGAGACCTGGACCTCCAGCGTGAACACGATGAGCACCACCGTCCCTGAGCGGTCCGACAGTGAACTGGAAGGGAGATCCAGGAATGTGCATTTCCTTGTACCTAACGGAGACGGTGTGGACGCCAAGTTCTTTCGGGACAAAGGCAACGGCGTAGAGACCATCTTCGACTTCCTTGATCTCTGCATCCTCGGTTACTCCACCAGGAGATGTGACTGTCGCCGCAAGGTCGAAGGAGGTGATTCCTGGCATTTTGAAGGTCAGCTTGCACTGACTTCCGACCTCGGTGATTGGTACAGCTTCTCTCTGGCGTTGAATCTTTTCGCGCTGGCGGTTGCTACCCTCGCCACTGACCTTTACCGTGAATGGAGAACCCTCGACGTGGTGATCGGCGAACTTGAGATTCATTATGTAGTATCCTGGCTCAGTTGGCTTGTAGGATATGTTCAAGGTCCCGTCGTCGTTGTCCTTGCACTGGATTTCGGCCTTGCTCGGTCCCTCCATGGAGAGTGAGAGCCCACCGAAACCAGCGTTCCTCGTATCGATGGAGAAGGTGTTTTCGGTCTGAGTCTTACCTTCCTTCAGAGCGTTTCCGCTTATCTTGACCTTCTTTGCGTCTCCGACCTCACGGTCTTTCACATCGATCTTGAAGGGCGAGTTAGGGATGTGCTTGCCCATTCGCTTAACGGCAACGGTATGCGCACCGGCCTCTCGGGGTGTGAAGGAAACGCACATGTTTCCACTCGGTAGTTTTTTAAGGAAGGCTGGTTCCTCCAAGCCACTGGGTGCCGTGATGGAAGCGTTCAACGCGCGGATGTCTTCGTCGGAAACTTTTCCAGGCAGTGTTACTTCGCTTGATGAACCGACAGAGATTTGATTCCGCTTGCGACCCTCCCCTAGAATTCGACAAAAATTAGTGAAATGGAAAAATATCTCCCATTCATTTGTACCGACTGATTATTTTGGAAAGCCTCCTTGACTACTGTGAGTCAACATACCGATCGATATTATTATTGGAACCGAAAGCGAGATCTAAAATTGTACAAGGAAGCCGGTTATATCTATCTCGAGAAGCGTTTTTATTTTATTTTTGTCCAAGCAGGCCGGAGATCTATTTGCATCGAACTAGTTTGTCGTACATCGAAGAAATAAATAACTCTGCAGGCATAATATTGACCGAGATTAAGAATCGGTTTCTTTGAGACCAGTGAATTTTTACTTATAATTTCCCTCCTCCTATAAAATCACCCTAATGAATTACCAGTGATCTTCGAGACGTAAGGACTTCCTTTGATGTCCTTGTCCGCAAATTTCACAGAGATCTTGTACTCTCCGGGAGCAGTTGGCAGGTAGGATACCGACACTGTTCCATCCTTGTTATCGTGACAGGATATTTCTGCTTTGCTTGGTCCCTCGACTGCCAGAGAAAGTCCACCGGCACCTGCGCCCTTAGTGGAGATCGTGAAGTTTCCTGGCTCACCGCAAACACCGTGACTAAGTCCTGACCCATAGGCGGTCACGTATCCACTGGACAACGAATCCACGTGGAACTTGAAGGGAGATCCTGAGAAAGAAATTTCCAAATGATGTCTAACTCCAGGATAACCATACTGAACTTATGTTTAAAGTCAAAATCCTCACCTTGCACGTGTTCTCCGTTGAACTTGACGTAAACTTCGTGCAGCCCTTCCTCCCTGGGCGCGTACTTGATGGAAACAGTACCATCACGGTTGTCCTCAACCTCAGGCTTGTCTACGTTACCGCTGGGCATTTTTACCTCGGCTGTAAAAGGCAAAGACAATACTTGATCAGAATGAGTTTTTTTCGGTGTGGACGGTTCCTCGAAGAAAGGAAAAAAAAGACCGCGTGCAATCGTTCCGTGCGCAGCCTTTAAAAACATAACTCAATCATCCACGTGCCGTTGTTTGGATTCTGTTTGAATTAGGCGTTCTTTGATAGATGGCACGGCGTATGTAACTTAAGGCCGTATAGTGGCGAGGCATCTTCGCATTAAAAATAAACCCTGAATCTGTATAACGTTTTCTTCGACTACTTTTGACCGATTATAGAAAAGATATTCTCCGTCGAAACCTTTTTTAGTATCGATGTGAAAGATGCTCTGAAAAATCAGGGGAAGAAAGTCGAGTCCGGGAGCTTTGGCTTCCTCCGCTTCTTCCTCAATTGATATTTGGGCGTAGCAAATCGGCTTTTCTGCACGGTCAAATTCGCTGCAGGTCAGAGACTTCAACCAATGTCTGTAATACGTCGATATCTCTTGCCACGTAGTGACCACCTCTTCAGGTTCCTCCCAAAACATCTCCAAACGTTCGACTAACTTCGGAAACCGTTCCGCTCGACTGTCATATATATGAAAGTCACACTTGCACTGATAAAACTGTCGCTTTATTTATTTCAAATCAACGAATTGATCCCAGATTTAAGATTACTCGTTTTAAAAATTCCAGAGTAGTGAATTGTATCTCAAGTGCAGAATCAAAATTGTCCATACACTTGGTTTTTCGAGATATCGATCAGATTCCGTGGACCAATTCATTGGGTTTGTGTAAACAGCCCGTCAGAGCCAGTTGGACCCTTTTCGACATTCCTTGTTTCGTTTATAGATGCTACCTATAATCTGTTCTATAAAGGCATTGTGCAACATTGCCCGGGCAGTCGATCGAAATCAAACTCGTATCGTTTCTGATGAGACGGTATCAAAGAACCGTAATGAAAACTGACGGAGTGAAATATCGATTTTTCATATTATGCATCACTATCACAAAAAAAGAAAAAAAAAAAAAAAAAAAGAAAATTTGAATGGTAATTGCGTGAAGGTGAAACTGATAAAATTCTGTAATTTCAATTGACGATGTGAACGATGAAACACTTGCACAGTCTGAGTCTCACTCGAAACCGAATCAAGGAGTTTTTTTTTTTCGGAAAGGGTTTATTTTCTTTCGATTATGAAATAATCGCAGTTTTATCAGGGCAATAAGTCACTAACCACGATGATTAAACGGCGTATATGAATGAGCGGAGAGATTGAACGAAAGATGATATGAGTAGCGAAACGACTGAAGGTAAAAGAAAATAAAGAAAAAATTAAAAAACCGAGTCGGTCGCGGACTTTGCGGTGTTGTAAAACCAACTCCGTCTTCTCCAGTGGCAACTCTCAGAGGCGCATCTCTGACACGACTGAGGTAAGGACAGACGTGGCGCCGGGCTACTATCGAAATGGCGACCCTAGCTCCCCGAGGCCGACTACTGAATTCTTCTCCAGAAGCCAACAGGATGTGATATATTAAAAGTAGACTCTCTGATGTACGTTAATTTACAGGCAAAAACTTCGAGATCACACCGCTATGACGCAAACTGTCGCGAATGTGGTGGGGCAAATTTACTTGCTTGTGGGTACCCCTCTTATAGGTAGGTACCTAAGGTGGCTGGGCCCGGAATCCGTCCGGCACAGGTATTAAAGTATGCGAAGAAGACGGGAAATTTTATAAAAATATGTTTTTGGCACAAATCTGATCCCGAAGATATCTAATTTTGTATTTCATACCAACAAAATCGATCCCTTGTCGATTGTAGCTTTTGGAATTTTTTTTTTCTATGGTTTTTTTTTTTCATATTTCGAAAACACCAGGTTCATCCCTCCGATGCAGTAGTCATAATACTCGAGGGTACCGATGAACAATTTGTTTCAATTAATCTAGGAATCCTAGCAGAAGATATTTCTGGATACAGATTAAGAGAATTGGAAGAATTTCAAAGAACTGTTTTTTTTTTTTTTTTTATATACTTCTTTTTTTTTCAAAGTTTATTACCAAGCCGCTTTATGACAGGAGAAAAAAAAATCTAATACGACCCCCACACGACGGAAATAGACGAAAGGCACGATTCGGGGTCTCTCTTCTTTCTTCTTCTTGATTTTTTCATATTCTCTCTTTTTAGTCTGACACCTGGGTGAAATAATGTGACAAAAAAGTCTATAACTATATTTATTGGATAGCTGTATAGAAAATTTAGATGCGAATAAATATGAGTTTATTACCCAAGTACGTCACGCGGGTGTCTCGGAAATAAACCGATTTCTATCTACGTTAACTAATTCTATAATTTATCTTACAAATTTTCTTTAACTTCCCCCCAAAATGCCTGGGCTGATATTCTTAAGATAGATTAATATCCCGCGCACGCGCTTCTCTCGTTATAATATTGGTCACCGTGGCACTTCATCGCGGAGGAATTGCCGCACCTCGTCCCAACCCCAACAGGAAACGATTCGATGATTGCCTCGCCATTCCATGAGCCAAAAGAAACACGAGATACCTTTTACTCCCGTACCAACACCCAGCCTCAAATCAAGATGCCAGATTATTAGTACCTGCCATTAATTATACTCGTGAGATCAAAACCAGCACCCATTCCTCATTCCAGAAATGATCGTTTTCGCATTTGTTCAATCCAAGTAATTGGGTTCGATGATGTTTGATGATGATTACCGGGTAACTTTTGATGCGGAATATCTGTTCGGTAACACTTGGGATATTTGGATAATGAGGTTAGGGTTCGAGTGACGGGTGAGAAGCTAGATAGTCGAAAGATGGAAGATGAAGAAGGGTTTGATCTTTTTCTGTGTCAGTCTTCTCTCGAGAGGTGGTGGCTTGCTGGCTGGAGAAGCGTGATTTTGTCTAAGCCAGAAAACGCATCCGGCAGTGCTTAATCATTCAATATTAATACCGGCACTAGAAGTCAGGTAATATTTTTGGCAAGGACGATTTAACACCATCCTCTCAACCTGTCCTGTCCATCAACTTTTCGAATTGGACAGGTACAAGCCGAGCTAACGAGTTCAGATATCTAGCGGTACCTAACTCGTTTCCTCTTTCATTTATAGTCTAGTTTCAACACTTCGAATGGACCAAAATTATAATTTGTATTAGTATAGGGAGAATTCCTCGAAGCAAGTTGAGCAGATATATCGATTTCCAACTGGCCCATAACAACCCATTGTTTACACAAAGCTCGGAACAGAACTCTCGGATCGTTTATTCGTCATTATTTTCTTGGCTAGTGTCCATGGCTGTAAAGTGATTCGAAGGAGTTGAACCTTTTAATTGTAACTGTCTCCGAGACTGATTTGTTTCTGAAAGAATTGGGAAGAGCGTTGTTCTAGCGACAGCTGTCTCATAACTCGCCCATTCATTCGTCAGGAGTGAATGAAAAAATAATACCCTCTGTTTCTTTATTATTGTTAAAGAGTTTCATTCTGTTTTTTTTTTTTCCTCAATGAGACAGTGGTGGCCGTCTGTTCATTAAAGAACAAATTTCTTTGATATCTTATACAGTCTTTCAGGATTTTACTACCGAATATCATACATGGCGAGTTTGTCAAATCTGGTTGCGGTTGTATATTTACATTAACCGTCATTCTATATTTGAAATGTATGTACTGACTATTATACGGTCAATGATGTTCTGGACGAGATCTCTCGAAGTTTGATCAAGCTGCCAAGCTTTGATGCACAGAGTCGTTTCAACCCATTGGGATATTACCAATACCAATAGTCTTCAGGTTATTTTCAATCATGTTTACAATAACGCCGCTGTCTTAGCATAGCTGCGTAAATCAAATTTAACGCTCATGTTACCAGCCAAGAATCCGCCTAGAATTACCCACCACCTAGACCTTCGAATTAAACCAATATTTCTTTTTCCCCAAGTTTGACTAGGCCTGGAGTATTCAATTAAGTATCCGAAAATTGAAGAGTTTGGAGTACTTTTTTACCATTGCAAAAATGTCCTCGTAATGTATGTGATACTTACAAGTCACTGATCCACCGGTGGAAGGCAGGGGTATATGGTTGAGTTGAACGTCACGGAATTTCTGTTTGGTAGAATCCTGCTTCTGCTGAGTACTACTGCGTTTTGTTGTTACGGTAGAACTCTCTTGAAGGCTGCTGGTACTTCTCTGTTCAACTACGTGTTGCTGGGACTGTTTCCTCCTGTGACTCTTTTGGCTTTCGCTGTGCTCACGGTATTCCTCCGAAGCCTGGAATAAGGGTTTAAGAGTTAGTCGTGGGTTCCAAGAATCGATGATTCGATGACCGAGAAAAATCTACGGCCTTTATAGATATTTGGAGTAAATTTTCTAGGACCACCGAATGTTTACGTGTTGCGTTTAACGACCCTATAAACAGTAGTAAAAAAAACAACTCCGTGGTGCTATTGAGTGAAACGTTATCTTTCGTATTAATCCAACAAACATACGCGCAATGGTATATTTAATTCTGGGGAAAATTTTTATCCCCGGATTACCTCTGATCTAGAAAATGGGCAATTCCCTTGGAAAATCAAAAGGGCAGAGTTACACCTTGACCTCGGGAAGTAGAAATTTGTGGATGTAAACGATATGCACGGGACTATAAGAATAAGCCGTTCATCCCAGAGGGAGAGAATTTCACCAACTGAATCAGACAATGGACGAAGTGCGGTATTTTGGTATAGAAATTTGGCTCCTTCCCCACCCACGAACAACGACGCTTTACAAAGGGTATAAGGACTTTGCGTCGTCGTAGACGAGGTACTCGTACGTTATTATAATTTTCCGTACGACATCGGGAACAGCAGCATGGGGCGTTGATCAGATAGAAGGCGGCTCTATATCGCACGAGCTATACAGCGAGCTGCTATTTTCGATATTTTAACGTTTGCTTAGTTCTAAGATCTAGGAACGAAACGACAGTTGGCTAGCAGCTGCTACACCATATCTCATACCCACCTTCGCAGCCCGATATACTATATACAACATGTATATTCAAAATCGGAATTGCTAACAAATTGCTTTAGAAATTATAAAGCTTTTCGGCTTTTAGTTCTCCGAAATTCATCCCCTTCTAATATCTTCCGAAAGTTACAACGATCGGTGCAACGAGAGTGACTCAAAAAAGCTCTTTCATCTTCATCGACGAAAATCGGATGAAAACCAATTAGGCTCGGTACTGTCCTTGATCACAAATTGCCTTTACGCGAAAAGACGGAATATGCAATACGGAAGAATACATAGAGAATTTGTTATGTGGCAGATGTGATTTTTGGGAAGTATCGGGGCCAGGAATTTGGTGAAAAAAGGAAAAACCGGAGACTCGTCCCGATGTCGCAATATCAACGGAATGGCAGAGCCTCGAGGTAGTAGCTTGGTGTTTAATTTAACGCCGGACATTAATTCAACGCGCCTTCACTCTCGAGCTTTTGCGAACTGCCTCCCTGCCACCCCCGTTCTACCCGGAGTGCTTATAAATTTGCGAAAGCATGAGACGTACTGAAAATAGGCCGGGAGGGACCCGGGTCGCTCGTTCCGTATCGCTTTCCATCTTCGACGTATTTGCACATGGGTTTACATTTTTTTTTTTTTTTTCTTTTCTTCTTTCTTTTTAAAATATTCGCCAAACCGCTTGAAATTCTTCTTTTCATTTCTCGGTTCATCGGGCAGTCCGTTGTCGCGTATTTCGATACCAATAATCTTCTGGCGCGGGAATAGTCGATGATGAATGAAAAAATCTTCGAGATTATCTAATGAACCGAGTATTAAATTGGAACAACACCAAGATATGGACCGCGCCATGGCCTCGTTACGCTGTACCGAAATTTAATTATCCAGAACTGATGCTCACGCGGGTAACGCATGACTTACAGGACGATTGAAATTAAACTTAGGCAAGTTGCGCAATGACTCTCGAAAAAAAAATGCAGAAAAACAAGAAGAAAACGAACAATTATTATCATACGTTTGCATTGAAAAGTCAATCAGAATATTGAAAAAGCCATTTCTGAAAGTACTCGATCCGTCATAATGTCAAAAAGTGCAAAATGATGACACGGTGCACATGATCACTGATCAGCAAACGCACAATACACGTCGGATCAGAAAAGATTGGTTTAAAAATCTTCAACGACTTATATAATTATAAAGAATGGAACCGAATTCTATTCTTCAGAAAAAATAAAAATAAAAAACCTTGAAAGCGACGATTATGGATAAAAGCTGAAAATGCTATTGGTTAAATGGTGAGGTGAGTGTCAAAAGCAGTGTCAATCAGATGTGACGGATGATATGGCGATATGATAGCGATGACGGCATCCGCGGAATATGATTGGCGACGATATTGAGACGCGGTGGGGGAGTTATGACTCTTATAAGATTGTTACTTGGCAGATAGTCCTGGACTTGACGCGTCAACCGCCGTTGGATAGCGTGGAGAACGTCGTCTAACGATGATGATGAAATCAGGGTTGACCCCTCGATCAGGAATAAAGATGAAGATTACGAATTAGCTGATGCGATCGGTCAGAGCCTTCGGAGAGAACTGTGTTACTGGAGGGTCTGCGACAATATCCTGTACGTGTTAGCCTCTATAGTTAGATCAGTTCTACTCCCACCAGTAAACCCTCAAAACCGTACGGGAATCCATTTTTGATACTTTCAGTCTACTTATATTGAGGCCCGACTGCTACTTGTTGCCACCAAAAATTACCAAACAATCAAATTAAACGGAGGATATCACGTGTCAGTACCGAATACGTCAAATCCATTGCAGCGAAGCTAATTACCACTGGCAAAAGTCCCTTCCTTCATCTTTGGACATTGCCAGCATTATCATGAAAATTGATCAACATTGCGATACGGTCTCATTTAACGGTAGAGATATGTACATACTCCGGAGTTTTATTTATGGAAAAAATTCTTTTTCCATCAAGTGATTATTCTCTTCTCACCAGAGAGGATCATGCCCACTTTAACAAGTAACCGGACTAAATTAACCAGTGGATTTATTTATCATCCATTCCTCGTTGTCTAGCTGATATAAAAGTGGAAGTGCGACCCTTTCAAGAATCGCTAAAAATAACGATGCGGTTTCTTTTCTTTTTTTTTTATATATTCGCTCATGAAATACATATGTTCTCGATCTTTTCCAGAACCTTCTGGATTTATGAAATTTACAAATTGCGTATTACCTCACACTCGACCAAGGCTCGATATAGAAAATGACGAGGATATCGAAAACAGAAGAAGAAGAAAAAAACAAAAAAAAAAAAAAAGAAAGAAAATAAGAAACATAAAAAAAACTCACCACGAATGTGTAGAAGCCTTCCGGTACCGGTTGGCCACCAAACTTTATGCTCAAAGTGTATTCACCGGCATCGGCAACTTTGTAGTAGACATTGACAGTCCCGTCACCGTTGTCCTCAATGTCGATGTCAACAGCCTCGCTGTGAAAAATGATAAAGTTTCGTTGAAATCACCCTGATTTGTTTCCAAAGTTCAAGTGGAATTTGACTACTGTTCCGAATGGTCGAGCATCGTGTTTAACATGATATTAGTTATATTTATGGAGGTTGTCCGTATATGCTACTCGTTAACCCAGATACCGTCCAAAGCAATTCTCTATAAACAGGATCATGAACAAAAAAAGCCCAAAGGAAACTAATCCGCAATATTGGTAGCCCGACGTTAGTTAATGCCGATGATATCCACCGACAAGCCTACCGATCATCATATTCAACGATTGCAGAAGACAATCCGAAGTGGCGTTGAATCGGTTTAAATGATGTCGTGGCTAATTGTGATTGGTTTGAACATTAGGCTGGAAGTCGAAAGTCGTTGCCGAGGCAAATAACAACGAATCAGTGTCCGAGGTGATGAATTCATTTACACAGGGGTTTTGGAATCGGTTTTTGCTATATGCCGGTGATCATACCATTCCGGCTGTTTGCTTCTTATTTTATAATTACTGTCCATAAATCAGGCCCCCTGCGCGCAGCTATTCGAGCCGCATTCAACTATGAAGAAGCTTTCGACCACGCGATGCCAAAATTTGAAATCGTAATCAATCACGACTGACGTGAAAACTGACAAATGTCATGACAGGTGGTGTACTGGACCCGAAAAGAGGGGTGGAAGAAAAAAAAATCATCCCCCAGCTCGTAACGAAAGTAAAAAATAAAAATAGGCAAATTCTTGTTTAGTCTTTGCACTTAAATCTGGTTTGAGAAAAAAAAAAGAAAAAAAAGCAGAAAAATGAAATCCAGATAAATGGTTTGCCAATTGGTTATGCTAAAAGAATTTTATCGCGTCTTACAGTTTTGCTAAGGAGCACGTGCGGTTCGTGGGAATGGCGCCGTTCGGTATAACCAGTTTTTTTTTTTTTTCTAGCCTGAGTTATGTATTTCGAAAAGAAAAATAGATAGTATTGAATTATTGGTACACACCCTGGATTCGGAAATATTAATTTGCACCGCTGTCAAACAAGTTTGTCCGTGATATCTTGCGAAAATAAATTTTTTTTCTTTCTTTCGTTTTTTTTTTCTTTTTTCTTTTTTCTTTTTTCTTTACTTCTTAAGCTTGCGGGCAAAAAATCTGCGGTGGCAAAATTCTATTTAATATCTACTCATTTTTCAAAGTTGACAAACGATTAACTTCGCATTTGTCAAGCGATCCTTTATTCTTTTTCTTTTTTTTTTTTATTTCGTTGGGGGAGGGTTAAAAATATATCCCTAAAGTCTCACTGGTTTCAAGACAAAGCTGTATCGGTTTTTTTTTTTTTTATTTATACTGTATTGGATTTACGTCTGTATAAATCGTTTTAGGTCTTCTGTTCAGAGTTTAGAGCTCGAAGAATATCTCCGGTTCGAAATCCTACGATCTCTAGTCTCTCTTGCCCCGAGTTCCTGAAGAATTTCAATCTGGAAGCTCTAAGGCCAACATATGAAATCTAGCAGCGAGAAACTAAAAATTAGAAACTGACTAACAGCTGCTTCCACAGCCTATGGGTGCTTTTTTTAGAACGATTTTTTTACGTCATATCTACATTGGCGCATTCCAACGTAAGTTAGGGTAAAAAAAAACAAAAATTTCTTTTTTTTTTTCGCCAATTTAAATTTCGAGTTGATTTCTATGTATTCATTGAATAGTTGTGTACGTAGCTCTGCTCTTCTCTCACTCTCTCTCTATCTATCTCTCTTCGCTTATATTTATGAGAATTGAAACTGGCATTTGTTCAAATTCCTTCGCATAATTTTATCAGCAAGAACTCAAATATTACTCATTTCCTGCAATTCGCTTCCTGCACTTTCATCTTTACTCTTCAAAAATTATTTTCACCGATGATATTCATTTTCTCCCCTCTCTCGGGTTGCCACGAAGATTAAAAGAAAAGTCAGTATTCGAATGAAACGATACAAAACAATTATGTTTTTTTTTTTTTTCAAAGATATATATCGAAGAGGAATAATCACGTTCTTTGATCGAACGGCCGCAAGTAAAAAATAACTTGATTGCATAAAGCATATTGAATATATACACATCCATCTTAACGATTCAGATATCAAATTTTTTTTTTTTTTTTTTTTTTTTTCATAGTTTGGATCTAATTTAATTTATAGCACATCTCCCATCCTAACGGGAGGAAAAAAAACTTGTCGCCCCTTGGTATAAATCTGTCAAAATGTCGTCGACTCCTACCTCATCTTGAGTATATAAAATTTTAATTTTTCCACTTTTTTTTTTTTTATAGCCAAGTGGGGGACTCGTAGTTAAGAAATTTCCGAAACAAGTATACTGCGATAGAATATTTATAATTCGAATATGAATAAAAATAAAATATACTTATGCGCAGTTCATATATATATATATACCGACATCGTAAAACAGATGTAATTAAATTGCTGGCTTTCTTTCGAATTTTTTTTTTATTGATTTAAAATTGTATTAGCTATATATACGTGACATTCGTAAAAAGTATAAAAATAAACTGTAGGTAAGATTTGATCGTACGAAAGTAACGAATTAGGGGATTAAAAATACACGCGGTATTAGGGTCACCCGGTGAATTTATAAATATACAAATTTTTATGTACCACACACATCCTGTGTGTCAACTAGTATATAATAATTCGTGGATGCGCGAATCTTTCGCTCCTGCAGACGTATATATAAGAGTCGAGTCTGTAAATTGGTATGACTGTCTGTCGCGTTTCAGTCTTAAGGATCAAAACGAGAGCGAAAAAGATAGTAAATAATTCGGAACGGTAAACAAATTATGCGATATTCGACGTGTCTATGAAATATATTCGCAGATGCTAAATATTATATATAATATTAAATATATGATGTAGGTACCGAATAAAAATACCGCTGCGACGATTGAAGAAAATCTAATGCACGATTTATTTATTTTTTTTTCAAAAATCTAAAGTGCAAAACGATATTCTCATTATTTACGAAATAGAAGAAACAAAAAATAGAAACAAAAAAACAAAAATCGAAACAAAGTAGGGAGACTGTATTTCAGTCCAAAAAGTCAATTTTCAAACGACTCATATCGTCTTTTCAACGTCTCGTTACTCTGCCAACGTTACAAAGTACCCTGAAACCGTCTAGTAGTGCATAGAGGATGACGATTTTCCGTGCCAAAAATCATCAAGCATTTAACATCCGTGTACAGCCGACTGTCCAACACCTAACGTGAGTTTCGCAACGGTATAACCGATGTTGGCACCTACTAGTTGTTAAGTCTTGCAATTAGTTATAATTGCCGAGATGCGTGGTATAATATAAAAGAAAACATTTTTTTTCTTTTCATTTTTAATAATATAATTAGAATTGGAAAAAACAACTGCATACCTTCCTGATGTCGAACGAATACGGCATGTCACAGCACCTCGACCAGCATTCTCAGTATCAACGGTGATGCAGTACTCTTCTCCTTGGGCTAATGTGTGCTGTATACCTTCCTTGATCTTGCATTGATTCGCCGATCCTGTTGATTGACTTTGGACAGTTACTGGTGACCCGGGAACTTCCTTGCCCCCATATTTCACGTTCACTTTGTAGGCTCCACAGTCATCCGGGAGATAAGAAGCCTTGAATTTACCGTCTCCGATATCCTGAACCTCGACTTTTCTTGGTCTCTGATCAGGTCCCTGAGAAAATGAATGAAACATCACCGTGAGACGAGGTTGCTTTCGATAAGCGTCACTTTCGTATGCCTCATGTAAAAAAAAACTCACCAGAACTTGAACCTCGAGATCTCCGTATCCCGCTTTCGAAGTATCAACCAAAAAGTCTGTAGGGAATGAAGCCAGAAGCTTAGGAGCTACTCCGGGTCCTGATAAAACGACTTTGCTCGGTTCAACCGTGGGGTTGACCTTCAGTTTGTAGGGGCTTCCACCGACGTCTTGACCTCCGTAGGTAACGCCGACTTGAACGTTGCTACCTACTGGTGGTGGCTGGTAAGTCACTTCGTAAACGCCTTCGCCGATGTCTTTGATCTCCGGCTTCTGTATGGTACCCTTATCTGTCTTTAGCTTGACATCGAGTTGCGCAATGCCGCACTTTGAAGTATCGACAATAAATTTAGCCGGAATACCTTCCCTGACTTTATCGGGTTCTAGTCCAGGACCGAAAGCGGTTACGTCCTTAGCGTCTATCGTCTTTTCAACTTGGACCCTGAAGGGTGACCCTGGTATGTGCTGGTCAGCGAACTTTATGGCTATGTCGTAATCACCAGGCTCTGTCGGCACGTATTCAACACTGCATGAGCCATTGTAGTTGTCCTTGCAGGTCATTTTGGCCTCGCTTGTTCCCTCAATTGCCAATCCAAGACCTCCGGTTCCAGCTCCTTTGGTTTCAACTGCAAACTGGTTTGGTTTACCAACGAATCCTTTTTCCAAACCGGGACCATAAGCTCTGCATTTACTGGGGTCACATCCTCGCTTGACATTCACTGAAAATGGTGATCCTGGTATTGGGACGTTGTCGTAGAGGATCTCGATCGTGTGGCGACCTTCCTCGAACGGTGTGTAACTGACACGGTAAGTTCCATCAGCCTGAGGGGTTATGATCTTCTCGTTTTTTCCTCCGCTTGGATTTGTTATCGTGCATGATATCTTGTCACCATCACCCTTTGTCTTGGCTATTGCTCTGGTATCGACTGTGAAATCGGTTGCATTGTCCACGTAGAGACCTTGAAAGTAAAATTCAATGAAGTTTAATGAAAGTTGGATAGATTGATCAGATTACAAAATTCACATAAGAATTTTGGGAAAAGTCAATCAGCGGGAACACGAATCAGTCATAAGCACTTGCAGTACCATATTACCACTAAGCGATGGTATCGAATCAAATTATGTGACTGAGTAATGATCACGCAGTCTATTGTTCGATCATAAACGCCATTGATCCTGTCCTCACTCAACGTCAAGGTCATTGTACTATATCAGCGTAGTAATTACGGTTTTATTTAATGCCGACGTTGCAGCGAGGAAGTCGTAAAGTAATAAATGGCAAGACAATGAGCCAACCATGGGTGGCTTCAATTGGTATGTCTCAATAATTGATCACAGTCCTTTGTTCAGCTTACAATGAACAAGAATTTTTTCAAACAGACACCGTATAGTTGATGATTTTTATTTCACAAGCAGACTTTGTCAGTGTCGAAACACGCAAGTCAACGCCAAATATTATATATATAAGTAGACTAATTATCCGCTGGAAGAATTTCTACACAATATGATGTATGTTTACCTATATATTTATGTGTACATACGTATGGATGCAACGAAATCGTGTTGGTTAGTAGAAAGAGTCGATTGAAAATCCATGAGAGACAGTTTCATCAACCCTCTGCTCGTAATACGTTAAAGAACGTTTTCACAGTCATAAATCAATCAATCAATCAATCAATCAAGTCAATAAATCCAAACAGAAAACGAAAAAAAAAAACGTCAAAACGATAAAATACAAAAGTCATCTGTACAATCAAAACATCAGATGAAGACATGCGTCATTTAAAGAGCAAGCTATAGTGATCGCGCGACTCCTAACCGTGAGGTTGAATGCCGTTTCCAGACACCTTGATCTTCGAAAGGTCAGCCTCTTGGACAACTAGTGCTTGAAACGGTGAGCCCGGTATGTGCTGGTCATTGAAAGTGATGTTGATACCATAGTCTCCAAGTTCAGTTGGTAGATAGGCAACGGAACAAGTACCATCACCATTGTCGCGACAATTGATGGCGGCTTCGCAAGGACCCTCAACAGTGACTCCTAAGCCTCCTTGACCAGCTCCTCTGGTATCAATGACAAATTCAGCGGGTTTGTTAACCACGCCATGTGATAGTCCCGGACCCTTTGCTCTGACCTTGGAAGGGTCACTACCGTGAACGCAGGTTAAACGGTATGGATGAGGAGATATTGGCTCGCCGCCGAAGCTGATGCCAAGATGATATTCGCCGAGTTCAGTTGGCGTGAAGTTTACTAAAAATCCTTCGTGAGTTGGTATTATGTGAGCCTTGACACGGTTTCCTGACGGTGTTGTGATCGCTACTTGTACGTCAGCCTTTCCTGCGTCTTGAGTTATCACGCGAAACTGCTGGAGACTGTTCACAGGTGCGGCTGAGGGTAGTTCGCACATGCAAGTACATCATTTAGAATGGTTTTTTCTTCAACGCAAGGTATTAGGAAATGTATGTATGTACATACATACACGAGCCTTGGGTGCATGGTAGAGATGCTCTAATAGGCGAGTCGGTAAATCGTGTACTTTTCAAGTTCTTGCTAAGGTTGCGAAATGGCAGTTAATCACGACTCATATTCAACCTCGAAATAGAACCAGAAATAAATACCCGGTCGAGTAATAAATTCTCAGTTCATTTAACGCGGAATTTTTTGCGCAAAAACTTTTCTGACGTTCACGATAACTGATCTCACCTGTCAACCACTCAGTTTTTTAAGCGCTTTGAGACGATCTTCGATATCGTTTTATTTTTAACTATTATAAACGCAATCGCGAAATGGTACCTAACAAGTCTCATAACCCGAATCTAAGAATACCAGCTTGAATGAATTCCAGCAACAGTTACTCGATCCTGTTGACGTAGACGCTGAAGATATTTTCGATACGTTTATTTTTTTTTTTTTCTTTTTTATTTTTTTGAAATATTTATGAAAAACTACTGTGTCTTACTCACTTGGCTCTAGTCCGTCGACCTTGATTTTCGAAACATCAACGTGAGGTTGAACGTTGACCTTTATCGGGGACTTCGGGACCTTCAATCCTCCATAGTTCAGATTCACGGTGTAGTTACCAGGCTGGGGTGCCACGTAGTCAACAGTGTAAGTACCATCCTCGTTGTCACTCAAGGTTATCGGAAGATCTCGACCCTCCGGATTCGACATTGTGACATCAAGTTCACCTGGACCCGCTTCCCTGCAGTCTACGTTAAAGTGTGTTGGCGTGTTGGACTTTACACCCTTGTCAAGACCTGGACCAAAGGCTTGAACCATCGCTGGGTTCAAGGGAGCAGCAACTCCGACTCTGTACGGTGATTTTTTCGTTCCAACTCCACCGTAATTGACCTGGAAATAATTTAAGGCAGGAACTTGACTAGTGTTCGAAATAATTGTCTGGACATGTTGCTCTGCAGGATTTAAAAGAATATAATCAATAAAAATATTGATTCACTTTTTCTCACCTGGATATTGTGCTGTGATCCTGAAGTCGGTGTGTACTGAGCTTGGATTGTACCATCGCGTTTGTCTTCCAGTCTCACTGGAACCTGTCGTCCAAGGGCGTCTTGGATTTCAACTTCCAGGGGTGCTTTTCCTGCCTTTTTGCAATCGACCGTAAAATTGGTTGGCTTGTCACGCGCCACACCATTGGGCTGGATTCCTGGCCCGTGCACTTCGACCTTAAACAACATCATGGATAGTTAGTACCGGTTTTCAAAAACCGTTTCATAACTTTTTACAAGGGAACTTTTTTTTTTCCAATCACCTTGTTTGGGTCGTAGTCAACTTTGGCAAGGATTTCCGCCATGTATGGAGAATTCGGTATATCCTCATCGTCGCAGTTTATGTGAACAGAATATTGTCCGGGTACAGTAGGGTGGTAGGTAACATCTGCCGTGCCATCGCCATTATCGTGACAGTCTATTTTAGCCTTGCAAGGACCTTCGATAGAAAAACCAAGGCTCCCAGTCTCGCCGTTAGTATCGACTGTGAATTTAGCCGGGTATCCAACTACTCCTCCATGAAGACCTGGCCCGTATACTCGAATTGCAGATTCTTTATAAGGACCTACGTTCACTTCGAATGGTGATTTGTGGATCTCCTTTCCATCGAAAGTCACCATTACCACGTGACGGCCTTCTTTCAATGGTGTGTAGTTACAGTGGTAGGTTGTCGGGTCTATCTTGACGATCCTGAAATAGAAAATATGTAGTTGTTATTCCAGTTAACGACCAAATCTTGGAGTTTTTTGATTCGGTAAAAGATTCCTTACTTGACTGGTAAGTTGACACCTCCTGGCCCGATGATTCTGGCCTCTGGAATTCCTTCTCCAGCATCTTTTGTCAGTATCTTGAAGTCTGCATTATCCTTTACGCGAACACCCTTAGGCTGAAGACCTCTACCGTAAGCACGACATTTATTCGCATCCGAAACTGGGGAGACACGAACTCCAAGAGGACTTCCAGGGATCGGTTTACCCGCGAAAAATATATTCACCGAATGTAGGCCGACCACTGGCGAAATGTACTCACACCGCCAGACGTCCGGCGATGTTTGGCGAAGTTTTACTGGCACAGAAGTGTTCGAACCCTGAAGAAATCGAATCAATTTCAATCATGGAAAGGTTCCATTGATCATGGGGTCTGGAGAAATGAATTTTTGAGTAATTTTACTGACCTGAGGATCAAGGATGATGACTTCTGGCACTCCGCGACCAGCGTCCTTGGTGAAAATGTCGAAGAAAGTTGGTCTGTTTATCGCGACTCCATCCGGCTGGAGTCCTGGACCACTAGCTGTGACCTTGCTAGCATCTCCTGCATGGCCTTCGACGTTGACGGTGTATGGACTCTTGGGTATGGCTCTTCCAGCAAATTGAATTTTGACCTTGTGAGGACCTTCGACTTTTGGAGTATAGGATACGGCGTAGGTCAGATTTCTGTCCTTGTTAAACCTTACGTCAGCCTGCGGAGGAATTAATATCAGCAATTCCATTCGAAGGTTGAGTGAGCGAGCTTGTACCTCTTTTATTACATAGTTTATTAACTCGAAGTGTGCAACTGACAAAGAGATTTAATCATGATTTGCAGCTTAAACATTCCCAGTAGATTTTTCTCGCGTAATTGTCATCAATTAAAATTCTTCCTTGAAATCCAGTCACCTCTGAATCGACCGAACAGTATTGTATTAAAAAAATAAAAAAACTCACCGGAATTTTGCCTCCCTTCGGGTCCTCGACGAATACATCAACGTTTCCTTTCCCAGCTGAGAATGTTTCCACGGTGAAATTCGCTGGGGCACCAACAACTGGTCCAGTTGGTTCAATTCCAGGACCGTAGGCACGAACTCTGGATATATAGGCAAATTGATATTAGTAACATTGGCGAAAAATCGTGATTAGCATTCGTATTTAGTTGTCATGAAAATACGTGTTGATGATATATACATGTACTGTTGTATTTATGTACACAATATAATATCGATTGGCTAATGTGTTACGTAAGCGTTATTGAGTAAATGAATAGCTCAATCTTAAATCGCAGCCTATTTTCAATTAATCGCACAACGGTATTATTGGTTTTTGCAGTTTTTCGAAATAAGCAAATCGTCTGATTAATAAACACTGATCCAATAATAATATGCATGATAATTTTTACGAACTACACACTTCACACAAATATAAAAAAAAATAAAATAAAAAATAAATTAAACGTAACTGTTACAACCAACTAAGTACCAATTTACGCCAATCATAATGAAACAGTTAGATATCATATCAACTCAATATAAGCTTAATCGGTTGTAAAACGCTTCTAAAAATCGCGACTTACCGCGGTGGCGGGATGCTGCGAACGAGAAATGAAATCAAGGAATGAATTAATGATTTTTATGAATAAGGACAAGGTCTGGTTCCTCCTCGCAAAAAAATTCATTTCCTAAAATCTTTTTGCCAGGATTTTGTCCCACCGAGCAATGATCGTCATTGACAATTATCACAATCGCATACATACCTGTTCGGGTTTGTCTTCGCTCTCAACGGTGCCCCGGGTTTCAGTTTAGCGTTTGGATACTGCGACAAGTAAGTCATCATCGACATTTCATCTATATTAGGATCAACCATCTCCTCAGGTTTGATTAGCTGCAAGGAAAAAGTTGGTCACATTTTTAAACTTGTCTCTGCGGTAATATTGGCACAAACATTTTTTTTTTTTTTTTGAAAACGGTTGATTCCTACCTGGGGTATGTTCAGCCAGTCATCAGCTAGGCCCATGGCTTCGGATGCATTTTGAACCGCATCTTTTGGGTTCCAGTCTTGCCAGTCAGGGCAAAGTCCAGGTGCAACAGCATCGACCAAAGCTCCAACTGCTCTACCGTCATTCCAGTCGGAAGTAAAATTGCCAATTGGTAGGTCAGGGACTTTTGCTTGGATCCAATGCATCAGCCTCTGCTTCGGGGTCGCGCCCTTATCCGGACTTTCGCCATCGTCGCCATCCCACATCGGCATTGAGATAGAATAGTGAAGAATCAGCGTCCATATTAATCCCAAAATCAACTTCAATTTGCAGTCCACAATATCCGATGAATCTGCGGGGAATAAATTGCCAATAGATTCGAGAATAAATTGCAAGGAAGGCCTTGAACCTTGATTTTTAATCTCAACACGGTTCTCAGACCGGTGTAACTATTTGACATCGATATCTCCAGTGGCTGAACGTAGATAAGAACACAGCCAAGAATGTTTGTCTTTATTTCCAAGCACTGGCATACCTTTAAAGTAATTATCGGCTACGAAAGTTGAAAAAATACTCTAGATACGCTGCTGCATTCTTCTCTATGTTTGGAAGGTTCACGTAATATTTGGGAACCGAAACGATCATGAGGATCACAACTTGATGACCCGCTAGTTTTATACTACAACTTTTTTTTAACGACCAAACTGGTTTTGAGTTATACCAAACACAACCACTATAATGGTCGATCACTCGCCACTGGCAATTCCTTGCTTGGTTATATTTTTGTCGCTGAATGTGATTTCGCTATAATTCGCACATTATCTATCGGTATCTATTCAACTGATCAGAAGCAAACGTGATGGGACTTTGAGAAACTCCACATTTCTCTATCATTTTTTTTTTTTTTTTTTAAGGCGATATGATACAAGTTGCTTCGAACCTAACCTAGCTAACACAAAAAACACGAGTTTTACTGGAATACAATCAGTTTTTCTTATAAATTGACATACTTAGCCACTTTGTGCCAAAAAACTGAATTCATTCGTCGAGGGTTCATTCGGATCGGTTGGGAAGTAATCGAGAAATTACAATTCGCGTTTTCGAGGTGACAATTCAATCGGTAATAATTGAATTTCGAACACAGTACCATATCGCCTTGACTCCACAGTCGCCTAATTTTTTCCTGTGAACTTTCCTAAGTCTCACTGTCACTAATCACTTTCTTGATATAGTAGAACAGGATTTACACGCCCACGAGTTAATTATACACGTTGATCTACTCCGACAGTTAAAAATCGAGCTTATCTTTTACCGATCGTGTATCTGTCAATGTCATTTACGACACAGGACTCGTAATATCGTAAAAAAAAAGCCAATCCGGCTTATCTATTATACAATTACTCCATCAGTACCGAATCTAATCAGCTGTACCGAAATATTTTCCTATTCGTCTTGTCGCTATATAGCTTTTGTCACATTGCTGTTTGCGTAGGTGAAATTCCGCCTAGTTTTATTCGACTCGACTGCACTTGATCGGTAAATTTCATGGATCATGAAGCCAGGCAACGAAGCGTGACACTTCAGAGATGGGTGATTAATTAGAGGCTAATTATTGGATCAATAAAATGGTAGATTAGGCAGGAACCTGTTCTCGGTATTAGAAAAGCTAGTATTTCGCTGTTTTATTACAGTATACAGTAAAAGAAGAGTGATAAACGGTTTGTTGGATAATGAGGTAATAGATTTTATTCATTCCTCCAGCTGAGAGAATCCTCGTGAGATTTTTAACGAATTTTATTATGTATTTCGTAGATATACGCCTGAGTGCGAAATAGACAAATACATCGTATTAAAATGTCCCATTATCATCCATCTGACAAAGTTCTAATTTTAAATGATACATTAGTACGTGATGTACATACGATACGTGTTATGATTCCAAAACATTCCTATGATAATTATTTCTCTATCTATGTCCCACTGTCTTCCGAGAATCTTTATGCGTGAGTCATTTATATTATAATTCTTTCGAAATGACGCTCAATTCCTATGCACCGCCTTCTTATATCATACAATCGTTAGTCTGTGTATCGTATTGCTGATGAAGATTTCTCACCAGATTTAGAAAATTACATCATACAAATGGCAGAGGAGCTGCTAGCTACTCCGTATCAACAACCAGGGAATATAATTCGACTGGACTAGACGTTAACGTATGCATTAAAATCATTACGTCAGAATTTTCCGAGACTCAACTGTGCTTTACATTCTGGCTAACGAACAATGTCATATTCATCTACGAAACCAAATTGCTTGGGTTTTTTCGATCTTTATTTCTATTTTCGCGTTTTTCGAAATTCTAAACGTATCGCTATCGCGCAATTTCAGCAGTCGGTATAGTAATCGAATTCGATGTCAATAAACTCAACGTGCGGTTAGAAATTTGAAACTGCGTATAGAAGAGACTGATTATTCGACGTATCAGCAAATTCCTGTGTCGTTTAGATCGTGCGAATTGAGGCCGCGCACTATTCGCACGTATTTTATTTTTTTTTCCGCGTGTAATTGGTATGCAGTAATATTTTGCTCAACTTTTTCTTTTGCTACTATATGATGACGATGTTGATGGGTGAAAGAGAAAAGCTTGATTATCCAACCCAGAGCAGCGGCTATAATTTATTTACTATACTTATTTTCGGTCTCAGGATATTATATTGAGAGTCTCTTATACCGGTAAACAAAATTTCAAGTATGTAGCTGGCACATCCTCAAAACGTGATTCACCGTATGAGAAACGGTCGCCAGTGTCGTTACAAACTTTTCTCAACGAATACCAGCCAAGTCGAACCAAATATTGCATTCAGGTTCTAATCTGCGATTGATCACGACTGCGAAAAGTAAATTTTCTATTCTCAGTCTGGAGAACGAGCTTTATTCATGAAAAATTAAATTCGCAGTTATGTCGAAACGAGCACAACGATTGAACGTGCCAAAAGGCCCTGAGCACTATCTCGACACTCGTATAGCTAAGACGAATTATGCAGGTTTTTATCGGGGCCCATTTCTAAATAGGTATCCAAAACTTCTTTTATAATGTCGAATAGCTCTAACGACTAGGCGATAAACGACTAACGGTATAACGTCCTTATCTCCTGGTCAAGTTTGTCCAGTTTGTTCAACTCCACTGACTATTAGCACCCTGATCATAATCCTGACTCGGCATTTCGTGAAAGTCTGCATCAGATCATTGCTGCGCAAACCTATTATCAGGAACCAAATGCATCGAGTACTGATTCCGTGTAGTGGATTTCAAAAGTTGAAAATGATTGAAAATGCGCTTGGCGAGATGAAACTAGATCATGAGAATGTAGTGGCCAAGTCTTTCGAGGTATTTTTTTGCATTAGTGGATCTCTGCAATGATCAGACCAGATGAAGAGTAAGATCAGTGAGTCGTTTACCAAGAACTTGCTAAGTATTGCCTGGGGCCGATTCATTCGGACTCTATTTTAAGCAATTACTGTAGTTGGTGTGACGTCACCAAGGCAAGAAATAGGTGGTGCAGATAGACGACTAGACTGTATAATAGTACACCACCGATTTGCTCCCCCGGGCATGGTCCAATGTTGTTTGTTAAGTCACGCTGTACGCTGTGTGACAATGGTCAATGTGTGTGAAAAATCGATTTAAAATACTCGACGACGTTGTCAAAGTTTCTATAAAAGAATCCCCGCGTCTTTCCAATCCAATATACTCGCCTATCATCATATTTGAGAGAGAAATAGAGAAAGAAGAAAACTCTTCAACTTCAGATAATCAGCCCACTACGTTTATACCTACTATACTATCTTCTTGCTTGATCCTTGTGTATGGTAGTTGATTACTTCGAGTGTCCACGGGAGAGTGAAGAAGAGGGTCAAGTACACGCGAAGAATACCAAACGAAGATAGTGTTTCTCGTATAGAGTATAGATACGTCCACGACACAGATTCAAGAAGAAGAAAATAGTGAAAAATAAAAGAATCACATACACAAGGAAATCTGCAAATTCTTTTTACTATAATAAAACGTATACATCATATTATATGTATAGTCGAGTTATACCGCGTCGTCGTTAGCAGCTTGTAAAACGACAAATAGAAGCTGAAACAACCTACACACTTATACCAAAGCACATACATACATATATACCGAGTTATTCAGTTGAACAAACTAAAGGCTCCGGTTTCACATTTGCAGATTATTTCAATGCGAAGAAAAAATAAAATAAAAATTGCATAAAAGAGAAGTAAAGAACCATTAGGACTATTCCATACTATTTCATTATACAGCAAATAGTCAAAAACCGAAGCCTATTTTCGATTCGATTTTTGTCAATGATCGGTTGATCGACAATAAATGCCGCAAATTCGAAACCGTAGATCGGTTGATACCTGAACTCTTAAAGTCGACATTTAGATTCTGAGAATGAGAATCGCGAAGGAGTTGTGAGATAGTCGTTTTGCTCCTTTGACCGGAGTTCTGTGAAGAACAGGTACAGGTAGTCTGGGTCTGGTGCTGCTGCTGCTGCTGGCAGAATATCTGGTCGGAATTCCGATCGAGAAGCGAGTTCAATGGCAAGTTTAGGTGGGGCGAGAATGGTTTGGTATACATATATATCCAACATCAACGTAGTACATAAATACGTATGTACATACATACATACATACATACATACTCGGTTCACATCTACGTATACTGTATCTGTGAGTGCGGTTTGGTACCATGACGTCATCCCTCTCTTCTAACAACAGTCAGAGATTACTTCACTACTCGACACTAGCTCAGAGAAACTTGCATACCGGTTCGGACGACGTCATTTCCTAAACAGCTTATATACATACATCGTTAACGAATGGTATGGAAAAAAAAAAGAGAAAAACAAAAAAACAAAAAAAAACAACAACACGTCAGGCCATATCGTAAGAGTAGCAATGATTCGATCGGGTTTCTCAGTACCGACGATAATATTCATAATCGTTGTGTGTATAAATGTTAGAACCGTCGATGACTGACTCTATTCGTCATCGTTGATGTCCACTGTAACCGATTCATTTACTTCGAATTAATCTAATGCGAATCATGAAATATATGAAATTGCTCGTCTTTCATTTTCTTTCTTATTATATATTTACATTTCGATTACAGGATGTGAGTCAAACGTAATTTACGTTACTGCAAGGGAATGGTCAAGGTTGTCAACGCCCTGATGTAAAAGACCTTATAGTAATTTTTATCGTCTCTGCGTGTGGACATTCTTAGACAAATATCAGACATTTTTCCCTATTCAAATACGGAAAGAAAAAGTACCGGAAAATAATGTTATCTTAGATTTTACGATCACATTTTCCGCACAAATCTTATCGAGGATGAAATATCAGTTGTTGTAGCCGAATGTGTAGTTTGCCTGGTTCCAGCCGGGTTTCAGCCAGCCAAGAGAAAGTGGGCGTTGCTCGTGCAGACCAGGTGAAGGTCAAACAAACGTCATCTTCTTAGACGCGACGTATCTAATATGTATTTAATGTTTCTAAATTCCTTTGTTCTTACATATGTATGTATGTACAATATGTAAGATATGTTACTACTTAGTTATTTCTAATGCTGCGGTTAAGCTCGTTATCTCTTATCGGGTAACGATCGCTCAATATGGGAGAGCTATTAGTAGCCTCTTAACGATCGGTAAGCCTGAATAGATAACGATCTACGCCCCGGGGTATGTCAAATATTTTGTCATCAGAATCAGAAAAAATGATGCGTAGAAGAAAACCAGTCTGACTGATCTTTCAAATGGTAATAGTGAGACCGTTCTATTTGCCAAACGCGATATACGCGGTGAGTCTGAAGAGACCAACAAGTGGTTGTTGCCGGCCGGCTTAATGTCACGTGGTACAAGCGCGCGCGCGCAAAAGCCGGCCGCCGCAACCACGTGACCTTCCATTTTCGAAACGACCACCTCATACCAGACCCTCTTAACTCCGCGATGCATCGATCCGTAGTATTTTCTAGATTACCAAACCTCCCGAGATCATGATTATTATGCACGTACAATATTCGATTTTTGATTGACGATTTGTTTTTGGACACAGATTTTCAAATTTCATTCCAAAAAATCTAGTTAGCTTTTCAATTCGAACCCCATATTCACTGTATGTACCTCTACCCAAGTTTCTCATGTTGAATACGAATGTATAGAATAACTTGAGTATCGCAGCACAAACCGCTTTTCTTATCTCTCTAGGTCACGTTTCATGGGCAATGTTGTGGTGTAACGAGTATAAAATGAAAATTGAATGCGTTTTGGCTTACCAATGTTAACGATGCGAATTCCTTGATCGTCCAAAAACTTTAGAGCAACGGAAACATTCTCTAATTTCTGGGAACGAAAGTTTGGCCTCTTGTTGTGCTTGGGTAGTTGTTTTTGAGAAAGAACTTCGATTAGAGTAACGAGTCTAAGTCCATCGGACAAATCTGACTCTAGATCGCCGATTGTTTTATTGGCACATTTGAGATGCTCGTTCGCCCATCTCGTGAATGTATTTTGCTGAATTCTCTTCCACTTAGCATCTTCGGCTAACTCACGTTCCGTTGCTATCATCTCGTCTTCCTCCTCGACGGAGTTACCGCTCTCGACTGACGTATCATTGTTATTCATTTTGTGGGCCACCACCACCACCTCTCCTTAAGGTTCTCGTATCGCGCTGCTGCTGCTGCTAGAGGTGGTAAAGTATATACCACAGTGGTATTGGTAACGCGTTTATTGCTATCAGAGATTGTGGTAGTGCCAGACGAGCCACGGCCTCTGCTTGCTACGGAGGTAGATGACGCTGTTCGCGACCGGTCTGACTTAGATTCCAGATGATTTTTCCCTTATTTATCTTTACTGGAAACTGCAGCCCAGCCACCAAACCAAGTTGCAACAACAACTGTCACTCCTCTACTGTACCCTCGAAAGTTACAGGAAAAATCCTATGATAGTGACAGAGATTCTTGAGGGGATATCGACGAACTGCGACTGTGCAGTGCAGTGGTACCCTTCAAGTAGTTTTTTTTTTTCCAACAAAACTCCGTATGATGCTCGTAGGTTTGAGGGTCCAGGATCCTTCAGTCTGAAACAATGGACATTGTCACTGTTGAGGAACTTTACTGGGTGTGTTCACCGCTCAGTTGGTCGGTGTTAATTTGCATATTATTATCATTACATAGGATATTACGTCGAGACCAGTGCAACCGGATGGCACGGTGTGTGGTGAAGAGGATTGTGATAAGGTATCAGAGTTTCTGCGACCGCAGCATCGGGAAATTCATTCCAGGGAGATTATCAAGGTTTGCAGATCAACGGAAGGTTATAAGAATTGTTGGGAATTATTTTATCCGTGACTTTGATTCGAGGTTTGGATAAGTCTGAGAAACAACGCTAGTCTGACCTAACTAACTTGGCTGCAGAAATACGTTGCTTAAAGTATTTCCTTAAGTCGAGTTGGGATTTGCCGTAGCGTTAAGTCTCCGACACCTCTGCGAGAGTGCCACTTCTATTGTTTTACGATGAATGAGCGTCACTCTGATATACTATACTTGCAGAGCTTTCTTCGCCTATTCGTTGACGGAATAAAGTGCCGTGTCGTTCCTTTGTGCGTAAATAATCCCGACAATTGTTTCGCAAGAAAATCGCTACCGGAAAAGTAAGAGGAATTGAATTGAACCGGGATAATCATTTACTCTTAATTACAAAATAATGGATAGAATCAAATTTATCAGTTCATACGTTTTCCCACTCAGAGTATTGTATAGAGGAAAAAGAGGCCGAAGAAATCGTGATTTTAATTGCATAGATCTCGGTTTTCTGTTCAGAATAGAACTTCTAATAAGAGTTCCTGCTGCAATCGCTTGGCAACAAAATTGGTGACGGTATTACAGTTCCCGACTATGAACGCAGTGTGCGGCATGAATCACTCCGCCTGGAAATATGCAACCGAAGTATCACTTCGTAAGATTTCATTTCAAGATTCACATAATTCGGGTGGATTTTTTTGGTTCATTTTACGATTTTGTCTCCCGAGAAAACCAGTAACCTTTAGATGGGAATTGTTTTTTGATTACTGAATAATCTGCGGACGTAACGTACATTGATTCGAAAAGTAAATGATAAACAATGTGGATTGTGGCAGTGAAGAGAAGTTGAAACTTTGGTTATAAATATTGTTTATATCTATATTAAATCGTGTCAGAGGTTTAAACAAAAGTAGCCGTAATATCCATCGCGGTCTTTTTAACAAGCGTAAAATTTTCCTGAAATAGAACCCCTGCTCGCTAACCGGACGTCCCACGTATTCCTATCTATACTATTGTATACAAGGTTTCCGAAGACACTAGCTAGCGCGAATTGATGTCGTCATCATGAAAACCGATTATTTATTTTCGCGACATTTCTGACACACCCTCGTAATCGAGCATATTCGAGTGAAAATGGGACTCTGTATCATCGCGACAAGATCCTACCGTCTATTTCACTTCCACAGAAATATGCAATTTCATTTTCTCCAGCGATCGTATTTCACCCGAATGTTTCTATAATCACCTCGAAAATCAGAATATTTCTCAGACCGCTACTACTGCTACGGTTTCGTCATTATTTCATCTCTCGGATGTTGGAATTGGGATTGAGAAGCCCGCTGTGTTTATATATATACACATACAACCTTGCGGCTCTGCTACACCAAGGCAATGAGCTCCCTTGTGTCAGGTGCTTCGGACTCGAGATTAAACGTTTTGAAAACAAACCTACATGCTCTATCGTAGATCAAGGGTCACTCTTCACATCATCTCGAATCGTACACGACTCATCATTCAAACGTCTACAACAAACTATTCCGATGATTCACGAGCACATATATAAAGCATATATACCAATTAACACTTGGAAACACCGATCATTCAATGCAATTATCGTTCCGCAGAATAGAAAGACAAAAATTCGTAGACAATTGGCTCAGGAAACCAATGCTGATCATTTTTCACCGAGTTTAGATATCTAGCTTCACTCTTAGCCCTGATGTGACTTGATATTCTTTTTTTTTTTCGAAAGATTCTGTGTGCTCTTACCTAAGTTTTTTGGAAGTATTGTGCTCTTGTGCCTTTGAGGTAAATCACTGTAAATCCAAGGCGTTGGTCGACCGTGGAGATCGGTGGTAGGAAAAAGAATGAAAATATCTAATGAAAAGATGTTTCCGCGGTGGTATAATCTCGAGAAGGCCGGAAGGAAGCTGTGGTGTGCGGAGATCCTTCGTGCACAAATCTTACTAGTGAATTCTTTTTCTTGTTCCTATAGCTTCTGCAATTTATTTATTTTTATTTTTATTTTTATTTTTTTCCTTTCTCCTTCTTGTTCTTCTTCTTAGGTTTTCCTCAGTTCAGAGTACGTTCTTAAGCGGATCACTCTCTGGCGTTAACTGTCGGTATTACCAGCGCGAAAGCAGATCCAACTGAAGTTTGCCAAGAATAGAACGCCGCTCGTTCTTACCCTTCAGGGACTGCGGGGGAAGGCTATATATATATACGAACGGTATGCCTACTCTTCACATACAAACTATACCGGAGAGATTTTTTAAACGAAAGTTCCTACATACATTTGTCCACCTTTATATTATTTACGTATATACGTACAATAGGGACTCCGGGACAGGCCAGTCGACCAGGCGCCGGTTATGACGTTTCAGAACCAAAATAAAAACAAAACAAAACAAAAAAAAAAAAAAAGGATATATTTGCTGCTCTTTTTCAGGGATTTGAATTTTTTGAAATATATATTTTTTGTGTATTTCCCTCAAAATCGTTCGTTTTTTCGTCGTATTTGAAACTGAGAATCATAGGTGTTGTACCGCAGTCACGCTCGAGGATATATGTATTTATATATTCTGGCTTTTCTATTATTACGCAGCTACGGTTACGCTTATATGCTAGGGACGAGTATCTTTGGATATACTTATTATACACGATTATTCATCACACGGGGTTCTAAGAATTCGTTCAGATCTCTTTACCCCTAGGATATAAATTTCAACATGTAGGTACGTCACAGACGCGACTAATCTCGAACACAATACGTATTTGTACCCTGCAGACGTATATACATATATATGCCCAGATCCTCGCGGATGCGTGTACACCAAAGTCGATAAAATTCTGCACAAGTGCGACTAACCGGGAAAAATGTGACGTAGCACGACAATTCGCGATTCACGTACTATTATTACCAGTTTTTCATCAATGCTGAATCCGTGGATTGTATTCGGGGTAAACAAGCATTGACCTAGAGCCAAAATTGCATTACGTAGGTACTTCAATGCACACGCTTGTGTATTTATATACATGATTCCGATTTGGTATTAGAATCGGTTAGAAATGTTTCACGATTTGATACAAAGTGCTTTACAGATCGAAAAATCATTACTTTATTATTATTATTATTATTATTTATCATCGATTAAGCACTACGTAGCCTATACGAATGTATGTATTAAAATTGTATAACGCTCTAATGGTAAAAAGAGGACATGGTCACGTTTTAAAGTTTTGTATCAGGAGTCCATGACCAGGATCAATTTCTCAACGCGGGTATATACGTCTCTCCCTCGGTTTGTTCCGAGAGTTATAACGTCATGCTTTTACCTCTTTTGGTAAGTCGGCGAGAGATTTGCACAATTTATACCATACGTATATATGCGTATGTTCTTCATAGATATGCGCCATTCACACGTTGGTCTTTCTCGTTACTTTCAATCGTTATCGCTGCACCGCAATACGTGATCTTTTCATCGTTCGCAAGAAACGGTTTATCCTCATTTAATAATAAAAGCATAACGCTTTTGTTCTTTATTGTTCTCATGTAATTTGCAATTACACTTTTGTTATCACACTGCTGCGGTAAAGATCACGTGACCACTCGGTCGATCCCCGCAAGGCAGAGGCATATAACTCGCTAGTTCGAAAGTCGGTTAAAAATCACGATCCCTATATGGTTATGAATGAAATGACTTCAAGGCAGCTTATATACAGAGAGGCTCGCACACATGCGTTCCTCCAGTTTGCTCAACTTGGAGTTTCGAATCGATGTTATACTTTTTTCAAACTTCATAGGACTTATCGATTACTCTTGGCTGCACCATAGTCGGTCACACACATTATTATAGAACGGGGTTTGTCAAAGATTGCGAAGATCCTCGATCTTCTTGCTATACGTACGGTAAAAATGTATTTATTATGTATATTTACAACAAAATTCTAAGTAAACAATTGCATCGATCATTGCCATATCAGTTTCACTATAGTTACACATTGTTTATTCACGCTCTTTTTTTTCGTTTTTTATTTTTTTTCTTATTCTTTTTTCACGCGTACTTTGGTATCGAATTATCATTGATTCTGTCAAACATACTACATAACATTCTCCCCGAATGAAAATTTAAAGGATTCTTATTATTTATTATTATTATTATTTCTTTTTCAATGAAGTAGACACTTGAGCAAAATTACATATACAAATATACAGTCTTTATAGTAACGAAATTTGTAGATGATTCGTCCTCGGTGATATTATGTACGTATAAGCCTATTGTTTTATGGCTGTGACGGCTTTTTTAGCAGCTTCATCCAAATCCGAGGCTGAAAGAATCGGCAGTCCAGATTCAGCGAGGATTTTTCTGGCCGCAGAAACGTTCGTACCTATTAAAAACCGAGGGGGAAAAGTTAAGTATAATTTCAGGATAATTTCCTCTCCAGATGATCGTACCTTCCAGTCTGACCACCAGCGGAATACGCAGACCGAGATTACGCGCGGCCGCAACTATCCCGTTCGCTATTGTCGCGCAGTTTACTATTCCTCCGAAAACGTTCACGAGTATTGCCTGGACCTTTGAATCTGGATAAAATGTGATAAAAATCAAGGCTTAAGGTCTGGAGAATTGAGAATTATTTAGATCAAGAATTTTTACCTTCTGTTAAAATTCGGAAGGCTTGATAAACCTGATCTTCTTTGACGCTTCCACCAACGTCTAAGAAGTTCGCTGGGGTTCCCCCGTTCAATTTAATTATATCCATTGTTGCCATGGCCAGTCCAGCTCCGTTTACTGAACAATATTAAACCAGATATTTGAATATAAAATTTTGGTTGTATCAAAAGACTCGGTACAGTCTCGCGCAAAGTGAATTAAAAAGAATTTTAAAACGCGCGGCACGACGAGATTCTGCCGAGTATAAAATTTTCGGAAGGGTTTCATTGGCAATTACCGAGACATCCGATGTTTCCATCCATTCCGATATAATTCAGGCTGAATTTAGATGCCTCGACTTCCCTTGGATCACTTTCGCCAGCATCATCTAAAGAGAAAATGTCCTGTTGTCTGAACTGGGCGTTGTCATCGAAAGAGATTTTAGCGTCGACAGCAACGATCTGTTTGTCCTTGGTTTCAACAAGCGGATTTATTTCGATCTGAAGAGCGTCTATGTCCACAAATAACTTCCACAAGTTCTTTAATTCGGCCATTGTCTTTTCTTCGACCGTTTTTTCATTGAAGCCTAAGAAATTCGCCACTTCTTTAGCCACCTTGTCTGTTATACCCTCGTAAATGTCTAGCGGTATGGTTTTTATTAAATCCGGTGTCTTTTCGGCCACTGTTTCAATGTCCATTCCACCTGCTGGCGAGGCTATTAATACTGGACCGTTGTGCTGTCGGTCCATTAAAATACAGACGTACGTCTCTTTCACGATGTCCACTGACTCGGCTATCATCACTTTATTTACCAATATACCATCCTTTGGTGTTTGCTTCGTTATCAGACGATGTCCTAACATGTTTTTGACCATTTCCATAAGTTGATCATGACTGCGAATTAGATTGAATCATTACATTAAACTTGTTGTTCATGATCGAGGTGTAATGGAACATGAATTACAATTCTACACAATAAAACGAACTACAATGACACAATGTTATCTCAAATCGCGACTATTTGAAAACTACGCGATCGAGTATCTGGGTAAAGATTTGATAACTGAGATCAATCTTTATTATCTCGATGTGATTGAAATATAATACAGGGCCGAATTATCTCGATAAGATTACCGAATCCTATAAGTTGAAAAAAAAGATGGTGGAATCAAGGTGTGAAGGATCCCGAAACTAAACTAAATGAATTTTTTCATCAAATAATAAACGAGAGTATAAGTTTGAGTATAGGCTTACTCTTTGGTGATATGCACGCCACCCTTGTATCCATTATCGAAATGGCCTTTGCCCCTTCCTCCAGCGAGAACTTGGGCCTTTACTACATACTCAGCTGCGTCTGGAGTTGCGAATAAAATGTATTAAAAAGGCTCATTTAAAGGATGCTGGATGTTGTAACGAACGTCTTGTGAATATCATGCTCGAAATCATGACAATATCAACAAAACTAATGTTAAAAATATACTCACTGAATTTGTCAAGAGTTTGTTGGGCATGTTTGAGGTCGTCGACAATCGTAAAATTTTGTACAGAAACACCACTGTCTCTTAATAGTAATTTACTCTGATATTCGAGTAGATTCAAGTTCCTGACTGGAACAACCGAGACCCTTGATACATTTTTGAAAGAATTCACTAAAAGAGAAGCTCTCTGGATGAGGAATCGCGACATGTTTAACCTTCCGACACTTTATTTCTGAAACTACAATTGTTGTACGTCGTACTTTGATCTTTTCACTATATCTTTAGGTTAAGTTTGACCGTAGCTCTTTTCTCAAACTTATATGCAGACGTGTTATTTCTTTATTTCCTACAAAAGTGATATCAATATATCACAATCAAGATACGCCGGTATTCGGCAACGGACAAACCACGTCGTAGCACAACTGATTCGATCGATACAAACAGGTTAGGTTTTCCGAACTGGATTATTGCGTAATCACGACTATATTTATCCCTTTACATAAAAAGATTAAGCTTGCGTGTGCGAAACTGTTTCTCGATAAACAGAATTCACTTAATTCTGAATATATGTACTTTATTTATTATCGTCAACGTATATGTGTATACTATTTGAGGTTAGGTGGGGTCAAGTTATCTGAGGTTAGGTTAGGAACCCTCATACAGATAACGCGTTGTACAGATAAACATATTTCGATATTGTTCAATCATTCATATACAAACGAAATCTTGGTCAATGTTGACTATTTGAATACAATAACAAGAATTCATTCATTTATTATGCCTATATTAAGTCAACTGGCTGACATATGATCAACTTTGAATGTTGATATTCAAGAAATTACATGCTGAAACATAAAAATTACAACCGAATTGGATGGTCTTTCGATTTTATCAAACAATTTATCTAATTTTTTCCATGTATTGCATGAAAAAAAAAACATGTTGCGCCAATAATTGTTATGTTGATATTTGAGATTCGCCTTGTCCTATGCAACCTGTAGAACATCGTGGTAAGTTGTTCCGCGAGATGGCCAGCGACTCTAATCACAAAAGAAAATCGATTTAGTCGGATACGATTCATCGAATACGTATTTTGGTTAATAAAATCAAGAAAAAGGCGTTGAAATGTGATTGATTATTTGTAATGTAACTTCTTTATGTCTGTTCAGGTAAATCAATGAAGCTATGGTCTTGACCTCAGACGGGGAAGCCCCAGTAATGCGAATTTGAAACAGTTGCATCGATGCTCGACTTCAAATAGTCGATTAATCGGATATTCGTTTGTTGAAATGACTTATCACTAGTTCTAATATTCTGCTGCAGAGAACACTGCTAGTATTATTGTATGTAAATAGTGGACATATAAATATAATGAAGTAATGAGTGATTCGAAATGATATCATTTACATATTATTGAATACCCACCAAATCCCTATCCCGCCGAGTGATAAAAGGCTGAGGAAATTTCAAATGTAGATAAAAAAAAAGCGTCGGATCGAACGCGTAGTTGAGTTATTTCATTCCAAATGGCTCCCTAACATAACCTCTAATAAATCCTAACCTATTTTCTCGAGACGCTTTGTTCACTTTTTCGTTATCTTATGTTAGAATGGCCGTTAAAACTTCAATTTTTCAAGTTATTGGACTAGTTATATTCCTTGAAGTACAAACTATCTATGGTTTGGTCAATGATGAATCAACCGTTAACTGCAAAGTCGGAAAACCGTTGCGAAAACAAATCGACCTCGAGCCGTTGGACGGCTCCTGTTTACGCGACATTATTAACCAGGTATCGAAAACCCTCCGTACTATCGGAAACGAAGAATTAGGAATCACCTCGTTTCAAGGAACTCTGGACAATCTCGAATTTACCAGAGTCCGCGACGATCTTAACTCCAGATTAGAATCACTCGCAGATAAACTTAACACCAAGCTCAAATCCTATTCTGAATTTCTCACTCAGTCTAACGACATTGTTCAACCAGTTTTGGCAACAAAATTATCTCACAATATTTACTCAAACCCTTCAAGAGCTCCTGATATTTGCGCTGAGATCAGAGGAGGTGAGATACAGTCTTAGTTACAGTCAGAGTCGTTAATACTCTCCGAGACACTGAGTATTGTGTGCAAAAATAGTCCAATTTGGAAATTAAATGTGGGAGGAATAAGAATTGCTCAACATACGGAGTCCTATTCTACCACACGCAGCATATTTTACTAAACTACTTTTTCTTAACTCTTCAGCGCTGGCGGCAAACCTGCATCCAGGTGTAGAATTGAGAAACTTGCATATTCTGCCCCTTTCTCACCCAGACACAAGCTGCAGTTTATCAAGTTTTGCCCAGAATACTGGGCCTCTTTTATTATCCCGTTGTGGAAGCGCCAAAAACGTACTATTGCTTGTTGAGCATGGGTTGTTCATGTCTGAAAGGGATGTTGGATTGGCTCAGTTAACAGCCAAAACTCTCGTCGACATGCTTTCAGACATTGACTATGTTAACGTCATCGGTTTGGCTGGTCATGGATCGATTCATTGTCCTGATCGTCTACTCAGAGCCTTAGATATAAACAAAATTCAATTGAACAGGCACATTGATGCTATTATTCGAAGTGGTGAGCTGAACACAAAATAACATTGACTTGTTGCTCAGTAATTATTCTACCAGTCTAATCAATCGATTCTAATCCATTACAGATTCCAACCAGACATTTGATCTGGACTTGAAAACGTTGACCAGTAATTTAACGGGGGAAATATTTCTTATACACTTGACTAATACATTGAAAGATATTTCAAATGTCAGAGGAATGCGTAGTAAAATATCAACGGGATCGTTGGTCGCACATTTGCGGACTGTTTTAATTTTATCAGGTAAATGGGAGATGTCATGAAGATCTGCAAAATGTTCAAAACTTTAGAATAGCTTTATCAGTTTTTTTCCCTTTCAGATTCTAAGCCAAGACCCACTATTAAAGAAATGGCTACAAACGAAACGATAGTTACACTACCGACTCAAAACGTTCTGGGATATGATATAGCGAGATTATTTTCACAGACAAATTGCACCAAGCCAAATATACGGAATTACTATTTGTCTGATCCATATCTCGAGCCTCACAGTAAAACGATGAGCGTATCTGTTGGGAGCATAGAAAATACTGCTCTTTACACTTTGGAAGTAAAACTAAAGGACTTTGTTGAAGATATAACGTACTTCGATGCAGGGCCAAACAACACATACGCAATACTATTCGACAAAAAGCACAACGTCTGGATGCACAAGAATTTTCCTAGACCTGAAGTCACGACTGAACAGCCGCTGAAAGTTGCTCTTGAAAACATAGAGAACATAGATATAAATTCCGTCCATAAAATGATAGAGGAAACACAGGGTAGAGAAAACTTCAACACTACTTCCGGTCGCTTGGTAAGTCCCCTTTAATTCCAAATCTTTTGAATCTAGATGTAAATCTATTTTCATTCGGTTACAGAAACAGTTCAGATGGAAACACCTCGACTATGGAGATCTGATAGTTTGCATAGTGTCAGAAGAAGTTCAGGAGACTTTATCGGTAGTCAAAATGTCCACTTCCTTGGTTCCGGACGTACTGCATTACCGTTTAGATTTGTTACTGCAGTCTGCTATAGACAAGGATATCCTGTGTTTTAATCACAACAGAATAATAGCTCCCCGTGAGTATAAATTATTGATTATTGTCATGATCATTGCAGAGATTAGCGCTAATCACAATTCTCACTATTCCAGATGCTGGAGTCGTCTATCTTTCTCCATGGTGCTTCATATCTCCCATGGAACAACTGCGCCTCTCAGAAACAAGCTCCGCAATGACCTCTGTCCAGAACTACATGGCTTACATCAAAGACCCAACAAGACTGTTGAAGAATCCTGGATTGCATCATTCTGTCAGATCTGACGTTGCGATGCTGTCTCAAATTCTGAACAATTTTCAACAAAGACACGCGCACAGTCCATTGAACAAGTTCATAGTTCGACGGTAACTTGAAAGAAATGAACATAGTTCGATTTAATTTGACGTAAAACCAATCATTCTCTTGTGAATTTATGCTTCTTGTGTTTCTTTCTTCCTGTGAAACCTCCAAACATCAATAACCATCTCTCCCCTTGTCTTTTGTGCACAGCTATGTTGTCTCCGTGGTCAGTGGAGTGATGGAAGTTTATCCAGGATCTGTACTAGACACTGGTTTGGACCCAAAACGGCGTTCCTGGTTTGGAAAAGCACTAGAGCACCCAGGAAAGGTGACGCTAACATCGCCGTACCTGGACGCAGGAGGTGCTGGTTACGTGGTGACTTTGTCGCACACGATATACGAGGGTCGTTCAGCAGCACTTCATTCAAGCAGCGATCCAGTTCTAGCTGTTGTGTCGATGGACGTGACGTTGGGATACTTTGCGAGGCTTTTATTAGAGATGTTTCCATTTTGCGGAGATGTCAGAGTCAAGTGTTTCCTCATGGACGATAAGGGGTACCTGATATCTCATCCCGCCCTCATGGATCCAATGAATAAAGTCGAACAACAGCATTTGACCCATAAGGAACTTCTGGTCGCGAATGATATTCTGAATCACGAGTTTTTTGTTAAGAAAAAAGTCTGCGCCAGCCATCTGGATGGTACCGTTCAAAGATATTATCAATTCAATACATCTCTGGAAGAAGTTCTGACCAATATAGTTCACGGGGAACACTGCGTCAAGTATCAAGTTGCCGCTGTTCCTGGGACTAACGTTTTCCTTGGTGTCGTGAACGCGACTTGTAATCTCGTGACTGCTTTTTGTCCATGCAGTACGGTGCGTGATTGATTAATTCCTGTTATTTGTTGTTTTTATTTTGTCATATTTCATCCATTATCTTCTCACAGATGGATAGACTTTGTCTGAACTGTAAAAGAATGGAACAAACTGACTGCGAATGTCCCTGCGAGTGTCCACTCTACTCTGGCAGTTGTTCTCAGTTCAACAGTAACGATCTAGAAGCTTGTCCAGCTCCGTATGAACAAGGGCCAAGCCTCCAATCACCTCCTTGGACGCATACAGTATCTCTTAAAAATTGCCCAACTTTTGACTGTAAATCCTTTTCCACTGCAAGAGATTGTCTTGGAATTATAGGATGTCAGTGGTGCCACATGGACAGTGATGGAGAAACTCCATTGTCCACGCCATACTGCTCTGATCAGATGTCGTGTTTCAAAGGAATATTCGGATCCTTGACGCCTTACGGCGATGGCACTTACAGTAAGGGTTCTTCGATCAAAAACACACAGAAGAACTTCATTTCAATTAACAGTTTCCATTCCATTCGCAGATTCTCATTCAACAGATGAAACAATGGGTCGAGATTGGCCATCCGTGGGTCCAGTAGCAGGTGGAATTTTGGCTCTACTTTTAGTTCTGGGTATAATGCTGTACTGCTATCGTCTTAGATCTGTACAATCTGGTCTAGAGCACCAGTGCCTCCATTTGCATGCCTCTCCCGAAGCCTTGAGGATGTCGCATTTAGAGGGAGACGTTGAGCCAGTAGAGATAGACCAAGGAAAAAGCAATCTTGACTCTCTTCTGCGGGATGGAGTTGCTCCCATTTCACCTTACAGAGTTTCTACCAATTATCGGAGACCCCCAGGGGGGGATAGCGATCATGGATACAGTACCATGACTCCTCACGACGATTCCGAACAGCAAACGTTTGCCGAACCATTGCTGGTAGTTGGCGGAGGGACTGAACCAGATTTGGTCAAACAGATGAGACCACCTTCGCCTACGACTCGCCTCGGATCTCCGCATCACGTTCTTGCCCCAGTTACAGTACATCGTAATATGGAGACGAATTATTGCTAGTTTGAGGAATCGGGCATTGAGCTGGGTACGCATTTACTTATTCGTTAAGTTTTCTTGTGTTTTTTTTTTTTTTTTTTCTTTTTCATCGACGTAGGTGAGCTTTTCTGTCGAAAAGAAAAACGGTGCCGAAGCTGGCCAGTTACAATTTTTACTATACTAGCGGTTGTTCGTAACGATAACTTATTCCATTTAAGATTACTTATCATTTTATAGTTTCGATCAAATTCCAACTCTTTTATAATCTTTGTTTCTTTTTTTCGATTCTTTCATTTCAGCTTTTGTAACACACGACGCTAGATACTTATTTAATATATGTACATAGTATCATTCTCCGGTAATTATCGTAGGATAGATTTCAAACAATTGCTCTATGGAATGTAGTCTACTCGTTACACGTTTGAGCGTGTAAAGTTTATGAAAATATTGAAATAGTTCGCGGGCTTCGACGAGCATTTTGATTTTTTTTTTTCATACGTATACCCTAAGCACATTGTCACGAGTTATCACTATTACGTAAGAATTTATACATGTTATGAGAGTAATACAAATTGACGAACTGCCAAAATGTTTGTACAAAAAGTTATACACGTTCAAATTAAACGCAAAAAAAAAAAGGAGAAGTAAACAATATATGCGTTTGCAGCTAATAGATAAAATCTTAAAAATATATATATAATACCGGTGCACAATGATAGATGATATAGATATCTTACAGACTGATGAAATCCTAATTTTGAATAATATTTTATATCGTAGAGATATAAGTAAACAAATGTAAAATTTATTTACATTATTTAGAGGCTTGATGGGGGATAAACCCACACGTCATATTCGAGAGAAAATATATTATAACTATTTTAAAAGCTTACACATACATATACCTGTGTAACATAAATTAATGAATTATTAGCGGAAGAAGAAGTTTTATTCTTCCGGACAATCGTATTTTCATAACGATTTTCTATAACCGGTGTTGTACATTTTATCCGTATGATTTTGTATGTGATTAATCAGCCTCGTATTCTATCTTATCGAGATATTGAGGTGACTGAGTTTATCCATATGACAAAGAAAGTACCGTTTATCTTCATTTTTTGCTAATTGTAATGATGAGATGAATCTGGGTAACAAATGTTCGGAATTATTCGTACTTCTCAAAGTGGAAAAATCCGGGTCTGATAGAAATCAGATTTTTCTACTTTTGGATTATTTCAGACGACGGAAACATGAAGACAATCTTTTAATATTACATATTCGTATAATTCGGATCACAAATAGTATCTACGAGAATAATCCGATCTCCGTTTAGGTAAGATTGCACATTGTCTTGTCGTACAACACTGTGTGTTCTTGTAAGTTAGTAAAACCTATGAGGGAATAAGTTTTAGGATATATATAAATATATATTTTATACTTGAAGATAAAGAGATATGAGAAGAACGTCGAGAATTCATTACGGCGAATAATCTTGCCGTGAGTTTTTACTGCCATTTACACAATACGCAGCTTACTATACCATATACTGTAGTAAGAATGAATATTTTTATCGTGATTTTTAACTTGCGACCAATATATTGTAGACAAGGTAGCTATAATTTTGTATATTGTACCGTATCTGTATTTTCATTATTAAACCATTTTACACAAAAAACATATGTTCCTCAATCTTTATTTCCTCTTTGTTTAATCAAGGTCTTCTTCAGAGTCCGGATCTTCATCGTCGAAATCGCTACAGTCAAAATCACTCAAGTCGTCTTTTTCGCTATTCGATACTTTCAGCGATTTCAACTTTTCGAATAACTCTTCCCGCGTTCTCGGCGCTTTCGCGATTCTCTTTGCCGTATCAAGATCCGGTTCTTTCTCGTCCACTGCTCCTTTCCCCTCTTCCGGTTCTGATGATTCATGATCACTTCCGGTTGACGATTTTTCTGAACAATAACAAATTGTTTTTATTCTAAAACCATCGAACATGTAAATAAGTAATAGAGATCGTTCTCCTCACCCTTTCTGTTCATGTAGCGAATAAAGGTTCTCCTCTTTCTTTCGGGCAGCAATTTTAGCATAGCTTGCAGTTCTGTGTCAAGTTTCACCTGTTCTTGAGTCGTCGGTTTCCCTGGAACAAGTTCGCCCTTACTTCCGCACTTCGGGCAGACTTCCTTCTCCCTCGCGCAGGGGCCGCACATGGTATGGTAGGCATGTTTTACGGTCTTTTGCTCGCATTTTATGCACTTTGATGGAGCCTTGAGAGGCTTGTATTTTTTATACTTGATCTTCCACTCGATTATGTGCTTGCATCGTTCGCAGACGTTAGCTACGTTTATACTGTTTATGAATTTAGTCTTGTGACTCGTGTCGTGAAGGTTGTTTTTGAACGCGTGTCTATTCTGGTATTTCTGCGGCCTCGAACGAGAAGCATTTCCTTTTTGTGAACTCATTATCACCTGAAATTCAAACGAAATTGTTAATCGTCTTCGGGAGAAAAACTCTGTTTAAATTCCCGCCGCAAACTACTCACGTGGTATAACGTGAAGTTAGGTTAACTTTTACAGGCTCCTAAAACTCACTTACGTTTTATCGACCCGTAAGAATTAAACGTAAGTTGAAGATAACTAATTATTTATTGCAAATATACTTTCATTTACTGTATAAATTATCATTGATCGTCTAAGCCGACCTTAAAGCGTCCGATAATAATCAGTTCTTTACCCACATGTAGTCAATGAGTACTTGTCAAAGATTCCTTAGCCACCTATCGAACGAAATTCGAACTGATAAAGTCACGTGACTGAGTCACTTGGGAAGACGGACGCTAGATGGGATCATGTGTCTGATATTCGATTGTATTTTATGAGCGCGCTTTGAATTTCAGAGCCGGAACAGAGTCGGTATTCCCGCTGCGTGTTTCAGGCGATAAATGAACAGACGTAATAAGGATTTGTATTCAATTTTCGGAGATTAATAAATATGACATAAGCCGGAGGGGGTTTCCGAATCGCTGATTGGTACCCGGAGAGAGGAAACCTTAATAAATCATAACTTTAACGTAATCGAATCGAATCGAATCGTTGCCGCGGTGATCCGGTTTTTAACTTTTCACCGGGGGGCAGTACCTATACGTAAAATATATGTATATGTATATAAGAGACGCTCGAACTCGACTTACTCAAAATTGCTTGCCGTCGAATATGTACCTGTCGTAATCTATGGGCTGTAAATTACGTAACACGGTAGCCAAGACTCTTTATTGAATAATAAAATGTACCAGCAACATAGGGGGGCCCGTGTATACATACATTATACCGCTATAAATAATAAATATCTACATTTGTTACACGTCTCGTTCATTTGATTTCGGTTTCTCTACCTTATCGTACAAACTTATCATAATTTCCCCGCCATATCGGCGCATTCTCTATTCAAACAGATTTCGTTCTCATTTAACATTTATTAGTTTCGATCAGAGTGACTGTGATAGGCGCTGTGGCGCTGGTTCGTCAGTTTGATTAATGATTGATGTAATGATCAACTAATCGTAAGTCCATTTGCCAGGGGCAATTATTCGAGAGATTATTTATAGGCATCTATTTAAAATTGATGAATTTCAAACTCCGGTATATCCTTGATCCATTGAATTCGGTTGTAATGATTTTCCAGCGGAATTCCGACGGTGTATTTCTTTGCATATTATTCCTCGGAGTCGGTTGGCGATGTCGTTTATTGTTACCAGGCATCGATTAACCGCAAAACGTCGAGGCAAGTAGATAGGACGCTGACTCATCCTAACGTGAAGTAATGAAGCAAAAATATAAAATCTTTGGTGAATTGACGGGTCTGCTATATAGGTAGCTGCTTATATCGTCGTTTTATACCACGCGCTTCGCGTATAATAATTCTCTCTCTTGTACAAATTTTTACTACCTAGGGTATCGAAAACGGCGACTATCTAATGCTAAGACAATGTTATAACAGCTCATTGCGGTTTACCAACTGCGGTGGCATTTTCTCCCGCGAAACCCCCCCTCGACTAGGTATAGCTAAACAAAGACCCTGGAACTGTCTCCGATTCCGGAATCCATTCCGTTTCGAATTCGAATAAGGAACACTACTTGTTTAACGGTTCGAATTTCAAACAGAGATCACGGTTTGTTGTATTTTTTTTTATTCGATCATATTATTATTAGAATAAAACGAAAGTTCGTCGAACTGCAGCAACAGGGAGAGACATATGGAAAGTCTGAAAGCGTAGGTGTTCGAATCAAAGCTATTTTCCGTACAAAAGACAGGCAGGTGACGTAGAGAAGCGCGAGAGGCAAGAAGAGAGCCGGAGCTTTCCGGCTGATAGGGAGTGGTGGAATGGGAAGATATGGGTCAGACGTACATTATTTAAATTTTAAAAGCATTTCAAAGTTTGGCTAATTCGTGGATCTGGCGATGCTGATGTCGAGGCTGATGCTGAGACTGAGGCCAACCGAGGCTGATGGTGTAGAACGTCACTTGACAGATTGACGTGCAGTCGCGCTAATGCCGTTGTTGAATATTTCAGTTCGTTTCACCTGTCACACAGTAGCGTGAATTCTATGTTTAGTCTATACCCTATACCCTCTCGAACTTTCAACCTCCGATGACCCCGTGGAGAAATGCGGTGCAGTCGCGGCTGGCCAATTATGATCTTTAATTACTAAATTGGATAAACTCCATCACGGAATATCGCGCGCGGTGTCATTCCGAATTCCGCTCTTTCCGGGACGTTCGAAACGTCACTTCCAAAATTGATGAAAATTATTTTTAATCACAGGGAATAAACCGTGGAAATAAACACTCACGCTAACATTATTTCCTATCCTCGAACCCATGTGCCATTCCGAATTGGGTATATTCAGGGCCTCGTGAGCTGGTATGTTACCAACAATAAACATCCTCGCGCGCTTCCTCTTCCTGGGATTCAGAAACCAATTATCTTACCTTCCTGTAAACCCAACTCCACTACTTATTTCCTACTCAATGCTGATCGTTAGAGCAATGATACAGAGCGTTTCATAAACGGCTTGAACCTCCGCATGGCTTTCAATAATGTCCCAAGAACATTTTAAGTCTGATCCTTCACAGTCCATTTCACAAATTCCAAATAGAGTCTAGCGAAAGAGACGTATCTACATACCTATTTCTGAATATGGAAGCTGTTTGACCATAGCTACTTATACGGAATGTGAAAATAGTCGCAGGTCCTTCAAGCGCCGTATAACATCCTACCTAGAATTGCGTCTGCAATCAAGGATCGGTTAAAAGTAATCAAATTTTTTTTTTTTCTTGCAGGCATTGTAATAGGCGACGATATCGATTCGAGCGAATGAATAAATAAAATAAATGATATAAATTCTGGTCCTGAGGAACTTGCGAAATGGTCCCCTACTTCGTGATAATAATCAACCTTATTGGTTTATCGTAGTCAATTTTTAAGGTCGCCTGGTAGGTATAGGTTGGTAGGAAGGTAGGTACCTAATACGACTATATGTATACATCTATTCGTTGAAACTTGAAATAGGACCTGCTAAGCTTGGATCACTCTGTACAACCAGTTTTCTGAAACAGGATATCCATACGGAGTAGGTTTACAGCTCGCTTATAGTTTGTGCTAAAAAATAGTAGACCGAAAGATGTATAGATACGATACAACCACCTGCGAGCAGCCCGCTGTTTTACTTCGAGGATATTTTCGAAGGAAGTGTCGATAGCGTCTCATATTCTGTACAAACGAACTAAAAGGAAAAAAGAAACAAAGAAAGAAAAAAAAAAAAAAATAGAATCAAAAGAATAGAAATACCGATTACGAAGTTAATTTCTAGAAATTTTTACAAAAATTTACAGTCCATACGGATATAATTTTATTCAAAATTACATAGATGGACAGTGGGCAGTGTTCCAAATTTTCGGATGAGGGCATCACGCGATTAAATATATAAACCTGTTATTACGCGAGCCTAATATTTCCTTAGAAACACAAACGCTTACAACAGTTGTAAGTAGTATGAAGAAAATAAGTGGCTAGCTTAGAATGTATATGTGTGCACAAAGGTATATGGGTGTATCTATATATCCGGAGTTCAAAATCACAGGTTATACTGCGAGAAGACGCGCGGTCTAGAGCTCTTATGGTGTATTGCGTTAGTTGTTGAAAGCGAGACAACGGGACTGGATGCATCGTTGGGTAATGGAGGCGAGCGCTTCCTCGTATATTCAAGGTGTAAAAAATAGGCAAACAAAATAAAACCAAGACACCGAAAAGAAAATATGAAGAAAAAGACACTAAGAAAAATGGAAAATATCGAATGCATAACCCGTCGACGCACATCATATAACCGCAGCTACATATCTCATAGGCCAGTAACTATTTTAACAGCTCTAGGCTCTAGCCTCTCGAAGGTATAGTAGTTCGTGCCTCGAGAAGATTGCGTCAGTCAATCATCAATCATTCCGTTCTTCGCTCACTCCACGACTGTACACTCTATTATAGCGATTCAAAAAGAGTCGGAGAAACTCGCCAAGAGGCTATAGCTTCTCGCGCAGGACTACGTAGATCTTGTATACCAACTCCTCCCGAATCATTTCGGAGCATACGTTGATTTTAATTTTTTTTTATTTCTTCCTTCTTGAACATAATGATGTTTACTTTCATCTAGTTATCGTATATGGAATACTATCGAGGGTAGATTTATATTAAGACATTGCTGTAATTAGGTTTAATGGATACGTAAGGTACATACAGTTGGGTTTTTAAATCGTATTTCGATGATCAATGATGATGGTATTATATTGTTGAAACTCTGTTCTTCCCTGATTATGATTATCGCCCGAAAGCCGGTATTGAAAACAAGGCTTTCTGAGCAACAATCAAAAGCATAAAGAACAGATCGCACGTAGACTGGATCGAAAAACCGGCGCACCCTCTACCGTTGCGTGGACGTAACTTCACCCTTTGAATAAAAGGCGTTCCAATTGCACATGTCGTAAATCTATGGTTAATATAATCGACGATGATCGAGCGAAGGGATTGTCAGCATCCCGGATCGAATGCCAGTATTTGTAAGTACGACATTGTTTAATAAATACGAGAAATTGTCGAAGCGTTGAACACGCTCAAGGAATAGATCCTCGACTATCAGCTCGAGGACGTTACGTATCTACCGTCAAGATCTAACGGTGTGAAAAAGAGAACGAGTCACTCCACACGTATACCCTCCAGGATCGAAAAAATGACCTCAACGGCCAGGACACGTGCTGGTGAGATTTGAAACTCGAAGGCCCGTGGCGTAACGGCGACAAACTAACCGGCTACCACGATGGTTCGTGAATTTCATATCCAGCCTTTGATTAATCTCCAGCTCTCTCGCCAGAATATCCCTAAAGCTCGAGTAAAGTGTATAAATAAGGATTCAGACATAACCTTTCACAGATATGAAACAAAAGAAAGCTCAGTTCTCTATCGTTTGCTCGCCGTACTAAATTGTGAAGTTTCAATTGAAGTAAAAGTGGAATAAAAATGTGTGAAAAGAAGTTAAAGAACGAGAAAAGTGAAACCCGAAACAGAAGGTAAGTGTAACGTAACCTATAATTCAAAATGAAAAATGAAAAAAAATAAAAATAAAAATCGGAAAATAAAGAAAATAGCTCAAAGCTGTTGCACAATGTTGAAAACGCGCGGTCTATTTGTGTCACTGGGCATGTATCGCGGCTGGACGATGTTCATTTGTGTAGCGAGAGCCGCAGTGTAATAGTCGAGTACGGAAGTGGGCGGTGTTGGTGGGAGTTCGGTGCAGTGAGGTAATACAATGCAAGAAGAAAATGCACCGATGACTATTGGGTTGCAGTCTATCAGGAGGAATAACCGCGGTCTCGCGAGCGACCGCCGCGCCGGAGATCCTGAGCGCGAATGTTGACCGGTTCACGTTGCAGTCGAGTTCTCCGTCGCAGCGAGAGCAAGGGTTTGTCGACCTAGGTGGGGATGATCGGGAGATGCAGCCCGAGATCCATTGTGAGCCTGCGCATGATATTCGCAGCATCCCCGGATATTCCGACGTCGTCAACCAGCCTCTCATCCTTCTGCCTGTTCAATCCATCCACCTGTAGAACATACGCTTACGGGTTTAAACATATCCACAGTATACCCATATCAGCGTGTAGATACACACATTACCTAAGTGCATATGCCACGTTATCGGGAGGGAAATTAAACCCACCGGCACATTTAGGTATTAGATTTGACCAAATGGAAATTCACGCCGCGTATGATCGAGACAAGCTGCGATCCTTGTATGTACACTGTAAAAAAGAAAAAAGAATCATCATTGGGCAATATGTACGCTAATTGAATAAGAAACATCTGTGACTCTAACTGCGAGTTAATAAATTTGTAGATCGCGTGTCCGAAGAGCTTTCGGTCTTCGCTCATAAAATTAAGGAAAGTTGAGAGGTGGTTGCTGCCTTCTGCGAGGAGACTTCATTCCAGACAAGAGTAGAGGAGAGGAGTTCTTTACTGTCATTAGATTGGACTTGAGAATTCTTATGATTACTCACGAGGCGCAGACGTGCCAGGTCCCAGTTCTCGAGGCTAATGATCCTAGACTGGTGAACTGACTCGATTACACGATAAACTGACGGCGTGGTAAGGCAGATGATCGGAATTCAAAGTCAGCAAGAGGCTATGAATGGGTGTCCTCTGTAACACTGGCAAAACTTCCGCAGTCATTACTCATTCCTCGGATTTGGGGGGTCGACGGTCTTCAAGTTCAGCACCCGAAACCCTTGGTAATACCAGAGTCGAGCTGTTACGCGTTCGAAACGAGTTTCCACATCTGAGTAGGTGATCTTTACGTAACATTAAGTATGCCGGACGTGGACGCCCTTACAGCGTAGTTAAGGTCGTGTTTTTCAAGTTGTTATTACCTGTTTCGAGGAGGAGATGGTGGGTAAAAACTGTCCTACTAGTGCACCATCGCGTGCGAAGGAGAGAATTGTTAATTGATCTCTGGATCTTCGTGTCTTTCACTGCCTCCTGGCCGGGGACTACGACGTCGCGATAAAAGGTACATCGGCAGTGGCCATTCGTGATGAAGACTACAGCTTAGTTCGGACTGGGATTTCTTACAACGAGAGTTTCGTAAAAATTCAGTAAATACCGCAGGTGAGCGTGACGTCTATAAGCCGGAACCGCAACAATATCACCGTTAATTAAGACCAATTAGAGTGTAAAAAGTAATAAGTAGAGCCGTAAAAATAGAATAAACTGCGCCTACAGCAAACGATGAGAACCGATGTACCAATTCGATTTGATATATTGCCCCCGTATTGGTCATAACGTTCGGAATTCAAATATTTGAATTTCTAATCCAGCAAAGTTGCATCTTACAGACACCTAAGTACAGTGCAATGCTCCTGCTGTAAGGCAAAGGATCTGGTGCCTGTGGTAGTGAGTTAGCCACCGTCTCTCGGTCGTCCAGTTCGTCGACTTAAAACTTTTATATCCAAGGGCAAACTATGAGTAATCGCGATCCACGTGGCAACGGGAGCCTGGTTATGCAACCGTCTCACCGGTACCTCCGCTGTAGTAGGTAGTACATACGTAGACCTTACTTCACGGCAAGAGAGTTTCCACACTGTCAAGTCCCGGCGCATAGTAACTGTGTGCCAGATTACTGCTGCCGGTGCTGGTGGTGCTGCTTAGACCCCTTCACCGCTGACATTAATATTCCATACTAGAAGAGCCGTCTGGATCGCGTCTGTATCCAGTTCAGCAGCACTTGCTTCATGGTGACAAAGTCATTGGTAGACCAAAACCATGAAGTTCTCGGTTGAAAAAATTACTTCACTTTGATCCAATGACGTCATTCATCGATCGTAGAATCACAGCTATGGGAGGAACCCGATGAGCCTAGCAAAGGGAGAAATGTACACACTGATCCGTCATGAATTCTGGAATCCGGAATCTGGAGTGTTCTGCTTTTATCCGGACTTCATCCCTGGGGGGTGCGGGGCTTTTTTTCTACCAGGACTTTTCTATCGACAATCTGAGAGCCGACACGTGTTTCGAACAAGAAGCTCCTATGGCTGGACCCAACCAGAAAAAAAAAGAACAAAGAAAAAAAAAAAATATCTGGCCGGTGAAAGCCGTGAGGTTCGCTGTTGAGCTGTACGACCAGGGAAGTATTAGTTATACCTGAAACAATGCACTGTGCTCTGATCTTGCAGAGCCAATCAAATAACGTATTTTTTTCTTCATCCAATTTCTCTACTGGAGCAGTATGTACATATACCAATGCAACAGTATTATAACTTGGGATACATAGAACTACTATAGTTGTACACCAGAGCTGTATAGTTATGTCCAAGAACACGTTATGCTCGAGCAAGCGATTATCTGGATGATGCCTTCGAAAGAAAAGGAAAAAGAAAAACTCAGTGAACCGTAGAGTGGAAACTCCACAGTTGAATACTACATCAGCATGTACACATTTGCCTTTTCGTTTGCATCAATTTATTGTTAGTCGCGCACTTTTAAACAAGCTTTTCATCAGCGAGGAAAGATTTTTCGCATTTTGCAATAAAACATGTTTGTACATCTTTGACAAAGTTTACTGCAGAGCGGAGTTTCGATTCGGCTTCTTCTATTTTCTTCTCTGTTTTTTTTTTTTTTTTTTTTTGCCAGGGTTCGAAGAAAATACGGAAGCCTTAAAAAAGAAGAAATTCAACTGTTCAGAAATTTGATTCGGGTTGCTTGGGAATGCTATCGCGATAACCTAGAGTAACCTAATATCGTGTGGTGCACTCCAATCATTTTGTGTGAGTAGGGACGTCATTCAACCATCCTGACTCCATTGTTTTCGAATATTTTCTAGGCGTCGGATTATCTGATAAATAATAACACCGAGGTCCATTCGGTAGAAAGGTATATGGTTGCAGTGTGCGCACTGAATCGAGTCTCTAATTTTTGTCTTCCCATAGAACATTGAACTACCTAGCAGCAATGTTAATTTATTCATTTTTCACTTTTTTCTCAACATTGCTGAAGCACTGGGCTCTGTCTTTTTGCTCAATCATGACTGACGGTTGTGGGAAATACCAAGAGAAAGCAATTTCTTGCATGAAATAACTCTCGAACGAAACTATAGCACTGCAAGACGATTTGGTTTTTACGATTCGTGTATTGCCATCGAACAAATGGCTTCTCGGCGAGATTCTCAGTTTCCCCCTATAATGACAATAATTTCTCCCCGAGCTGAAGGCTATACGTGTCTCTCAAAAAGTTCTTGAACCGAAAAAAATCGATCCCGTTCCTAAACAAAGAAGCCACTAAGCTAAAGGAGAATTTGAGATATTGCGAAATCGTGCAGGAGCCGTGAATCAATAACGGGCGAGGTAAACTTTAAAAGGAATATCAGATGCAATCAATCTCATCGCCAGAGTTCGATGGACAGTTTTTCCCGCTACTGGCAGCTGTTGTAAGATAATTACCACCAGATATAATTGATATCAAGATTATCTCCCTGGGCTTAAAAATCTACTAAGAATAAAACCACATCGTTCCAAACGCTCTAACTGTTCTGACACACAAACGCTCACTAGTCGTTCAGTTATTGTTGATGATGCAGCAGAAATATATCACAGAGGACTTCGTTCATCATCATCATCTTGTTTTTGAGACAACAAAACCACCGCAACGATCTAGATCCGAGGTTCTATGTTCATATAGAGACAATTGAGGCTGACCGCATCCTCCGACTAGACAAAAATATTTGACATCACAGAGAGGTTTTCGGTCCGAGTCAAAGACTCAGTCATTTTTATCGATAAAAAAATTGATAAAGAGTCGATGATACGTCGGATGTCTTCAGGGTCTTCAGCTACTAATAGCCAAGGGCCTCGGCTCTGTCTATCAACCAATAACGACTAGGTTCAATTTTTAAGCCCCGGGTTTTTGGTGGGAGAGTTGAACGACCTTATATATATGATAGAATGAAAGATCGGTTAAAAAGTGCACGGTGCATTTAGAGATCTCGAGATCCAGCAGCATATGCTGTTCGGAGTGGGTATCGATTTCTTACGGAACACCGAGGTGAGAACAGATTCGAAGATAGCCGTTTGTGGGCCTTCGAACATGAAACTGTGACATTGAACGGAAGAGACAATCGCGGTGAATGTAATGTCAGTAATATTATCTACCAGTATGAATCACTCTTTGCCTAACTCCGATCTCTAGAATTTCAGGTCCGTATATTCAGCCACGAGCAAAAAGTATCTATAATTCTATGCCACGAGTAAGCGGAACTATTTCACAGTGACAGAACCATTTTGAAAGTAGAGAAACAAGTGTTGTTTTTCAATCTCTCAAAAGTCACTTGCTCTCCATTGCGGATCTGAGAAGAAAAATGAGACGGATGAAAAATAAAATTGTATAAATAAAGGGGAAAAAGGAGGAGAGCTATATTACGGTAGCTAAGATTCCCGGAAAAAGTGGGTGTCGATGGAAACCGAGAGTGTGTCACTTTACCAAATGAAACTAGAACTTCCATACACCTTAAAGACTCCTTAGAATTGAAAACCTGAGGACTTTCAACTCTCTTGCGAGATCAAAGGATAAGACCGGATGTAACCATCTTGGAATATCGAGTTACCCTTATCCTCTCTCTACAAATATCCCAACACCAGAAGCCATCTTTTACTGAGGAGATGTTAGGCTACCGGGCTTTTCTGTGAGATCCCAAGACCTAACTGGACATCAAGCCCGAAGGAACATTCAACTTGTTTCCAAAATTTGATATTTTCATAAGTTGGGTCAATGGGCAAGGGGAAAAATAATTCAGGATTGATATTTCGAGGATGAGAAGCCCTGGGACCTGAGGTACTCTGGTAAATACAAGTCATGCTTGGAGCGAGCATTCCTTGCAGAGGTTCTTCAGATACTTTGGCTCTGAGGTCGTCGCCTCCTGAAACGTCACGGTCCTACGATTTCTGCTGAGCACCTCTGTGCCGGTATTGCATTATACTATTTATAAACTATATCAGTTATTTCCACAATTTGGATAGCAACTGAGTGACGTTTCGTTACCTCATTTAACCGACGTATCGTGATCGCTGGTTAAAAAAATCTCTGAAAAGAATACCTCTCGAAAATCTAGAGGGTTTCATTGAGAATCGTATACAGTACCTCAAGGGTCTTAATGATCGAAGAAAAAACTAAGAATCCGGTGTCTGTGGTGTGCGATAGTTCCACTTCCATCAACCGCATAAAGACATTAATTTTTTGAACCCTGGTGGTATTTGTGGTTTCAAGATGTAGCGAGATCTTCATGCAAGATGTACCACGGCTTTGTGAGAAGGAAAAAAATATAAAACTATACGTTCACAAAGTGAGGATAAAGAATTTGATCGAAAAACTGAATATAATTTCATGGGGTCTGGATGAGGTAGTACCTACATATATATTATATATACAATGTACAATGTATGTACAATCGACACTGCAGGTACTGATCGGCGTAACCTTGATACAGTAGTTCTCATTGCCCATCTCATAACTTGCTACCAGTTATAGTTATTTCTCTATTATAGGTAAACTGAAAAGCGCGGCACCGCGTGGGGTCTTTATCGATGCAGTAGTACATACGTTTGGGAAATGATTTCATGAAGAGCTCTCGCCCTGGCTGATAGGTATAACGTATATAATCGAAGAACGTGTTCATTTTTCCAACAAAGATATCACCACGGTTTTCAAGTGCACTTTAATCCTGGGATTTGAAGGGGCTGAGTGCCATCGTGGAAAACTCCAGACCCTTGACGATACGTCGTTAAAATAGAAGGAGGAGACCATGTCAACAGTACACCGAAGTCACTTCGAGTTTCTACTAGTTATTTTTTATTTTTTTTTTTTTTTACAACTCTGGGGGTCTCTTACGCTCTCCTCTATATACTTTGCATCGATTATCGCGGTTTCCGCGTAAACCGCGCGATTGCGTTATTTTTCAAAGGTATATCCTCTATCATTGGAGTGGGGAATATCAGCGACGCGAGTTGCGCACATGCGGGTTGGGTTTACTATACTGTGAGCGGAAATTTGAATAGACAAAACACTCTGAACATGACACACCGCGACGTCAACTCTGCTGATAACGTTACGGGAGGCCTTTGCAGCACTCGAGGGGGAGCTCGAGTTTAAAAACACGTTTTTTTTTTTTTTTACGCCGAATATAAATTTGGAGAAACGGTTATTAACGGTTAAATGATCTCCGTAAAAGTTCACCCTAATACCTGTAGTTGGTGGAACGAGCTAGAGAGAATTTACAATAAACTTTTTAGCCCTTTTCTCTCTCCGGCTCTTGTCGCACTTTATATACAAGTCTTGCGCTCCTTGAGAGGTGACAATCTGACAAGTAACATCAACCTCCACGACACGCCGGGGCTCTTAGTCAAGTTTAAACTTCGTAACCGAATAGCGACGGAGATGAAGCGTGGAAAGTGATAAGAAATTGAAATAGGCAGGGTTCCCTCGAGATGTATTATATATATTATACAAGCTTTGCCATTTATTAAACTCACTTCTACTTCTTCTTCCTCTTCTTCTGCTTCTTCAGCTTCTTCTTCTTCTTCTTCTTCTTCTTCTTCTTCTTCTTCTTCTTCTTCTTCTCCTTTCTTCGGCATATTATACAGAAAAAAAAAAAAAAAAATCGATACTAAGGGGAAAAGAAGTCAGCAGGGTTTCCATCGATCGTATGAATTCAAATTTCAATTCGCGAGGAGCCCTGCATCACCGCGTTCCTCAATATTTTGCCCCAAAGCATATCACAGGGTGTGAGATATAATTGCGTAAATACAAAAACTCTTTTCCGGATAATCAAACATCATAACGCTGACGAAGACTGTGAAGTATTGAAACGAATCTTCTCGTTGAAGATGAAAATTCGTTTCGCTTCGGTTGTCGCGTCTCTTGTTTCCAACCGAAGCGAACGCTTATAATGCTTACCGAGAGTGGAGAACCAACTCCACTGCTTATGTATAAGGTAAAGTATAACAGTCATTGCGCGTCGAGAAACTAAAAGGTTGAGGAAATTTTTTTACCTTCGGTCACACACCGAAACCGAAGTATTATCCGATCCAAAGTATTCTTATACGCTGACGGAAGAACCGCGATCGGTGGATATAAAGAAAACGAAATAAAAAAACAAACAAAAAAAAACAAAAAAAAAACGAATGAAAAACAAAAAAAAAACCCGTTAGTACCGCTCTCAAACTTACTACTACGTGATACAAGTGAAGCAGAACGAACGCGCTTCTTGAGACCGACAGACAATAGTGTTTCTCCCAATATACCTACCCATACGTGTCGGGTACCTATATATATATTCAAAGATTTCATCATGGATGAACAGTCCTCCCCATTCCAATTTGAGGAAGAAAAAAAAAAAAAAGAAAAAAAAAAGAAAAACAGAAAACTTTTGATCGAGTACATCCCAGGCCACGACTGTCCGAGCGGAACCATATTCGAGTCATGCTTCGTTCACGCGACGTCATTTTTCTAACCATTATAGTGTTAATCGTCCCTACGAAAATTAGCTGAAAAAATATATATATACCTTTTTTGTCTCATTAGAAAAATGTCTAGCTAATTACATGGCATGAATGACTAACATAGAGTTCAAAGATCTGGGAAATCCCCTATAGTGTGATGAGTTGCTTGAACCGCTATACCGATGCAAATTTTAGCCCATTGATCATGACACGATTTTTGTTTCTTTTCAATTGAAATTTCGTTCAAATGTTGTTGTTTCAATGGATTCATTTCCACGATCAAGAAATCCGTACTTTTTTCAAATCAGAATTATTTTTGAATTCATTATGGAGTGAATTGAACTTTCATCCATCGTGCAGATTTGTGAAGACGTGCGGTCGGAATACATTGGAATATAGCTTTATTTGGGTAGATCCGTATTTGCAAATTTTTCTTCTTCTTCTTTTTATCTTTTTTGGTTTATATTCTAGCAGGAAGTAGCCAGCCTCGATTTATGTAACATGACGATCGAGTAAGATAATTCCAGAAGACTAATTACGATGGGGCATATGTAATTTTGCCAATTCTTAAATGTTTTAAATTATCTAATTTGAACCGTTTTCACTGATTTTCAGTTCTTTTCTGTATTTTTTTTTTTTTTCTTTTTCACTTTACTGTACTCGGGCCCTCGCGTACGTGGATATAGACTTTTGCAAACAGAGTTAATGAGCCGCAGATGAACGTGCGATAAGCTAAAGAATATAATTATGTATGAGCAAACGGTTGATGATTATCTCGCCTGAGCTTTAATATCGCTCGATGAACGAACAGGTATAGCGGTATGGAATTCAGATGGACTTGATCGTGATAATTTGAGTGTTTTTGAAAAACCATATCCCTGGACTTTGTACATGAATTTGAAAAATAATATATATAGATATATACATAGCAGATTATATAACTATGTCTACTTTACCTCAGCTCTTCCGAGATCCTTCGTTAAATCAGGATAATAATATTACATCACTTTCCCTTCTATTCTTTCGAATAGCGTAATATAAATTAGAGTATCATATTTTGAGAAAACGGATAAAAATCACTCGACGATATCAACCGGCGGGAATGCGGTTTCTCTTATTAAAATGACAAACTGCGATGCATATTTTGTGCAAATAATAAAATTAAATACATGCACGGAACTGTGCTGAAAAAAAAATGTCACGGAAAATGGAATAATTGAAAAAAAAAAATCTATTTGGTATTACGTCACACTGATAAAGCCAGCTAGAATACTGGAGAATTTTTTACGAGGATAGACCGTGGGGTGCAGATAAGGAGTACGAGCCTCGATATAGGAACTCGAATCACAAATTGGTTTTGATTTTTGAAAATTTAATTAACAATATTTTAGCCGCGCTTTTATACGCGCGATATAATATCGTGATAGGATGTAGGTATTATGATATAGGTCCACTATGGACGAACCTTGTCGTCAGAATGCGGGAATTTGTGATCAGGAGCGTCGCGACGCCCCCCCGACGCCCGATCCTCGACGCTCGACGCCCGGCTGTATTTCTCTCTTTCTACTCATTCAGTGGTTCGTACTATGCTGACGTCACTTGGCTAGAATCGACCAATCAGAAACCGGATCTTGAACCCCTCACACAAACGAAACCATCGACCACAGCCAAACTCGACTTCACTGCATGTGAATCCGCAGGAGTCTGAAAGCGGCCTGGAGCGACCGGCGCAAAACCAAGTTAAAAATGATTCAACCGCGCAGCCGGGTATCGGCGACCCACAAAATGGCGAGGAGTTAACCTATTAGCATCCGTTTATTGATAATTAGCCATCTTTACGTGTCTCGAAGGACCGCCCGTTGGTCAGCACACCGTATTTTTAACCACGTGCATCGCAGAAGCCTGCAGTTTCTCTTTTTATAGAATTTTTTTTCTTCTTTCTGAAGTTTATTTATTTTTTTTTTTATTTTTTTTTTTTCACTCTTCATTCGCGTTCTAATTATCCTTTCGTCTCTGTTCAGATATAGGATTCGATTCATCGGACACACATTGACGATCTATAAAAACTTTAGATTATTTCAACCTTCGACTGACTTAATTCGAAGACCGCGATCTCACTTGCGGCTATGACAAAAACTCGATTCATTTTCTGAGAACTGCTCTTTAAAAAGTCACATGTTTTTTTTTTTAGATATTCACAAATTCGGACGATTCTTCGGTTTATATTAACTTGTGTCCTGACTCTAATTCGTCAATGTCCGGAGTTCAAAGTTGCGTGAATCTGATCCTGTCTGGAAGATTTCGGGTATACGTCTTTTGCGGATTTGGGCTTCAACATCAATCCAATGATCTGGTGGACGCCCATGCTGATTTTAGCAGAACTTGAGGAGGATTCGAAGCCTCTATGATATCCCCGAATTAGTTAGACAGGACGAGGATTTTCTACCTCTGAAAAACGCGAGATATCGGCTAGCATCTATACTCGTCAGGGACAAATCGGAAAACTTATAGTCACGCGGCCTTATTGTATACGGAGAAGTGAGACAAAGAATTTCGGACTGATTGTGAGACCGAAAATGCGACCCTTCGAGACGCGGCGAGAACTTGGTATAAAAAATTTATACAAATTCCGTGAATTTTATTCCCCTACTTTAAACCTCCTACATCCCTCCTGCCTCCTCAATTCTCCTGGAGGCGTTTTTGTCCTGGGGCATATTCGACTCAGGATTATATCGTACGTTCTAGCTCCTCTTGCCCCATTCGTTTATGTATAGCAAAATTCAAAAACGAGATTTCTGATTCGTTGCAATCGATCAAATTCACCCTGCTGAACTAATTTTTTTTTTTTTTTCTCCCGAAAGTCAAATAAAATTTGGCGCGAATATAGAAGAGGTGCGATAAATGTTTTTAGCGAACGAGCTAATTCATTTGGGAATTAAACAAATCCACTTATGCCGCGGATCGTTACACTCGAAGGATTCAGCTGCCCTGGCCCCAATTATCGTTTGGAACCGCGTTTGTTGATTAACTTTGTTCGAAACTATTTCGCCACGAGGACTATAATACTGCAGCAGCTGAAGTACATCGCAAATTTATTTTCCGCCCTAATTAGCATCGGGGAAATTCATGTACAGCTGAATAGCAAAATCTTTTTACTGTCGTTTTTGTACTGCAGATATATATATATATATATAATTTTTTTCTTCGATTCAACGGAATTTTTCTCAGATCTTGAATTAGTTCCCATTTCATCTCGGCATACCGTATTATGCGCAATCACATCGTTAATCGATACATCGGGATAATAATTGGTATTCGAGAGAACCGCATATTGATATCAGACATTTTTTTAAGGGGGTGGAAATCGCGATTCTTTGTAGTCATACTGATTCGCCCGATGTTATTCTTCAATTTTCCGCTTTTATATATACCTCGAGGAATATTCAGGGTGTTCCAGAATAATTTTTCAGGTATATATAACGGTCTTGAAGTTGGTTCAAATTTTCGGTCTTTACAAAAGGGCAAATTTGAATTTAAAATCATTTTCAAAGCCTACGGAATATTCGAAAAACGTTTTTCCCGCGGTTTTGACGATAATGGTTTTAAAAGCAATACGTTATACAAAATCCATAATTCCGAAACACCGCGTGTGTAGCTATATGAATGAATCCGCAACGGAATTACGCGGTAGCGTTTTTCAATTATCTCAAACGTCACACGCATGCTTATAAATCGATTTCGTTCCGTTTCATTTCATTCCGTTATATTTTCACTTTTCTCTTATTTTTATTTTTATTTTTTTGTCTTCTCGTTAATAAGAAAAGTTGATCGTGTAGGTATGCGCCCGTACGCGGTAGGTAGGTACTGTTCTATTAATTTTTTGTTCAACCGTATATATAATTCGTATTAATCCGAATTAAAGTTATATTTCGTGTAAAAAACCTGACGACATATAGGTATATAGCACAATTATCGTACAATATATGATACACCCATGCAGAATATAGTAAATTTTTCAGCAGTGACATTACATCAGGGAACATTTTTATTCAAATCGTTTCATCCCCTGCACCGAGCACCTCCTCTCGTCACATCGATAAATATTATTCCTCGCTCTTCTGAACAGGTGAAAAAGAAATCGTCTTGAATTTCAACGGGACGCGCCTCGAGTGAATGTTATAGGTATCTTGTCCACAAACAGCAGAAGATGAAAATAAAATGAATGAAATAAAATAATAAAAATGAGAACTCTAATTGGCCTCTTGAGTGACGAGATAAATTCCATTATACCCATCACAGGCAACAGGGGTTCGCTGTAGTGTTTGTAGCTCGAAATTTTATACCTCTGTGAAATTATTTGAATTGATCTTAGAGCAACCCTTCGTACTTGAAGTGAAATATTTACAGTATTAGAAAATTAAGAGGTGATAATTTTTAAGTTAAGGGCACTACAGCTGTCGCAGTAGGTCATGTAGGTATATAGATGATTTTTGGTTTTTTCTTTCACATTGACATTATGAGAAAACCCCACCCCTTGCGAAAGGTGTATTTTTGGGATGAGAATACCCGGCTTATTACAGGCCCTGAATTGACAACAAATAATCGATAGCCCTGCCGAGGGACAGGGCTCTGACCAATGGGCAGAGGGCGAACACCCCCGAGAGGGTCAGGGCGAGCCAACCCACCAAAAATCTAGGAACTATTGTGTCCGGTATTTCATGCTCACCCCCCCGGTAAACCCCCCCTGAGCACATTTACTTTGGATAGTTATATTCCATGGGGGTGGTTTTCCAGAAAATGGCGAACTCCGTTTAATATTTAGGAGTTAGATATACGTCATGGCTCGGTCTCCATGTTGGAAGAGAGAACAAAAAGGACAGAAATTTTTATTATTTTTTTTTTTTTTCTTCTCTTGCTTTGGGGTAAAATATATAACAGAGCTAAGAAACGGTTTGATAGAAAGTTGAACGGGGCAAGATGGCCAGCGATAAATTTAGCTAGCCATATCAAAAAACGTTCTTGGCCGCCCGGAACCAACTCCGCTTCTCATAAGCCAAAGCAGACCGTCGCTGGCTCCCGCGCATGGAAATTGTCATAAACGCAAAGTGCCACTATAAAAATAAAATATAAGCACAAACAGTGCTTTTTGGGGGTCAGAGATAATATCCGGCCACCAAACCAGCGCATTAAATTGGACTGACCGCCACACGTACGTCGACACTCCGGAAAGTTTCGCCTGTTGTATAGTTTCTACACCATATCGTAATATCGGATGGACGATACGAGATCATCTCAACCTATTTTTTTTCTTTTTTTTTTGTATTTTTTTCCTTTTTTTTCTCTGTCTTGAGAAACGATTTTCGATATTTTCAAGCGTTTATCTAAACCACCAAGCGATGTGCTGCGGAATTATTATACCCTCGACTGGTTAGTCCGTGACGGATGCATCTCGAAGAAGGATATAGGCGGTCACGTGAACGTGACAAAACGATTATCCGCGTGGTACGGCAAGGAAAACTTTGGATCGACAAAATGTCTACGGTTTAACATCCGGAGTCAAGGGTCTGCGTCTCTTTTGGTATGGTGTTACAGAAAATGTGAGCGAGGTAATAATCAACTGAAGAACACAATAGAAACAGCAGCAGCAGCAGCAGCCGTATGTCGATGGATAACCCCGTCTGCCCCGACACCCTGTTACCAGTAGTTCGATTTCTAACTTCTTTTTTATTTTATTTTATTTTTTTTATTTTGTCATGGTGCCGATCGTATATGTGTGGCCCACAATGCAGCAGGCAGCCAAAGCCAGAGTCAGACAGCAACTGTCTCGCTTGCTCTTCTGTCGAGAAGGAGTATAAAAAAAACGAAAAAAAACCAAAAAAAAAAAAACCAACCAACCGAGTTCAATCAGAATCACCGTTATTTTTTAATTTTACATTCTGTCGTGTCATGCTTGCGTAATTTAAGGGTAGCCCTCGATGCCTTTAGGGTCTCGCTACATCATCCGTCTCCTGGTCCTATACACTGCTGCAGCCCAGTCCAAGGGACCCTGCATGTGCTTTTTAACCCAGACTTTTTGATTCCTGACTAATTTTTAATCATTTTGTAAATTATGTGTTAAAAAATTAGATTTTTGATATCCGGATTTTGACTTTGAGGGATTCAAAGATAACGAAAATTGTTAGAAAGACGTAGAATTATGATTTGTTTTTGAAATTTCGAAAGATAATAAAGATGACTAAAATGTTTGAGAAATTCGGTTAGACTCGGAAAGAGAAAGAGAGTATATGTATAATATGGAATCGTGTAAGAATTAAGGTATAGGAAAATCTATTCTGAAGGTTTATAAAATGGGTATAATACGAGGATCTAAGAAAAATCTTCACCGGACGGTTGTTGTATATCTGAAATTCATTCCAGCGTAAAAGATCGATTAAATATCTGTTTCGGTCGAGCGATTGCACGAGGCAAGAATTAGGTATAGCTGTATATAGGTAGATATATATACAAGTTACCGGGCGCGGAGCTATCAGAAAAAGGTAAAGCAATAAAAGTGAATACGTCATCGTGGCGAGGTAGGTATGTATATCTACCTACCGTAAAAAAAAAAATCAGTCGAAAGAAAGAAGAGAAAATTTGTTCTTTCCGCGGGTACGGGTCATCTACCCCTTTTAAATTCACGTGATCTATACCTACTACATCAGGATCGGATTATTCCAGCTCCACTTTATATTATGCCCTTATATATACATATATACTCTTCGCTCTTATTCTCTTTTCTCTTCTCTACTTCAACCCTCAATCATTCGCGTCCACCCTGAATTCTACCCCTCGAAAACCCCACCACCCCATACCCCCCGAACCCCCCCGTTGTCCTGGTCTAGAAAAAAGCCTGTCTTCAGAAAACCCGCAGGATCGATGCTTTCCTTTTTCGAGTGTTCCATGCCCGGAAGCAGCGTTTCACACAACGGGAATAAATATAGATATAGATATATATATACATATAACCCCTTATTCCGTTTCACGTATATGTGGGTAGAAATATGTGACCCTTTGAAATCTATTCTCTCCCGGATATTTCGATCCGCGTCAAAATGTTTTCGACACAAAAATTTTCACCCTTTATACATTTTCGATGGCAAAAATTCGAGGCTTGATATCAATCGGCCAGTTTTAAAAGTGGCGTTATGGTCTCGATGTGACGATCGCTGCGGGAATAAAGTCACATTTATTGTATACGTATCTTTGATTTCTTCTCTTTATTTTTTTATTTTTTTATTTTTATTTTTACTTGTTTTTTTTGTGTTTTTTTTTCTCTTTTATCCAACGACATGGCAACGAGAGAGGTTTCCCCTGCAGAATGAACACGATTCTACTCGAGCGGTTATAATACGCCTCCGCAAATCTGAGGCAAAAAATATTATATCCGCCATATTGCTGAGAGAGCGAGGAGTTGGCGAGCAGCTCGCGTACCTATATAGGTATGTATAGCCATCAAGGTCTCGATATCGATGATCGTTGTGTTTGTGGATACTCCAGAATATAATTTGCACGAAAAGAAAAAAACTGAAATAAGGACTTCGTCGCACTCTTTGTACACGTGCTGATTTTATTCGTATCGAAATCTCACTTGAAATTTCGTATTTCATGTACACCACTTTCAGTTTACACTTAAGGATAATCCTCGATACACATCCAATCACCGGAAGAACTGAGAACGAGATTTACAAGCACAGGACTTTGAAATTCCACGGAAAAGAAAAAGAAAGAAAAATTTGATTTTGAACTGAACAGAAAAAAAATTAAGAAATTTCTAAATTCAAAACCATCCCGTTGTAGAAATATGAATCACGTGACGTATAGTGTTCTAGAGTAGCGTACGTACGACTGGCGTTAAGTCTGATGGTGCAGCAGGGACTTGCGTTGCTGGGACGCTGGGCCTCGTATTGTATTATTATTTAAAACAACCCTTCGAACAGGCAGGGGGTTAAAGCAGAGTTTAAGAGAAGGGGAGGAAGGGGGTTGAAAGGGGCTAAAAAGGGGGGTTAAAAAGGGAACGAGAGAGGGGGAGACTTGGATTTTTACTATATGTATGTACATGTACTGCCTATACATATATATGCATTTATGTACTACATACCCGTGGAGAGTATTCTGTCGCATATATACGAAGAGCGTGTACGGCATGCCATGGGCGATGCAACGAGGGAGAGACGTTTTAAAAAAGGTTATATGCTATACCCATGGGGTACGCGCGCGGTGGAATATGGAAGGGTGAATTTAAGGGATGTGTATGGGGAGTAGTGCTAGTAGTGGTGATTCGGTTTGTAGTTGTATGGGTTGGTCCAGGTGCCAGCAGACTCTGTTAAAAAACGGTGGGGTTAGCAGGGGTTAGGGGATATATAGGTTCTTTTCAGCTTTTTTTCTTTTTTCTTTTTTTTTTTTTTTTTATCCAGCATCGCGAGCACGTAAGAGAATAGGAACTCCTAGGGCACACATATGTAGGTAACTATAACCCCATACCTCGCTTCGGGTTCGATGAACGAACTCTTATACGTCACGACTATATGCCCTATTGCTGTAGTTCGGTACAGAGACATGTTTGGCTTTCATTTTCAAATACATTTATGAGTATATTTACTGTCAGTTCCGATTAATAATTATTTTTCGGTCAGGCAAACAGATTCATTAAAATCTCTGTTTTTCTCGGAAATATAATACGGATATTGTTGATTATGTACGGGACACCGAGAACAGAGTTTTCAACTACATGCGTATTTAGCGGAGCTGCATTTTTCTGTTCAACGTACCACTTACCAGACTCTGTATGATTTATATTTGTTGGTGATTAATGAGGAACATTGGGGTTTTTTCCAAGTTTCCAAAAAATTAGGATATGGATCCTATATTAGTACACAATGGATAAGTTTCCGCCGTTCCTCGGTTCTACCATAGGTTGGCTGGTGTGATTTTACTTGCAAGACAAATTTCTTTGCGATCGCCACCTAGTGGTAGTTTCTTCAACTGAATTCAACTGCACAATGTATAACGCTTCAAAGAAGTAGGTTAGTAGTATCCTGCGATGTAAATTTTAAAAAACGTGAGTGAGAGATTTCCGTCTGTTGATTTTTTTACCCTAAAGAAACTAGACGAAAACACACAATATGTAAATAAATATGATCAATTACAAACGGAGTCTTCTAGGTATTGAGAATTTGTTCAACGTGATCGAAGCTGTCTTGTGTATCGGTATTCTTCACACGCTATTCTTCACACGCACTTCAAGTGAGTGCTTTCGGCTTGCCGTTGGTCCTTTCCGCTCGGCTCGAGCTGTGATTGGTTGAAGTCCTCACTTGATGTGAGCGTGAAGACCAGGCAACTGCCGATACAGATCGATACGACATATCGATACTTTCAGCATATGAACTCGAACATTTCGTTTATATAAAATAAATATACGTCGGTATGTGACTAACTGGTATTCACACCGACTTCAAAAATTGAAGATTTATTATGGACACAAGCATATTGCAAGTACGATGACGTTGCTGATACACGGCGATACACTAACGCCAGGAGCATTTTTTCTCGCGAGAACGGTAGCCACCTATTAACAGCTGACGGAACAGAGATACGAAGTCCGAAGCCCTGGCTGCTAAACAATGTTGCTATGCTAAGTACAGCTAGTAGACTCTTCGCTAAGAGAGGCCTACGATTAGTGCCCAGGGTGTATTTTTGGCTACTTCCCGTAGGGGTATAAGCCTTAGAAAGGAAAAAGAAGAAGTATGGTGTATTCTTTTGACCACCGTGATCAGTGATCAAAAGTGATCACGAATGTTCTCGTCCTTTTTCAATGCATAGGATTAAAGAGACAGAAAGTGATCATGATCACTTTGATCAGTGATCATACGTTGAAAAGAATACACCTAGTAAAGGCGATTTCCAAAGTAGTTTACTCAAGATGCAGCCACGTATGAAAAACCTTATGTTTTGTGCAATGACAATCATCGCTCCAAAAATAGGTTATATTCGAGGTTGGATATTTTGAGAATACAATAATTAGCATCAACTTGTTGAGTCTACTGTACTTTGCGTAGCTTGACTTCACTTGTGAGAAATTTTCAACCTACACGACAACAGTATAACCCCCTTTTGGCTGAACTGCGAACATTTTCCGACGTGAAACGCGTCAGAAGATATTTATTCACTTCTTCGCGTTTTCATACGCACAATTCAGTCACAGGGTAAATTTCTCAAACATACCTGCCTTCAGGGGGTGATTATACATATGTATATGAAGCATTCCATGCCAACTCACCGAACCCATGACCCTGACCATTTTAGATTTTCATGATTCTTTTTTATATGATCGACCCTCCTCCAAAAACCACGAAAAAATGATAGAAAAATTCTTTGTTCCAATTTTTTTTGTTATTCGTCATTTAGGCTATCTCAAAAACGCCATTTTTTTTTATTTTTTATTTTTTGCACAGTCATTCCTTGATGTGAAACGATGATTTTAAGCCTAAAACAGCAATGTGATTCCGGTTTTTTCTATTTTTCCAGAGGGATTCAAACATTTTATTACAACAACTTTGACGCAAATTTTACCATTTTTTGGTCCCGGTGCTTCCTCTCAGAATTTCCGAAAGATAAATAATAATAGGGGATAAGTATCTTTAAAAAGAATTTATATTTATTCATAATAAAATATTAATTGTTATTATTAACAATTAATTTTTGTTCATTATTAATTGTATTTATTCGTAATAAAATATTCATTGTTCATGAAGATACTTATCGCCTATTATTATTCATCTTTCGGAAATTCTGACCGGAAGCGCCGAAACCAAAAAATGGAAAAATTTGCGTAAAAATTGTTGTAATAAGATGTTTGAATCCCTCTGGAAAAATAGAAAAAACCGGAATCACATTCCCGTTGTAGGCTTAAAATCGTCGGTTCACATCAAGGAATGACTGTGCTAAACATCCAAAAAATAAAAAATGGCGTTTTTGAGATAGCCTAAATGACAAGTAAAAAAAAAATTTTGGAAATTAAAATTTTTTCAAGATTTTTTCGTGCTTTTTGGAGGAGGGTCGATCATATAAAAAAAAATCAGAAAAATCTTAAATGGTCAGGGTCACGGGTTCGGTGAGTTGACCTGGAATGCCCCATAATTGATTTTCAGTTTTTGGCAGAAGTAGCATTGAAATAAATTGCCGCTTTATAGAGTACCCGTGTTTTTGTGCTTTGCCGATGCGAGATCAGTTCAATCACTTTAACTTATTAGATTAGAATATTTCCAGCTATTGATAATAAATTATACATAAACGTATGTATAATGATCTGAATACAGCCCCCATGAACCGATTGATAAACCCATAATTTGTACTTCGCCTTCTTATTTTTTCACGAAGATTTTTCAACATCGTCTCACCAAGCATCAATGGTATGTTATTCCTGTTCAAAGGTACTCACTAATATCTGATTCACAGCCAAAACGATTCGAGAAATATCTGACCGTTGAATTTATTAACTGTGAGTCGAATTTAGTGAACATCTATGGATCACGTTTGACCATGGATGGTTTAGACTTTAGACTCTAGAGGCGTCTGATTTTAAGTTCAAACCCTTTCGACGGATTTATGAATTTTGATTGTTCTATAATTTTTTCCCTTTTTGACCGCATCTTTTTATGCAAACGAAGTTTTCTTTTTTGGTATCTTAGGTCGTACTAATAAGTATTTAGTTATCAGTACGATCTACGATACTAATAAAGAAAACTTCGTTTATGAATTTTGTTTTGGATTGTTTATTCGGTCGACGATCGATCGGCCTCGAAAAATTTGGATATTAAATATGGATAAAAGCGTATAGCCAGTATACTCCACCCAATGATTCCCGGCGAATCATTGAATGCCCAGCGCATTTTCCTCGCGAGCGAGGCGAGTCGAATTGACCATCTATCGAGAACTTGCGAAACTAAGATTAGAAACTACAAACCCGACCAGTCTGTTCGGGGTTTACAGTTGCTACTGAGAATGTTAAAAAGCCTTCGAGGGCCAATAAAGGAATTGAGCAAAGAGAAATCGTTCCTCCCATTTGTGAGCGCAGTATTTATAACAATTGAAAAAAAGAATTGATCAGTTGATTGGGTGAAAAATAAACAAGGGAAAAAATTTTATTATCGAAATAACAACAGATTCTTTGCTGTATTAATAAAAATTTTGGCTAGAATTACCATTGAATATTCACGGTCAATAGCACGAAGTCTAGGATCAACCAATTTTATTGAATTATTGTCTACCACCAGCACACATATTTAGTTATAGGATAAAGGTGCTATCGATGGACCCTCTAAGCGAAGTTGGTCATAAAAATTGCATTTTAAGTTGAAAATGCAAAACCAATGGTGGATATTTTCTTTGAAACTTATTCTACAGAGCAGTCACGAGTGGCTGAAATTATCGTTAGTCTTTCATTATTCAATACCGATTTTCTGTTTTTTGGATTTGGTCCATTCATGGCAACCCTGCTCCATGAATGGACCACCCCATTTCCTTCGATGGACCACCAAAATAATGAACATAAAACGATACAACGACCTTATATATTGGTGGGAATTATAAACTGCTGATGTATAATCTTAAGTAGATTTTTTAGATGTTTATCAAAACTGCAGTCTCAAATCTTAGAGAATCAATGAAAATTGCACAGTAATTAGTACGTAAGACGATCTTATCATACTTTACAACTATTACAGACAAAAATGAAACGTACAATTATTTCACACGTCTATAAATATCAAAGTAATTATGAAATATTAAATAATTAATTAATAATTAATCAAATTAAAATCTATTCCGTTTTAACTGATTGAAAACCTATCACCTATCACAGACGAAAATAAAAATAAAACTTAATATTATCTGATTGTGCACGTCTATCAATGTTGAAATAATCATCAAAATATTAAATAATTGAAATGAAAATCTCTTCAGTTTTAACTCACTGAGAACTTATTACCTATCATAGACGAAACTAAAACGTAGAATTATCTGATTGCACATGTCTATGAATAAGAGTAATCCCTGAATATATTTAAAAAAAAAAGAGAAAAATATATTCAAACCAATTGTGAGTCAACCACAATATAGATACTCTCTAAAGTGTCTCACAAAAAATCAATAAAAGTAGCAAAATTGAAATTAAAATTAATTTAAAAAAAAGGGCAAAACAGATGTTTTATAGCCCATCCTGCAGTGCTACGGAGTTAATGCAGAGAAACCGCTTAGTTCCTTTCTTGAAAATATTTTTGTTGTTTTTAAATGAAATTCAAAAAGTTCTGATCGAACAATTGGATTCTTTTTTTTTCAATTTTTACATGAGGGTTTATGAATTGACCCGGTCCATTCATAGCGCTGTTGCCTGGTCCATCCATGGGAATTCGCATCGTAACACAAAACCTATGTTACTAGCACAGGACGGAAAGATACGGAAAAAAAGTTTAGGTATCATTTTGAAGAGGGAATTATAAGCTTTCGAAACATTCAAGGCGATTGAGGAATACTCTCAGCTACAATTAAGGGTGCAACACGTTCGCAAAATTACGAAAAATAAGATCATGAAGGTTAAATTCTTATCTCGCTCAATTTCAGCCTAGCTATGGCACCCATCTGACTGTTTTCAACATGGGTGCTCTCTGGCCACTAGTAGACTAGATTGGCACTGATAGCAGCGTTATCTATCAACACATACCTGAGATATACCACCGTTCCATCGAAGGCACCGGTCCATCGATAGAACCTTTACCCTAATTTGTCATTTGAATTTTCTAATATTTGTTTCATTCATCATTGGAACTGACTGCCACACAGTTCATTCAAAAATTCAGTCAAATCCGTAATTGGATTTTTTGAGAATACAATGCTACACAAGCTGAGTTTCAGCATCTATTACTTATGGCACGTTACTTTACTCGCGAGAAACTTATGAACGCGAGCTGCGGGGCAACGCACCTTTCGGCGGGTTTCAGAACTGTCTACAATTACGGGAAGACTTCGGTGAAATTTGGATAAATTTCATTTGAAAGCCATGTCATGACAAAGTGGAAATTATCACATTTAATATTTGAATTCCTCAAAAGATGGCAAAAATATAAGTCCACATGTCAAGCTGTCTCTCTGATACCTAAAGCTGGCAGGCAGAACCCTGCCGAAACGTCGAAATAAAACTGTCCTTCTTCTTGTTCTTGATCCGTTTATTTATGGCTTATACCCAAAAGGGAAAATAAAACTGTTCTAAAAAACTGACCAATCTCGACGAACATGATTTAATAAAACTCCTGGTCACGAATCTAAAACGTGATTTACATGGCCACAATATCTTCGCGGTATGAAATATAGGACTAGTTAAACAGAAATTATGAATTCGTACGATTTGACAAATACGGGTGTAGGGAGTATTTCAGCTTCGAAATATCAGTACATCTAGCAACTTTCTTAGTCATTCATGCAGCCTTTCGCGCAACGATCAATGAAAATTGGTAATTGTAAAAGTCACATTAGCGAGTGGCGCGTGGTTTTGATTTTCGAGAGATGATATTTGAGAAGTAATTATAGGTATATGATACGTAGCCAGTATCAAATACCTGTCAAAAATTGACTTACAAGTTCTGAATTTCAAAAGTATTGCATGGTAAATCACTGTTACGAATTTGGTGGGTTCCGAGCTCTGATTGTGACATTCTCTAGTTGGCGTTACTTTGATCGTGAGAAAATATTTTGCTGTCTGTTCCGCCGTTGGCCATCTTTAGGCAGGTCGGAAAACTACGTACGGGCAAAGACCAAGTATTCGGGTAAGCGCATTTGCTAACTAGCAAATTGTCATTCACGTCCATTCTATCTCGCATTCCGAGCTGAAGATGGCAAGTATAATTCTTTCATGAGAAACACTAAAGCTTACTAATGGTAAAACATTATATTGTTTTCAGCAGTATTTGGGACCCCTATTTTCTGTCTTGCTAACCGAAAATCTTACGATAAATATTTCGAAACCAACTAAGAAGTCGGAATGACCTGTAGCCCTGATAGAATTGCAGTCGTTAATAAGCCTGCTAAGAATTTTCACAGAAAATACACAGCTCGAATTTCGGATCAGATATGAGAAAAAGTGGGCCAACTTAATTGTCGACCATACAGCAGATGTGGAAGAGTCGAATGTGCTATAGTAAAATCGTGCGGACGAACAAATGAACAAACGGCATAACCGGATGCATTGATTTCAGGCTCTCGTCTTTTCAGGAGAACAAGTTAGCTCCCGTGGTTTACGCCCCGCCATTTATTGACTTATCACTAGCCAATGAGAAGCTTAGGTACGAAATCAATTGGTAGTTTCATCTAACCGGTGAGAGGCCAGGACAACGCGTCCAAAAGATACCTTCTTTAATATCCTGGTATTCGGGTTCCGACAGACATCTAGCATTGATCTTTGACGGATCAATGCAACTTCCTTCTCGCTAAACTCCGGTTGCAGGAAATTGCATAAATCTATTAGCTACATTCGCGGAGTGACAGATATTCCAACATTCCTTCTAGAATAACTTCGATCACAAACTTCTCGCTGCAGTAGGTATATCAACAAATTCCTGTCACTTATACCAGATGGAAAATATATAAAATATTTTATTCCCCGATTTCAAATAGGAATGATATTATAATCTATTATTATTTCTTATTTTTTTGGGGGAGTTCTTGTACATTCTTGAATTTTAAACTTCCCAGGGATCAATTTTTGTCCATAGTCCTTAAGATAAATATACATGATTCCACTTCTGTTGGGCTGATCAATCGACACCTTAGCAGACGCGAACCTCCTCATATTTTATGGAAGTCTGATACAATCACCCTTAAATCATTGATTCAGCCTAGTTCCAAGTATAAATATGAACTTGATGAAGGTAGAGCGTAGGTATTTCCTAGACTTGCACCAGAGAAGTGAAAAATATCGCCTTGCTATCTTTTTGCTCTTCATGTTGGGATTTATCAAGATAATTATTGGAAGGGATTTTTGGAGTTATTATAAATTCACGATTTTAATCGTCTTTTACTCAATTGGATGGTTCCACTGCTAAGATATTTGCTCATGAACCATGAAATACTAATTTAAATGGATAATTTCATCTCTGTGCTCTTTTCCTTATTTCTTCTTTTGTTTATCTGTGTATCCTGATATCCTGTATACATCATGGGGAAATAAATCGCGCGGGGTCAAATGTGGGAGGGATAAAAAAATGTCCTTTCGTTATCAACAGGCCATATGATACACCTGGCCACGAAGCATATATACACGTTCAGTATTCTCCGTTAATTATCTAATTAGTGGAGTAAATGCAGGTATAATTAATTCAAGAGATGTGCAGACGCCAAAGGTAATTCAATTACGCTCCAATTCTGCTGCGGAGACGTTGGAATAATCCGGCAGAAGCTTATCTTGATACCATAATTATGTTAGACAGGTTGTAAATTGACAAAGATATTCCCCCGCGCGCACTGCAGCCCAGTATCTAGGTATATAACTGAACTTCGCAAACCTGCCGCACCTGCAGCTCGAACAATCTTCATAACCATTCGCTACCCGTCGAATTCTAATCGAATTCGATATTAATATCAGATATCTGCCTTTCTTCGAGTAATTGCAGTCGGTGCTGATTCCAAATAGTTTATGAAAATTCCGAATTTCTCTCTTCTGGGCAAAAACATCCTCAGGTAGCTCCGGATTTTGCTGATTGTGAGTTCCATGTGGGTTCAGGTCGATGATTGAAATTGTGGAAGCGATCGTTCGGACAGCAAGAAAAGGTGGGAGCCGTGAATCAATGAGGATACGTTAAGAGTAGCAGGAGCCGATGGCAGAAAAGAAGTGGAAAGTACACTCGATGGTCCCACAAATCAATGGGCCCTGACAGAAATGCATCAGCGGTTGATAACGAGGAGTAGGTAAAATTTAAAGCCCTCCGCAAGTAGGTATAGGATTATTTCTAAACTGAGTTATGATCGGAGTTCTTGATTGTCGCGAAGAGGTTCATTCCCAAGTACAACACCAACCGTACGGATACCTACTATATAATAACTTCTCAGGAGTTAAATCCCTTTATTATTAACTTTTAATTAGGGTGTGTAAAGACGGAGAGGCAACAAGGACAAAGAAAAACCATTATTTCAAAGACAAATACATTCGAGGGGGCCGTGGAAGTCGAGAGAAGTTTATCTAAGCGATTATAAAACCTCGAGGAGAATGACTCTACCCGAAAAATCTTTAAGAATAATTGATCACCTAGACTAGTATTCCGATAAAATTGATTGCCTCACACGCTCGGTGAGCCTGCACCCTCGTAGTAACTGACGTGTAATAATCTCATTTAAAGTATCCATCTTCCTCGAGAAGAGATATATGTTCTCTTCATTCCCAATTTATCCATTTCTAGTAGCAGCCCAGACTTTGAACCTGATCAATTATTTACCTGATTCATCTATATCATCTTGTAGATACCACCGCTGAACATCCGGGCCCGATATGTCGAAGAAAGGGCCCAGGGAGGGGGTTCAAAAGGGAACTGAAAAGCGCTGATTTTATCAGCTAATGAACAGAGTGCATAAAAATTAGGCATAGAATTTGTATCTTCGCCTACAGGGATGGGAAATTATTGTTTCCTTGTACAAAGTGGGTTGAGGGTTGAGGTTCATGTACCTGCCATCCAGCAGACGGTGCATCAGCCATCACGAAACTCAATTATTAATGCACACAGCAGCATGGTAGGTGGGTATACGGTATGGTTCGAGTTCTCTTCGGACAGCCGGACGCCTTTCTCAGAAATTTTCGCTAGCCGGGCAACCCCCAGGTTGAATTCAATTATTATCAATTTATTATTGCGCTCCTGCGATGCAGCACTCGACTGACTTGTCTGCCCTGAAACTGTATACGATATAACGGTGTAATTAACAGCCTGATATTAATTAAAACCTCCAACGCGTATACAAAGGCTGGAAAATAAAGAGCATGAAACAAACAGATCGGATAACTGCCCTGAATGATTTGCAATAAAGTTTGGATAAACTTTTATTTCAAATTCTCGGGACACCTGTGGCTCAGGTAAAGCTCTGTACCATAGGCGGGAAATTATATTCATCGCAGGGTCGATATGCACGGAGGGCTCTATACTGCCTCGGGGAATTCGGAATGAAATCTACCGAATTCTATAACAGAAACGGAGTTAATTATACATACAGACGCAGTGAATTATTTTGAGAAGGGATGTAAGACATGTATAGTGTAAAATTCTCGGGTTTAAAAGGGTCGACGAACCGTGACAGTAGATAGAAATAAGAAGAAGGATCAAAAGTTAGTTGGCAGACAAAAGGTACAACATGGAAACGACCCGGAGTGCAGGCTAAAAGTTAGAAATTGGAGAAAAGCGAAATGTTAGCGTCAGAATCAAAGTCAATTTCGAGGCTACAGTTGGGGTTAGGGGATTGAAGCACTCTGTAACTGATATACATGTATATACAGAAGCTTAGGTAGTGAGTTTGCAGCAGTAGCACCAGCTCCAGAGAGTCCGATAAAATAATAAAATACGTCAATGTCGGCCTCTGTCACCAAACATGCAACACGCGGACCATCCACCGGCTAAACATATAGAATATGCAAAAGCCGCGGTGCGAGGGACGTGCGGAGCGGAGCGTCTGCGACAACTGGAAACCCCCCACTTTCAAACCCAATTACAATTGCAACGATGTCATCCCCCACTTTCATCACCTCGGCCAATAGTCGCCTCAGACTTTGGTCCATGCACCTCTATCGAAACAAGATGTTAATAGGTATTCTTTCCTAAAACCCGGAGGCCAGACCTTCAATCCGGCTATCAATTTAACCAATGCCACCCATCATGGGTAATCAGCTAAATAGATCACTCCAGGTCGTTGTTCCAATCGAGGATGCGATAATAAGTCTAAAATTCTTTTTCATTCAATCGTACCACACCTCTGATCATTTTTGTGGGAATTAGAAATCGAGTCATTTCAAATATCGAATTGCGGCATCATCGATAATGAGCTGCGATAATTGAAAATCCAATCGCATTTATTCCGCCACCGCCACAGTCAATCGAGCGGGAAAGTAGGTTCGAAATTTAACTTACGTTCTGATCTTTGAAATGTAGATGAGTCGATCTCATTTCGCTTTTATTAGATCAATCGGTATAATATCCATTTCCGGTATAGACGGTTCTCGATTTTCGAAGATCCGATTACCTCTATACCGTTAGGTAAATTATCCAATTGTACTTGTCTAATTTGTTTCAACTAAAAGTCAATCTCGCCACAAATTAAACGATAAATTGTGAATAAAAGGATCCTGTACCCTGAAAAGTGTTCGGCTGATTTGAAATAAAGGATCGAAACTCCTCGATGTACCAAGACAAGCGCGAAAAAGAATAAGACAAAAAAAAAAAAAAAACACGAGAAGATGAAGAAGGATACAAAAGAGACACGTGTGGCGTATACATCGAGCAATCAGAAATGGACCGTGACGAAATAATTCCAGTTAAAATTTGACAAAGGTACCAGTTCGTTGAGCGGCGCTAAAGGTCTCCGCGTGCACCATGTGCGCGTCTAATCGATAGTTATTTTAATCGAGCCTGGGCAACAGCATTGACAGTGATCAACAATATGTGCCGCACGCAGCGGGTTTTACGCCGGATACGTTCGATATTTAAAAGAACGAGAGAAAAAAAAAAAAAAACCGTTGAAAAATTTGTCGCGTCCTCCGTCCAAACTACATATTGGCAATTCTTTTACTCCAGACGGGGGGTACCAGGGGGTTTTTCAGGGGGAGTACCAGGGGGACTTTGAGGTGAGGATATAGAGAACCTCACGCCCATTTCGTCCAGCCGATTAACCCCGTTTCTATATAGAAAGAAGTCTGTATGTGTGCGTGTGTGATGCCAGGGTGTAGGGTGAAACCGTCTAATATTAACCCCATTTTCATGGAAAGAGAGGAAGATAGAGAAAAATGAAAAAAAAACGGAAAAGGGAAAATGAAAAGGGCCCGGCCAACTACGTCAGGTCGAGTTTCGGGAAGAGCGAAACTCGCCTATAGACGTAGGTATATCATATATACCTGTGGGGCACATTCGCTATATACCAGCAGGGAGTTGAAGGGGGGGAGGGAGAAGCGGCTGCAGCGGCGGAAAATCCCATTGAAAATCACCCTATCGCTAAAATATATCTATGAAAGTGAAGAGAAAGGAGAACAAAGAAAAATAAAAAATAGAAATGGAAGGATTTCGTACCCTGTGACAAAAGTGGCACAGATTTTTTAACCCCTAACACACCCCGGTTACCCGAGTTCTGCTAATACTCGTGAATCGAATTGAATCGAAAGAGGGGTGGCTGCCCGGGGTACCTACGGGGCCAATCGTCTATTATGTCGATGGCAAAACCCACGATTTTTACCTCGATTCGAAAATTACTGTTATTTCGTATATAGTATATATCTTCAACGGGTAGGTATACTGTTTCAATCCCATTCTCTTACTTTTTACCGGAACGATATGATTAGAGGGTAATTTCACGATTGAGAATAAAATCGTACCAAAAACATTGATTTAATTTTTTTTTTTTTTTTTCTGATTGCTAGGATAGAAGAATCAAGTAATTTACACACATGATACGTAAATCTATGTTATATATATTCAATTCAGAAGTTTGATACAACTTATATTATTATTTCATTCATTCAATCATTCGTTATAATAATCTTACGGACTAGATAATTCAGAGTTTTTTTTGTTTTTTTTTTCTTTTGGATATTTATCGTAATATAATGGCTAAAAAATCTCGGAATTTTAAATCTTGATCTGAACTTTAATAATTCGCGTCTGCTCAATTATACATAATAATATTATATATAGGAATGTGGAACAGATTTAACGCGATTGTGATTATACAAAATTTGAACACAATGATTTACACGTTAGAATATACAAAACGATTGTTTAAAATCAACTCGATTTCGTATATCAAATCCTGTACAAAACGAAAGCGCGTAGATTCGCCGTCGATTGTACCTATACACACATTTTACACACAATGTATAAAAAAAATTGTACATAATTATATCGGTGGTCTGGATCGAGGCGTTTTATCCCCGATCGCAATATGACACGGAAACTTATTATGGTAATAATAATTTAAATTTGATTTAGCTTCGTTTATTTTCCTAAATGTTTTAAGTCTACGTAGCTGGACCTAGAATATCCATGTTCGCGGAAGTGTCTTGGACCGTACTGAAAGCGATCATGTACTCTGATACGGATATATAGATTCCGACAAGTAAACCAATCACGCTAGCCGCGTAAACGTTACGCTGTAAAATTATGCAAGTTGCTAAACACAGGCCAAAGTACGTCGAGTAACGGGCGATGTTCTCCTTTTTCTTTCGCCCAAGGAGATCAGAGTCTGGAATAAAAAGTTACAAAATTGAGAAATTCGAGTCAGGGAATCTTTAGAGGATGGAAGAAGGTTGAAGATCGAAAAGAATGAAAATTTCGATGATTTTTCGTTCGTTTCGTTCCTGAAACTTCCCCATAACCTACCGACGCAAATATTGTCCTTTTTCCGATGTCCTTCGACACATTTTATGCACATATCCGGCCCATCGCCGGTGCACCCATCACAAGCTTTGTCACAATCTGGAAGAATGAAAACGGCCAATTAGATCGCGGGTTTCGTTTCCGAGTGGCGAAATTCTTACCTAGGCACTCGTAAGAGCCTTCGTTATTGACGCAAAATGTATTTCCGGCGCAAGCTTCCTTGTTTTTTATTAAACATTCGTTAACGTCAACGCATCCTTTCCCCTCGATCATCTCCCAGCCTTGATTGCATTTTTCGCAAGCCTCGGATCCTCCTTCTGAGCAATTACCCTCGCAAGCCGGGTGGCACTTTGTGCAAAGGAACTTAACCTCGTCTCTATAAGATTGAAAGTACCCCGGGGCGCACTGTTCGCAGGTCGATCCAAAGTACCCGTCGTCGCAGGTGCACAGGCCATTTCCTTTCCTGGTCCCCGCGCCCTTGCATTTTCCATTATTGTTGCAAACGTTATTCGGGTATCCTTCGCAGGGCAAACAATCGGGACCGTAGTGCTTTTCTGGGCAACAGTGCTTCAGGGAATCAATGCAGAGATAGGTCAATAAGTCCTTAGAATCCTGGTGATTGAACCACCATTCTTCAACCTCGGATTCCGTCTCCTCGGCAAGTGAATGACACTGTTCAGCTCCTCGGTCATTTCCCTTGCATAAATTTTCCTGTATTTCAACCAGACGGACTTCGCTCTTGGCGTAAGATCTTAATTTCTCTTCCTCCCAGGCAGTGTCACCACCTTCGAATTTCCCTCGCGCGGTCTTTTCCATTCCCTTAAATAATAATTCAAATATTGTCAGGTGATCGTCGATCGTCGAGCGTCGCTTAACGTCGTTTGGCTAATCACAGGCTACTCACGTGCGTGAAAGACTCTACTAAACCCCTGCAGGCGGCACATGGCGGTAGTTTGAGAGCTCTCAATTGTTCCTTGGTCTGTTTGACCTGTTCCCTATTCGGCCTTGGCTGCTCTTTGCCAATCTTGGTCTTGTCTTTGTTCTGCGAATTGCAATCGGCATTGTTCAGTACGCATACGACAACAATCGCAATAGCGGTAAGAGCCCGGGGATTGATTATCCTGAACATGGTTGTCTGCCGCGTTGATATAGCAGACTGACGGTTTCACTTGAACCTTATTTTTAATCAAAACCCAACACTTCGACGAGTGGTAAACGGTCGCTGATTACGCATAGGAATCCGATTGACACTACGAAATTTAACAATATTTTGTTAATGTATGTTGCGGCTCAAAGTGGAAGACAGCCTGGCAGGTGCGCCATGATGTTTTTGTCGTACTGCCCAATCCCCGGTGAGCATGCGTCGGGTATCGACCAATACGGATTCACCGCGTAAAGCGAGAATTCGAGAGCGCGAAAGGTTCGTATCTCGACATGCATCCAGTAGATTAGATTGAAACTTTGATCGAAGGACACGATCGGAAAACCCGATAAAAATAATTATCGATTTACAAAGAATATAAAATATGGTGGGAGAATTATGATCGTGATTATGATTGTGAATTATGAATGAATACATACTACATAGAAAAGTCACATTTATTTCCTCTTTATTATATAATATATATGTATACTTAAAACTGTACCGCTGAATAAAATTTATAGTTTTTATTTATTTATTTTTATTTTTATCTTCACTTTTACTTTTTTTTTTCTGAATAATAATAATAATGAAAAGAAATAATATATAGCGAGTGGTCACACATAATAATGTAACTTAAACGAAAGAGAGACAACAAAACAAAAAAAAAAAAACAAAAAAAAAAAGAGAAAGAAAAATTATATTCCTTAAGTTCGACGATTAATTTAAGTTTTATTTGTTTGTTGTTTTTATTTTTATTTTTATTTCATTTTTTAATGCAATTTACTTAAAATTACTGAAATTCATATTTTCATTAATTAATAATAAAAGATGATTCGTTATTAATGATTGATTGATTCATTGATATGGAGGATTAAATCATAAAAATAATATTAACTACTTGAGAATATCTTTAAGGAGGACCGCACCATGTTGTTGTTTTTTTCGTGTTTTTTGTTTTTCATTTTCTTTCCCCCTTCCTTTACCTTTTCTGTTCTACATAGAACTCGTTTTTATAATAAATCGCATGCCTAGTCATAAACAAAAATAAAATATATCATAAATTTAATATTCATTTGCAGATATCGTATATAATTATACGCTATTATCGATCTTATTCATTTATTATTCTTATTAATTCTTTTCTCTTCTTATTATCATCGATATCGTAGTTAGCACGATATACATTTCTTTTGTTTACTTATTTTGTGATTACCTATTTATTTAGTTTTACTTTGTTTTCTTCATATTTTTTACTTCTATTTTCTTTTCTAAGATAATTCGTGGATGTACAAATTCATTTTGTTTTCCGTCCGTCCTTACTTTATTTCATTATTTATTTAGTTTATTTTTTCTTGTTTCTTTGTTGAGCACGATCTTTCCGGCCTGGGCTGCTTTTCTCTCGTTCTTTTAACCTATTTTATTATTCGTTTTCCTTTTACCGTGTTTTTTTTTTCTTTTTTTCAAATTCTCATTTATCAATTCAACGACACGGTGTCGTCGTCCGGCATGTTTATATATTTACAATTTTTTAGGACCTCCGCATTTTTTTATCTCTCCTTCTCTATCTTCTTTTTTTTCTTTTTTATCAGGTTTTAATTTCTACATACTACGGCACGAGACGTTGATATAATTAGTCACGTAAGTGTCGATAAAACTTTGTTCTTATCAATACAAATTTAGGTATATTCCGTCTTGGAAAAATTATTCCTTCTGGGAATTATATTCATTTTTTTTTTTTTCTTAGGAGGGGAATTTCGTTTATTTTTTCACAAACATAGATCTCAGGGCACTATTTTTTTGCGAAACATTAAACGATTTGGATCTGTTCGATAATCTCTGAAAACGACCTTTACTCTTTAAAAATTTCTTACTTTATTCAATTTAATATTACCGGAAAATCCGAACCCGTGAATTCATATATTTTTATCTTCCGGTGAATTGAACTTTATCAAATATATATATATAGGTGTGCATCTATATATCACATACATACATATATTGTAAGATTAACGCAATCTTTTGATTCTAAAAATACGAATTTTCAGTTATTTGATTAAAACCGTTACCTTCTTTTTTTTATTCAAATATATCATCAGAGATCTAAAAGTACGGTCGGACCATTCAATGTTTCGTTGAATTGTTCTCACTCTCTCCCTCTCTCTCTCTTTAACCATCTCTTTCGAAGATGAGACGAGATTTAGCAGCAACGCAATAGTTAGTAAAAAAAAAATCGTTTCTTTTCCTCTTTCATTAAAATGTTACAATCTCTTTAATGACGATTATACATATATAAATTTGTAAAATTTATCAAACTTCGTGAATAATGAAATTATTTACTTATTATTTTCTTTATTTTTTTTATTATTATTATTTTTTTTTTTTTACTGACGATATCATACAAATTGTTCCTTTTATTTCGTTCTTTTTGTTTTGTTTTGCATTTCGAAACGAGTTGTGTAGGCTCAAACATACACACGTGTCAATTTTCAATAAAGCAAGGGTCATCGTGTTCGCGAAAAATATTCATATTTATTTATTCATTTATATTCTTTTTCTTCGCCAATCATAGTCCCTATTTTCTTTTTCTTTTTTTTTTTTTTTCTTTGATTCTATTACACATCCGCCGAATTAAACCCTTACTTTAAAAACCTTACATTATCATCTCCCTCCCTTTGTAACTATCTATCTATTATATCATTCTTCTGTTCTTTTTTTTTTTTTTCTTTCTTACTCACAACACCGCTGCAGTCTCATACTGTAATTAATTATTCCTGTTACCGTGTTTACATGTATATATATCGTTCGCATGTTATTTTATCTCATTTGATTTCATTTTTTTACTATTTATTATTCATCGGATATTTTAGTATTTGTATGTATATCTATATGTTTGGTTGTATTTGCGGATATCTGCAGAGTTGGTAAATTCTTTTTTTCCATACTCAGCCCCATCTTCTTCTCTTATCTTCTTTAAATTTCCATAACGAATAAGGTGGTACATGTTTTTTTTTTTTTTTTTTTTTTTCATACGAGCGATTATCAAAATAATCCAATAATCGCTCACGAAAAATTCTCCGCTCCACTACCGTCCGTCTTTACTTTTTTTTGGGGTGAATTAACTTGCGCTCTTGCGTCAGCAACCGGCCTTTTAACTTGAGGATTTGTCTTCACCGCTGTAGTCGGATCTGAAGAAAAACCAAAGAAAATAAGAAGAAATTAATACAAGGAATTCTTTATATACTAAAATTCGAATATCTTCAAATGAACAATTTTTTCCTCTTGAAATTACCTTGTAGCCACCTGACTTGAGTGGCAGGTCCATATCCCTTGTCGTTTCTAGCGGCTATTCGGAATATAATAGCCGGTTTTGTAGTCGTGTCAACGTGCGCAGCGCTCAGCGAGCTATTTGGTACGGAACATGCGTTCGTCGGTCCACAATAAACTCTGATAAAAGCTAGTTGAGTCGGTGTAGTAGCTACGGTTGTAGCTTCACCGGCGCTGTTAGAAACGGCACTTGCACTTCTCACCGCCAAATAGACAGAGTATTCTAGTATAGGGCCCAAGTTACTCGGCGGTGGTTCCCAAGAGAGTTGCGCTCCTTCGGCAGATTTTGATATTTTAATTGCGCTTGGTGCTCCTGGAAAACCTGGCAAGCACGTCTTGAAGGCGGATACCTGAAACAGCAAAGACACGATTCGTTGGTGCATCTTTGCGGACCTTTAATCTCTAAAATATTAAGAAAAATATTAGTCTTTACCTCGCTAAAATATAAATAAAATATAAAATAAATTAACCTAAAATATAAATAAAAATAGTTTTTACCTCGCTCCAGCCGCTTCGACCGCAGCTGTTGACCGCAGCGACTCTGAATTTATAGGCGGTACCAGGTTCCAAGAATATTTTCGTCCTGCCTTTAAAAACGTCAGTTGGTAGGGGTTGAGTCGTATCTATGGGTTCCTCACCGGGTAGGTAATAGTGCTGGACAGTGAAGGTAGTTCCCTTTATAACCCCAACGTCGTACCATTCGGCGTCTTTTTTCTCTTCCTCAGTCTGAAAAATGAAAAAAAAAACAAACAGATACTCGATCATCGCTGCACCCAAATATCACATTTTTTCAATATTATATCATCGCATATTCTCACCATATCTGCTTTGGCTTTAACCGGCGGTGCGGCTGATCCTAAAGCTGCAGTGGCTAGAGTAGTTAGAGCGGTTGAGTCACCAGTCGCTGGTGCCGTGACTTCCTTTTCCTTTTCTTTCTCCTGTGATTCGGTTCTCAAAACCGTAGCCGGTTGGATCGGCTTGGCAACGCCATTCGTCTTTGCAATTGTTGGTTCTGGTTGTTTGTTTTGATCCGGAGCGTTAATTGGCTCATTTTGAACCTCTGCTTTTGGCAAAACTACAGGAGTTACCGCAGGCAGAGGAGTGGATGGTTTCGGCGGAGCGGGTGGATCCGGTTCGGTATCCATGGGCTCGTCTTTGGAGGGAATACTTTCCCGCGAGGACGTATTTTCAAGGGCTAATTTTAGCGATTCCATCTCTGGTTCGTCCTCAGTTTTACCTGGTTCTGCCTCCTCCTGGGAAGTCTGAGAATCCTGGGACGCGGCGTCGTCTATAGGGTGCGAATCAGCCTGAGAAAGATTGTCAGAATCAGATTGATCCACGGCCATTTTTGTTTCTGGTTCTAACTGCAGAGGCTCTATGTCTTCCTTTGATTCTTCTTCTTCTTCTTCTTCCTGGGAATTATTGTCCGCTTCTGGTTCTGACTCTAGGATTTTATCCTCCAAAGAGAGACTCAAGTTCTCCGATTTTATGTCCAGCTCTTCGTGCTGGGAATTATTAGCTTCTGGTTCTTCGCTTTCGGGTTCTTCTTGGTCCTCGAGTTTTATCTGAGGCTCTGAAGCTTCTGGTTCCGTCGGAGGTTCTGCTTCTGGCTGCAAAGGTTCAGTTGCAGCGACTGGTAGTGGCGAAGGCTTGGCTTCTGTTTCCAAGTTCTCTTCTTCTTCGGGGAGAGCTTCTTGCAGTCGTAATTCAGCCGATGTATCAAGCGAGTTTGGAGCCTCTTCCAATTCGTTTGACTCATTGGCTGCTGGTTCTTCAGTGGATTCGTTTGCCACAGGCTCCTCGTCCTCCTCCTCCTCTCCATCTTCCATTAGGATATCATCGGCCGGACCATCGACTTGAGGGATGATAAAGTTTCCCTCATTGTCAACTTCCATAGGCTCCCCAGCGCCAAGCTGAGATGCGAGAACTGCCGCTTCGTTGCCATTGCAGCTGTCTCCTTTCCCATCAACGACAGAACCGTCATCGGCTGATACCATGAATGATAAACCCCCGGAAGATTCTTGTACTGGATCGATTAGTCCAGCTTCCGCAGCAAGAGCAGCTAACGCTGCGTCTGTTGTTGCAGGACCATCTGACGTCGAGGCTGTAATTTAACGTTGTTTGTTAGCTTTGAAAGCTTTAAAAAAAAACCCACTTGAACAAAATAACATAGAACTAAATAGAAAACAAGTACCCAATGAGGCAGACGGCTGTTTTTGCGATGGTACGAATAGCATTTTACTAGTATCGATCATGTCGGAGGTTCCTGCAGTCGTGACGATCGAACTACTGGTAGGCATTAGGGTAACAGTTTTCGCGCCAATGCCCCCAGACATCTGGAGGGTAACAGGTTTTCCAGAGACAGTCACAGTATCCTGTAAAAAAACAAATTAGAGGTAAAAAATAATCAAATATCTGAAAAATTTTCGTCTATTTTTAAAACTACAGTCTCTAAAGAAACTCACCGTCGATTTTTGCATCTGTGGAACTGCGACTATTTGACTTTTAGACGGATTAAAAAGAGTTTGTTGGCTCCCTTTAGTAGCGATAGTAACTGTTTTAGGGACTCCGCCTTGCCCAGGCACAGTAATGGTGATTGGTTTGCCAGCCGTTCCTCCACCCATGGCGCCAGATGATACAACGATCATTTTAACACCTTGTTGATTAGTTACGTGGTTTGTAGCAGACAAGGGAAGTACGTTGACTGGGGTAGTGAGATTCCCAGGCTGTCCAGAACCAGCTTGAGAAGTTGTAACGGCTTGAACAGCTCTCAAACCAGATCCGGTAGTAACGACGATAATTTGATTAGTCCTTCCTACAAGACCGCCGTTTCCACCTGGCTTTGTGATCATAATAGTCTGTTTTCCAGCTATGCTCTGCCCTTTGCTCATAGCAACCAAATTTGAAGTCTTTACTGTAGTGAGGACCTTTGATCCTGCCGCGGTATTTGGATTGACCAATCTCAGGATTGTCGGTCCCTGATTTAGCGGTTTAGCTCCTGTAGTTTGTACTGTTTTCCCTTGAATCAAGCTGACCTTCGGCACAGCAGCAACCATCCCTTGTCCAGCCTTGAGAAGATGAACGATTTGTGGTTGTCCAGTAATATTCTGTCCCGGTTTTTGAAGAATTATCTGTTTACTTTGCTGTGGCGAAGCAGCTCTTAAAACAGTAGCTCCTGGCGCAGCAAATCGGATTTGTTGTCCAGGCTGAACGCTCTTCATTCTAATAGTGTTTCCAGCTCCTTGAGGAAGGATCTGCATGTTATTCATGCTTATTTTTTGCGTCGCAGCAGCCGCCGCGGCTAATGCTTGTATTCCTGACATAGCGGCTGGCGATTGACCCCCTGCAGTTGTGCTGGGTGAGGCTCCCTGGTCAGTTGTAGGCGTTACGGTTGTTACAAGCGGCGATCTGATGCGAATTAAATTGCCAGCTACTCTGGGAGTCATTGGGCTTGCTGCTTTGGCAGCAACAGGTGATTGCAGCACTTTTTGAGCTGGACTTTGAACAGCGGTTTGAATCCGCATTGGAGTTTGAGGAGCAGGTTGTTGCCTGACGATTGTAGGAGTCGAGGGAACAGCTGCAGCTGGTGGAATTTGAGGTGAGGAAACAGTAGCTGGTGTTGGAGCAGCTGGAACAGCTGCTGGAACGGCTGAAGGCGTGCTGACGGGAGCAGCGGCGGCAGGGAAAGTTCCTGTCGTTGGCGGCATGTCATATTTTTGTATTTGTAAAATGTAGTATTGAGCGGATGGCGTCGCAGTCCAACTAACTTCCAGAGACTGAGTAGAAGCCCTGACTAACTGAACCCTGGATGGCGGTTGTGGTTTGTTCACCTCCAGGTACCACAAGTCTTTGCAGCAAACCTGGATATTGGATGTGAAGAGAATAAACAGAGGTGGAGAAAAGATTGTTAGTTTTTCTGTTGCTGGTTTGTTGCCAAAAAATCATACAGTCCTTGAATAATAAATAAAAACTAACCCTGACCTGGTTGTTCCAAGCTTTGCGGTATCCGTCTCTCCCAGACCAAACGTACAAACGACTGTGTACGCCAACTGCGCAATGGCCAGCTCTTGCCCTGGGTACATTTTCCTCTAACGAATCAACCGTCAGTTGTTCCCAGGTCAGTGTTTCTTTAAAGGACACAACAATGATTGAAAAAAAAAAGATGGAATATCAACTAAATCTATAAAAAATTCAAGCCAATTCTTACCTAGATTCAAACAGGCCAATGTGCTGGTACATTTCCACTCCTTTTCGTGTGTCGCTACCTTCACATCGTCTACAACTAGTGGCACCCAGCCACCAAAGACATACATCCTGTGGCCGATTAATGTGGCGGTGTGAAGGGAGCGAGGAAGGGGTGTCGGTCCATGAACAAGAGGTTTGTTCCAGGTCATGGTGTCTACGTCCAGGAACCACAGATCTCCTAATCTGCAGCCGCTCATACCACCGTATATAACAAGGCATGATTTTCCAGTTGTACGATCCGTGTAGGCAACTCCTGTGTGCGATTCTCTTGGAGGAGGAGCGTGTCCGTGAGTCTGAGGGATGTCCCAGGCAGTCACTCCGTTCCCAAGGAGATCCAGAGTGTAAAGATCATTCAAATATCTCGGGATATTGTTCTTAGGGTCATCGCTGTCGTTTGCTAAACCTCCGAAGAGGAATACCCGGTTTCCTATTAGTGTAAAACTGTGACCCAGCCTTGGACAGGGTGGTTGCTCCTGCTTCGGAGGTTTTGGCTTCAGTCGTTTCCATTCCCATCGCGATGCTTGTAGTTCGTATAACTCGTTTGAGTACTTTCCATACTCTACCATTCCCCCAAATACTAAGATTCTTGTGCCGTCTACTACAAAACCGTAGGCTGCACAGCCGGGAGGTATATCTCCCTTTGTCGATGGTACGAACCATTGGTTCGTAGCTGCGAAAAATAAATCATTTTCTTATCATACAGTCCTGTACTATCAGTCAATGTATTATCATTATTGAAAACAGAGGCTCTCCAATACTAAAAGAGTCTGTTTTTCATATTTCGAGGAGTTTAATCAAGTGTTTCGTTTTCTGTTATTGTTTTTCTAAGTTGTGAGTCTTTATTGAACTCCCAACTATTTTCATAAATTCCTCATAGCGAACCAATGGAAATATTTCATAATTGGCTATTGCAATATCAGTGCGAATAAAACCCACGGAATAGTGTGTAGAGTAAAAAGGCGGGTAAATCGCGGAGCTTTCGGTATCGCCTAGAGTCTCTATCATTGGTAGTTTCTTCTGGATCGAGCCAATAAGACGTCTACGTGAGTTCGCGGCAAGAGTAAAATCGTACGATAGCGCATAAGCGATGTAGTGTTATGCTTGTAGCTGACGCGTGCGCGTAGAAGCGCGCGGGGAGTGGATTCCGAACTCTGAAAAGCCAGGATAAAAGCAATCGCGCGGGTTTGTGGGTAATGGTTGAATATGGCTCCGTGGTGGGGGTTGTTATCGAAAAATGGCGGCTCCCGCGCGTATAAACATGAAAAATGTCAGAGGATCACGCGGCGATACGCGGTGACTCGTATCGTTGGGAAAACATGACGATTCGAAAGAGATTCGAGACACGAGAATAATGATAGGCGACTTATGGCCGCGGAGAGAAGAGCTCCGACTGTATGATGCGACGAATGCGGCCGGCAACCGTCTTGTCAACGTATGCCGCCATCTTGGCTTCTCGCTTCGCGCTACTTCTACTAAAGCTTGTTAAAATCATCACCTGTATTGTATACGTGGAGTTCGTCAACAATTCCCTCGTTACCACCGCCGAAGACAACCATAAGGTCCTTAATCGCGACCGCCCGGTGCCCATGTCTCGGTCTTGGCTGAGGCCCGGTCGGATTTGTGATTCGCTTCCACTTTAACATGGGTGCCGCCATGACGACCGCCCGATCACATCATTTTTTCACACCACGACCGTGCAGTACCCCAGACGGGACATCGCTATATTTTTACACTGAGAATATTTACGTTATTAGAAAATCTAGTCCAGTACGTGCTTTCGGTGTTGAAAATCACAGAGTCGACCGATGAATTGAGAATTTTCTATTTTTCGCAACGATCAGAATCATCTCGGGCTTGCATTCCGTCGAGTCAAACGATATTTGTTTTGAGACTAGGTTATATGGTGATATTTTCCGTCTAGTACCAAAATGCGTCAAATCAAATCCAACTTGTTTTTAAAAGTTCCTCATTCCACTAGGCGGACTTTCAATCAAGTCACCAACACTAAATCCGTTTACTTGTTTCACCAATATCTTATTTTTAATATTACTTCGAACGTTGAAATAAACCGCTGCTTTTCATCGGTTGTTTGACGGCACACACTAACGCGACAACTACACAGTTCGCTCCATCATAGCGTGTATGCGTCGGTGTAGTACCACCAGTCAGGCCGACAACTTGACAACGCCAATTGACTTACGCCCGATTACCTAGTTCCTTTTCAATGCGATATTGCGATAAGGATGATTCCTGCTACCTCATTGGTCGGCAATTACCATGCAACCAATCAGTTCGCAAGTTTCACATTTCCCTCAATCTATGGGAAAGCGTTTTCCATAGGACTGCAATTTCCCTAGTGGATTAGTCGATTTTCTTTCTCGCTACACAAGCGATGCCATTGGTTACTTGGTTTCGATACAGCCAATCCGATCGCTTTGTATCGTATGTCGAATTATGTCAGTCTGAATTATGCCGCACTCTTCCAAAGCTCGAGAATGTTATTACGTTCTTCCCCACTATTCTTTTTATTTATTATTTCTCATTCTCGTTGAGAATTTAGGAGCTTTTGTCTAAAAATCGTGGCCGACGACAGTCTCCGTCGTGATTGGTCGATAGATGTGTTGCAAAGTGCATCCGGATCGTCATTTCCGATGAAATTCGAGAGCTTGGAAATTCTTGGACATCGTGGCAGCGCCACGAAGCTCAAAATTTTGAACTCAGGCATAAATTCGAATGTAAATACATACATACGTCATCATAACTTTGGATTTCTGACTTCCGTTAATGGTGATATTCGTTCCGTTTTATAGCAAAAACAAATACTTGCCGACTTGAAGAGGATAATTTTTAAAAATGTAATTTTATTTCTTATAAATATCGTCGAAATTATTAGACCCCTTAGACACTGAACAGATAATAGTATTTTAAAACCAGAACTTTTTCGTACATACATACATTTTAATAATACAATTTCTACAAGCGGCTATAAATGCACGTATTCCGCCGTATCGTATCATATCATATCATATTTTATATCATATTATTCATATTAACTTCTAGGGAATAAACATTATCGGAATTGCAAGGGACTTATCCTCAGTCCGATAGTCTCTTTGCCAACGAGCGCTACCTCGCATACTGTACATGTTGTTTCTTTGAATTGTGGTTGATAACTGGCTCCGCAAAGCGGGCATTTCACCTCAGGTTTCCCTCTGTAAATTGGGGTATAAGTCCCTGCGCATAGAGCGAACGGATTGTGCTCGTCGTAGAGGAGTTGGTGTTCATCAACTGGATTCTTGTCACAAGCCTGCAGAAACAATCAAAGAGTCATAAATATCGTCGATTGAAAAAAGGGATTGCAAAAACAGCGTAAAGACTTAGAACTTTTTCAAGTTACCTGTAATATTTTTCTAGCTTGTTGAGCAACTTCAGCTCTGGGACCGAGTTCTAATAATCTCCTAGCAAACGAAGCTGCGGTTTTATAATTCTTCAATTTGAAGAACATGTTAACGGCCGTTCTCAATGTTAGAATTTGATGAACCGGTTGCAGGTTGCAATGTGTGAAGTAGGCAGCCATCTCGCAGAGTCTTTTCTGTTCGGCCAATGTTGCTTTGGGTAGATTTTTCCTACTAGTTTCCATTTTCAGACCGAGAATATATTCTCTACAAATTTGTATCAGTTGCTGAGCCTCGGCAATGTCTTGTCTAGTATCGACAACCAATAGTGGCACGCTGAGCAGAATGTATTGAAGTTTTTCAACAGCTTCTGTAAATTTACCGCCAGTTGTCAGCTGGTAACAGACTTGCAGTCTTTGGACCAAATCGGTCAGTCGTAATCCAACAGCTGGTAAACCGTTCTTTATATTCGCTTCCTTCCAATTTCTTTGCGGATATCCATACAGAGACGGTATGCTGGGAAGACTAGAATACGAGGTACGGGCGCGGGCAAAAGTGCTCAAAAATATCGTCTGGTAAGCTTCGAACTCTATCACCCCAACTTGGTCGTTGAGCAATCTGAATGCAGACTCAAACGAGCCAGCCAAAATGTGGTCAGATACGAGTTGGGAATTATTCACCCAATGTTGCGTTGGGGGAATTCCTTTTGTGGGAGGAGAATAGTATCCATCTTCTGTAGCTGGAGCAGCAGTTTCAAGTTCAGGGGGAAGTTCCAGATCCTCATCACCCACATCCCATCCAGCTCCTTCCTCTGTCTCTCCAGCAGTTTCTCCCTCAGCTCCCTCCTCATCGTCCATTCCTAGTTCGTCATCATTACCCCATCCGTCGACTGGTCCAGAAGGATCGTCTTCTGGAGCCAGAGCAGCTGCTACTTGAGTCTTACCACGGGACATCATTGCCCCTTCGAAGAATCCTTTAGAAACTGTTAAGAGTGGCCAATTGTTCTCTGCTTGTTGAGTGGGAATAGGCGGCTGGAGGTAAACAGCACCACGTTCCAAATCGTGTAGCTCTTCTTCCATTGATTCGTACTGGGAGTCGTCCTCTTCGCTCGCGATTCCGTGAATTTTTTCCGTAACGTAAGCCAGAGAAGTCTGACCAGAGTTCTGAAACAGGAGATAGAACAAGATTATTCAGTGTTTGGTGGAGAGAAAGGATATGAGTCATTTTTGAGATACCAACCTTCAGGATTTTTGCTCTTTCGTAAATATCTCCCAGGAGTAAGCTTCCTTGGTACTGGCCAGAGACGTCCTTTCTAATCTCAGCGATTTTCGTCATTTTTCTGAGCTTGTCCAAATTGCCGGTGATCAGGTACAAGAATGCGAGTTTCTCAAAGTTCTTTGTTCTCTGATAACACATCTCTACAACTTGGTGGTTTCCTTGGAGAAGCGCAGCCTGCGCCAAACTCTCCCAGCATGCTTTTTGGTCTAAAGTTCTCGCCGCTTCTAGAGCTACTTCGATGTTACCGCATTCCAAAGCTAGGCCAAATCTCGTCTTTTCATCCTTCACGAAGTGGAGAGCTACTTCTGGGTAGCCCTTTTGTTGCAGATAAGCAATGATAGATTGACCAACTAAGTTTGCCGTGCGTACCATGTGCAGTACTTCTTCATACTTTCGGTTAATCAATGCCAGCTTGAACTTGTACTCTGTTGGATCGATGTTCAAGATCCTTGGTCTGCATTCACGATCCAGACAGAAGACTTGATTCCCTTTTACTCGAGTTATGTAAATTGGTAAATCCAGGGTACGGATTATTCCATGATCACCGTTGTTGATGGCATACTTAATGTGGTTGCTGGTAGTGTAAATAAATATTCCAGAGTCATCCCATGCACCAGATTTCACTCTAGTATTTTCGTGGATCGAACATATCGACTCCAAACGACGATTGCAAATGTTTACTGTGTGCTTAGCCAACAGAGCGACATGCGACATATCGTTTGACCAAACGACGTATCTGCATTTGGAGATTTTCACCTCTGCCAATGTCCGTTTTTGCTGGACATCAAAAAGTATCACTTGCTCGGCGTCACGCAACAACAGCATTCCTGTTCCGGCGTAGAATATCTCGTCGCAATTCGGGATCTGCACCTTCTTCGTTACCTCATTCTTCAGATTTTTTATCACCAGCTGAAAAGTGAAATTCATAGATATTAAATTGAAATTCAGGTTAAAGCAAGACCCTGATTTGATTCACAGAATTTTTCGACTCACCGAATATCCTCTGTCTAGTACTGCGAACCTGTTCCTTGCCACCCATATAGCAGTAACGCCTGAAGCTCTCTTGGTTTCTGGATCACTGTTCGAGTCTCCGTCTTTGGGGATCATGTACAAGTCATATGTGCTGTTTTCAATGTTCAAAGCAGACCTGGTGCATATGAGAACGGCATTTTCAGCCTGATTGTATGACATGCTGAAGGCAGGGACCTTGCCTCCACCTCTGATCTGCATGACAGAGCTGTCTTTTGAAGTTGTGAAGTCGAGTTTCCTGAGGAAACGATCTTTAACGTAGTAGAGTAAATTTCCGTAAACGGCATAAGCTGGACGCTCTCTCTCAAGCTTGAATATAGTCATTCCCGAGTCGTGACCAGCCGCGAATAAGTTCAGAGTGGGATGGGCGGCGAGGACCCAAAACCTCTCATGTTCCCTCCTGAAGGTATGGAGGCAGGTGCGTTTGGTCATGTCCCAAACTCTGATACTCATATCCTCCGAGTTTGAAAGTATCAATTCTTGTCTGGGGTGAAAAAGCACGCAAGAAACATTGTTGTAGTGGCCTCTGCAAGTGTCCACTTCCCATGCTTTCGCGTCGTTCATCCTCCACATTTTTATCTGGCGGTCATCAGCCCCTGATACTATCAGCGGTAAAGTGGGGTGAAAACATGCCCAGTTTGCTCCACGGTCGTGTCCTTCTAGAACATGTTTTACCACCGCATCAGCCTGGCCAAAGAGGTCAGTGGCTCCAGGGGTTTTCAAATGATCTTCCAGCCCTCCTGGTCCAGGGGCTACACTTTTTTTACGGAGTCCGGAAATGTCCCATACTCTGACTGTCTGATCGAGAGATGCTGAGACTATGATATCTTCTGTAGGATGGAACTGTGCACACATCACGTAATGATTATGGCCTGTGAGTACGCAGATGCAGGTTCTACTTTGCCAGTTCCATATGCGAATAGTTTGATCGTCAGACGCGCTCAGGATCCAGGGGTACTCGCGATGGAACATTGTCGTTCTGATGTAATCCAAGTGGCCAAGAAGAGTGAAGATGCAACGTCGCTGTTTATAGTTCCATACTTTGATCTTGTAGTCGTCTCCGCCGGATACGAACAGCGGCTGTTGACTGTGAAAGCAGATTCCGCGCACCGGACCATCGTGTTCATCGAACTTGTCCAGTAATGTGCACATCCGGTAGTCCCACAGCTGGATAACACCATTGTGCAAGCTGTAATTGAAAAATATCGACTCGATAAGATCGAAGACTTTCTAGTACGATTCAAGATCGATTCACCCCAAGGCTTGATTATCAGCCGTTTCTTTGATCCGATAATATTATCGAGTATCTGTAGGTGATGGTGACTTTGCAGTGTGTAACTATCATAAAGGAAATGCGTTCGTTGACAGAGATCATAATCAAAAGTAGATTATCGCGTTAGTGAAATGATGAAGGTAACGACAACGATGCTTGTGCAACATTTCCAGTTGATTTTAGAGCGTTTGAATCTCGGGTCCTTAGTGCAATTAAGTGTTGCGTAATAATCATCCTATTGCAAAATTAGATCGATAATTACAGATCGATAATAATTACTGTACTGGTTAACCAGCTGATGAAACAGTTAGAGTTGGAAATGAAGCTATAGTCGCATTGGGATTATAAAGAGGCATCGTAAAACTGGCCGTTTGAACTTTCTGAGTCGAAAAGAATCTCGCTAAGTAGTTGATAAACAGAAGAGAATATACCGTTCGCTTCCTCGTGCGATATATGAGTGAAAATATTTGAATTATTGTAGATGTATAGGAGAGCGAGGGAGTAAGTAACTGTAACAACCTCGCGCAAGGCCTCGCACAATACTTTTAAAGCCAGGAGACAGTCGGTTACAAAATTCATTCTCCCGACGATATTAAAGGTCATATCCGATCTCAATATTAAGGAGACAGGCAATATACCACTTTGTTCATATAATATGCGAGAGTATAGGCGTGGTAGTAATCGCTTGCGAAACAGCGGCATAATATATCGCTCAGGACTTGATCAACGATAATAATTCGACATCCTTTTCGCGCCTTTTCATCATCACGTGCAATTGCGTTGACAAAAAAAAGACAAAATATATCAAAAAAACTAGATCGATCTTCTGAATCTAGAAAATCGACTAGCCGCCTTGTCATCCTACGCACGTGTCTTCATTTTTTTTTTTTATTCAATGATCATAAATTCAAATTCGGGGAATTAAAAATTAATTTCAAGACGTTGTCCTTGTCCGCCGACGTAAAACTGGGGAATTACATGTGTCGAGGACGGGCGCGGCCCCATACATTGGACGACTTTTTACCTGCTTTGTTTTTTTTTGCATTTTGCATTGGAACGAATTCGCTGGTACTGCAGCCACTTGAGAACGATCAATTCTTTGTTTGAGGCACATCTCTGCGGTCGATTATTGTATACGCAGAGTGAAAATAGACTAAGGTGATATTAAGTTCTTCGTATTCTAAAATCAATTCATCTGCAGTTTCGAAATCTTTCATAAATCTTTCGTCGTAATTGTGGCGATTGTTATAATAAAACCGAATCCAAGGTCGGGGGGGAATTTTGTTGTCGCGATTTAGGAATCAAGGATAAAGAATAATTAATAGAAGAAATTAGTTATTCTAAATGCTTCCTAATCGAGCTAATGTAAACTCTTACGTAACAGCCACAACTATCTTAAATTTTTTTTTGTTTATCTTCAAGATGACATTTGAAAGAAGCGACATGCGTTCGCGGATATCGTCTCGAATGCAGATGTAACAGTTGACCGAGTCTTATATAGTGTCTTCGAACTTATGGAGAGATCCAATTTCGCAGGATCAATAACTCAAAGTATATCTTTGAAAAGGTGAGTCATAAACTCGCAGACTTCACAACAAGAAGATATTATGTGCATGTTTAGACATAGACCAACGTACAAGTCTAGCGGTACTCCCAATTAGTCAGGCGCGAAGATCTGCAGTGGCCAACAAGACTAACTAAGAGGAAAAGAACAACGCTCAACTATAACTATAGTGATTCAAATACCTATGTTCGGATCTCGTAACAAAATCGACATACGATACATTTCCTACGCAAATGTGTATACGTTTTTTTTTTTTTTGTTTTTTTTTGTTTTTTTTCTTTTCTTTATCGACCAAATTGTCCAGCACTCGATTACCCCGAGTGAGTCCCGGCGAGAAGAAGAATGTTGACGTCCTCCAAAAACGAGAATAAATGACCTTTCCAGAATACTGTGTACATTCGAACGATCCTTAATATAGTCGGACGATAATTTGAGTTTGAATTGAAACAAATTTATACACAGTAAGTAAATACGTCCGCATAGAAATGACAATTTTTTCTGTCGTATTTTATTCGATTCGATTGAATTTTTTTCCCTCCGAGTAACGGACTCGTGGTAAGTAACGAATCACCGTGTGCCCCAGGCACCGCCACGACGGAGGAACCGGGTCACAAGTCTTGACGACAGAAGCTTATAACTTTTCTGGTGGGTTTTGGTGGGGTACTTCGTTCTTGCGGGTTCCTAGCGGAGTCTATATAGATCACAGCGTCCCTCGCAGGACCAGCAGTCTTTCATAGTTCCTTGATCAGTGCAGTGGCGTTGTTTTGGCCTTCAACATGTCAGTGTCGCGACTTTACCCTTTGTGTCTAGTAAGTACCTACCTAATTCCGGGATTTCCTCTATATTCGTTTGCTTTCCCCACTTCCATCTTTATTTCATCTCTGCAGGTTTTTATACTCGGGTCTCCGGCCCTCGGGGGATTCCCGTTCGCCCAATACCCGGACTTTAGGGCATCAGCACCGTCGTTTAGTCCACATTTGATCTACGGAACCGGAGTAAGCGGAAATGCGGACTTGGCAGGTTTTTCTTACTTCACGAAAGACTTTGGCGGCGGAGAAAGTGAAGTCGTATTCATTACGGGGCCAAATTCTGATGCGCAAGTGAACGACGAAGTTGCTAGTATGAAAGTCCTGATGAGCTCGTGGCCCTTTATTGGCACAGCGGAGACTCAGGTGAAGGATAAGAATGACGATAAAATCGTGGATAACAAAGATTCCTCGGCAACAATCGCCCCAGTGGCTAACGAGAAAGGAGCTAAAGAATCCTCGACTGTCAAGAGCGAGGAAGCGGCCATCGCCACGACCGCGGTGCCGAAGGACGAAGACAAGAAGAACGCGGACACGGTCAAATATATGCCTCCGAAAGGCACCCCGGGGTTCGAAGCCCCTTATCCCATCTTTCGACTTAGCGGTTCAGCTGCCTTTTACCCGCAGCCTTCGTCAGCGGATTTCTCTGGCTTTCCTGATTTCCCGACAAATTATTTCAAGTCTCAATATATTCCGCTTTACAACCAGTACAATTCCTATCAGGTACCCTATGGCCCCTCGTATCCGACCGTGGATGCGGATTATTACAACCCGGCAGTAATACCGTCTTTTTATCAAAGTCCCTTCGTCATACCGTCCGCGGGATCAAGCAGCAATTTTGTTCAAGACAAAATTACGGCCGATGTGATCAACAAAGTCGACAGAAGATTTAAAGAGGAAAATGAATCTGTGGCTCCCACCGCTCAAAGTGATTCCGATAAAAAGAACGGAGATGATTCAATTTCAACGTCTGAGAAGGGAACTGAAGTACCGACATCGACAGAGCAAATGGTAGAAAAATCAACTACTGTTTCTGAAACGGCGCCAACTACTACCGAGGAAATTAAGGAGAATACTACTGCTGTTGATAACGACGCTGTCGCACTTTCGTAATTTTCTTTTCTTTTTTTTTTTTCAATTTGAGTTCGAGATTGTCGAACCTTGTGTTTATATAGCAAGGCAGCAGGAGACGGTTTTAGATGGCCTCGAAACGTGCAGATTTATTGATTTTTTTTCGCTTCGGGCTATCTAATTTAACGATTATTATTGATGCGTCCCTTTCCGTGTCTTAATCTTAATTCTATCATAATTTGATTTACATATGTGAATATGTAACATGAATTGCAATTGTATCAAATAAACTACTCGTTTTTATAAATCCAAACTGTTGAAATTCTTGCATGTATTCCTTTTTTTACTTCTAGAATTTTATTAGATAAGTATAGATTCCGATCCAGTCAAATAAATGAACTTGAAACCAACGAAACATAACATTCGATGAAGATTCTCGATGCTTAAAAGTCGATTAAATATTATTTGTTTATTTTATTATTTTCCGGCGGCCGGTTATTTTGAAAATGGCGCCTAATCGGTGAAAAAAATCCAAAAAAACCATCCGAACTTTGATACAGGAAGTAACACAGAGTAGCAAAATTGTCTAAATTCCAAAATCTTCAAACATAGCATTGAAAATATTTCGATTTTCGACTATGACAGTGAAACGGAGCTAAATATTGACTGAAGTTTATAGGTTAGGTTGTAAATTTGGTGACGTGTCTGCCCCATAGCGATTGTTTAACGTTTCAACACTGCGTTTCGATAATTGATCTTCAAAAAGTTTTCACAATTATTCTTGGTATTATCATCAACATAGTTGTTGCTATTGATTCAGAATGTATCATTCAAGAACGCGAAATAATATTCGATAATAAAGAAACATGTTGTGTGTAAGTTATCATAGTATACATATTCATGAATAAACTCACCTAGCTAGTACCCAGGGTCGTTTAGGATGAAAAGAAAGACCCTTGACCCGGGCGGATTTGGTTTCAAACTTGGTAAGCATTTCGGTAATTTTTTTTCACACTATTACAATCGCATTATTTCTCTTTTATTCGCAATATTTTACTCCGAGTGGAGCACCTAGACACGTCACTTGACGGAACAGCAATGGCGGCGAGAAACACGACTTGATAGGACTTTTCCACGTTTTGAAACGCCGAGTAGACATAGTGGCGAGATCGAAGAACTAAATGCCGCCAAATAGGTAGAGAACTTTCTCATCGACGTAGCAATCCGTAGTTCTGGACAAAATCGCGACGGGTATTCCCCTTTCCAGTTTGAATTCCGTCGAGATATTCGCGGCTTTTCTTTCATTTGAATCTTCGAATGGTTTCAGGTGTATCCAAACGGATTTGTTCGGCAAAAAATGATTTATACGGTCTAGCGGGATGCTACAAAGTGTATTTGAATACAATTGATAAATAATAACACCACACACTGTACATACATATACATCCTACAAATGATAATTTTTTTTATATATTTGTAACAATAAGCCTTTTTTTCTAGTTACGTATACGTATTCGCAATAGTTAATTTACATGTATATATTTACAGTTATAATATTGTACAGGCTCTCGTATTTCATATGGACTATTATTATAGTCACAGTCGTTATTAATTATACAACGCGTGTTATTAGCTAATTCCAAAATCCTGCTGTATTGTCGGTTTCAGTGTGCACTCGAGTCACCTTGTTACTAGCAAGTTCAATATATGCGTCTGATACTTAATATACGTAGTTGTACGAAACTCTCATGTGATAATATTATTATAAGATGTATCGATCATAATTATATAATATCCTTGACAAATCTAATAAAAAAAACCAATGATATGATCACACATTGCTATTTATAATATATTTTAATTATCCTGCGATAATATTCTTCGCATCGTGGAACAATAATCATTATGCTCTTATAGTTTTTCTTTTTACATAAGTATATTAATCGCACGTTATTTATTCTCTCCGGTAATAGCTGGTGTAGTGTTTTTCGTTTGGAAAATATTTAAATACGAATATTAATTTGTACCTGGCAGTCTTTTGCGGTAATCTTCTTCTTCTTTGTATATTAAATTATAATTATAATAATTTTTTGTTTCAATTTTCGATAATAATCCTTAGATTGCTGTTAAAAACAGCCAAGGTGCAATTGAAGCTTTTGAATTTTTTTCTTTTCTTCGCAATTTGACAACTTCCAAAATGTGTTGTCGTTACTAATTCTGATTACTTTTCGTTTACAGTTGCATATTTTGTGAAATGTCTTACATACCATATTATCAATAAGATTCGAAGAACAGTCAATTTTAGTCACAGGAATTTTAATTATTGCTTAGGTAAATGGTAACTGTTAACAATGTCAATATAATATCAAGAAGGTATTGTAATATTATCGATAAGCTCTTCAAAAGTCGTTAATTCGTTATTGTTATCAATACTATTACTATTATTATTATTATTATTATTATTATTATTATTATTATCATGATAATATAAATAGTCGATAAGTATCGAGGATGAGAATTATATGTATTGATGTGATACGAATGGTTTTGTATACTACAATATACCAGCTACGTATACCATACAATACATTATACATATAATATGACAACGATATTGAATTTTCATTTATAGTATATTTATTGATACAATTTTTATTAAAAATACAACTACTATTGGTTTTCTTTATACATAATGACACAGTAACACAGAGGAAGTGATAATAAGGAAGGTTCCTGCTTATACTTTTGTAGACGTATATTGTACGCGTTTTTAGGATAATTTTTCGATTGCTTTTTTTATTTTTTTTTTTTCATTTTAATTTCAGTATTCATTAGAAGCCCTTTTCACAATTCATTTACTGGTAGTAGATCAAAGGCGCGTCTATGCCAAAACTTGAATAACTGCTTACCTTGTGATATTGTTATTACTATTATTTGAAATTATTGCAATGAATAACTTTTGACAAGCAAGCATATATACTTGTGTGCATGAATTATGTATTTGTATGTATAATGTATACACTCGAATAAAGACATTAGTAATCGTGAAAAAGGCTTATCGCGTTATACTGACTGCGTGAAATTCCATACAATAAAAATCGTCATTATTATTATTTTTACTATTATTACTATACGTAACAACATTATCATCCAATGCGAGAAGCAGAAATACGATAAGAATTAATTACGGGGACAAAATTTCGGCAGCCATTTTCTTTTTTTTTTTAATTCTTATTTAATTTATTCTTGATTACTTACATTTATATTATTCGTTAAAATCACGTGCTTAATTATCTTCCACGAGTTTTTCGCTTCAATTTATATTTTAGTTTACTTTATGTTTTATTGTCTACGACAGAAAGTGGACCGTATTTATGTGATAAATGGTATGATTTTGTTACAATCGTCAAGAAGACGAACGACAAAGCAAAAAAAAAAAAAAGATAAAATAAAGAATTTACGGAGAACGAAAAGTTGATAAAATTATAAATCAAGCTAAAATACAATATACAGGTAATTCAGCATCTAACCGGATGAATGATCATGCTGTCCTACGATATTGAACAGGCTCGGGGATTCCTAATCGTAGTAAAAGTTTTTTCTTTCTTGTTTATATACATTTTTTCAAATTCTGTATTTTAATTTAATTCTCTTCCAAAAAATTTCGATGATTCGTTTCTTTATTATTCCTATATAGTATACGCGAGAGACTGTGTTTATGTGACAGACTAGAAATCACTATTACGGTCGTAGCTGCGACGTTCGTATATAGATTAGCGAGAAAAATCAAAAGAAACTAGAGGAAAACAAAAAAAAAAAAAAAAAATTAAGAAAATGAAGAATTCATATAATGATTTGAACGAATATTATTGTATTTATACAATCAATCAATCAATAGTTCTTGTTTCTTTCGTTTTTCCCCCCCACAAAATTTACGAGTCACGGAGACCGTTTGTCACTTACGTTTATATGAATATCATTACGAATATCATATATTATACAGTCGGCGACAATTTCTTTCAATTCATTTCGTATATAACACTTATACAGTCACCTAGAACATTCATTTTCCATTTTCATAGTTATCATTATATCAATTATATAATTTAATTATAATTGCTTAATACCGGGCATTATGTATACATATATATATATCAGCAAGTATATACTATAATATAATTCGCGATATAGTTATCTTCCATATGTACATACACGTATTAGAGTATGATGACGACGGCAGCTGGTACTTGACGGTCTAATTGTTATTGTTCTTGCTGTTATTACAATACATAAATATATACATAACATAAGTGAAAAAAATGTTCAAAAAGATTTTACAAACATCATCTAGCTGTTTAGTAGACGTAAATAATATGAATTCCAATTTCTATATCACTACACGTAGCTAAAAACATAACCGATATTACACGAATACCAGTTGTTATAGCTACATAGGAAAATTTATATATTGAACGAAACGGAAGATTCAATGTTATAATAAGATTGTAATTTATAAGATATAAGCAGCAGTCCTTTGTGCAATATTATACGTCACGTTTTAATGCATCATCATTGCGGTATAACGAGCATCACTTTGGAATAAGATATAATAATTGTATAAAATGAAAAGAAAATATGATAAGGGGGTGATCGAGTTATCTCTCATTTCTTGAGTTGTATTTCATGCCGAAATTATACATACAGGTAATTCGTAATATCTAGTAATATACAGGTTCTAAACAAACGTCGAAACTATTGCTTAGGAATTATATATATATACATATATATGTATACAGAATTTTTAGTTTTTTTTTCGTACTATATTATTACATTGATTCGCTTGCCAAGTATAATATAAATATATGTACATACATGTACATGTACAAATTATTAACACCACGGTTCAAGCCGTAGGTATAATAAACTGCGTTTTTATTTTTATTTTTTTATTTTTTTGACGAAACGATATACGGATATCAATTACTTACGGGCTGCATTATTTCATTTACATCGTTACAAACTATCATCGTATTTAGTATAATTATATTTCTATCATTTATTTATTATTCAATTTACAAATCTTTCGGGGATATTGAATTTCTCGTATCGATTCAGTCGGTTCAGACATTCGCGTTCTAATATATGAACGAAACTTATTACATATCTAACTATACACGTGAATGTAATCAGATTCTTTGTGGTAATAAATATCCTATAATTTTTCTTTTTTTTTCTTTTACTCTTCTTTTTTTTTTTTTTTAATTCTTTCTTTTTTTCATTTATTTTCAATAGTTCCTGGATTGGATCCTGCCCAATCGTATGTGGTAGAAGTACTAGAAAATCATCTCAAATGCAAAAAGTCTAACTCGATAAAGCCACTCGTCATATAAACGTGGAATTTCCAGAAAAAAAAAATAGCTAAGTTTGTCAAACATCATCCACTAAATTCAAACTCAGAACCATATAATACCAAAAAAAAAAAAAAACGTCATGGTTTGTTTATGTACAATTGATCAAATTTTTCTTTCACTCCGAAAACTGTCATGGTTGTGAATATTTACCGTAGAACGAATGGCCAGGGGCGAGGCTTTTTGCACCTGAGATGTTTTAAGAGCATGATCCTTCGATATGAAGAAGATGAAAGGTTCATACTTCGGTAGTACGACTGTATGGCCCGGTATCTTCGGATCTTGATGGTTTTCGTTCGCGTTTAGCGAAAAGACCTCCTAGAAAAGATGGCTGCTGAGCCAGGCCCTTAGCACCCCCAGGGATGGTGGCCCCCGGGTGAACAGGATGATGCGTTTGCACCGGGTTCGGGTTCTTTACGCCCTGGCTCATCGAGCTGGCTGAAGTAGATTGAAATGAAATTGACATACCGCTATCCAGCGAGCCTACGCTTCCACGACGCTGTGGCTTTTCTCCTGCGACTGTAACGAAAAAGTAAAATCGTCATTGAAGGACCCTTATTGCACCATCAGGGATGATCAAATCTGTTGGTTTATCAAAAAGGATCAAGAATTTTTGAGAAACTTACATTGCTCGTGAATGTCCAGCAGGGAATTGCTAAGAGCTGATCTCTTCAGTTGCGTGTCAAGGTCGGCAGTCTCAGTCCTTTCTGTACAAGTACCAGGACATGGGCAAACCTCGACATCGGCAACTCCGGAGTCTCGATTTTCGGCACTGCCCCTCGCCCCACGACTACTTTTTTGTCTTTCAAGTTCTGTTTCTATTCTCAAAGTTTCCATTTCGTCCATTTCGCTGATAGACTCTCTGAGGTCTTCGGCAAACTTGCATCGGTCATGTTCGTTCCTAGCGTTAAAGGTTACCAGCACTTTTCCGTCCACACGTTGCGACAGCCTTATCCCATAGGGATAATCTATTTTGAAAAAAAATATCGATTCGTGATTATCATGATAGATGTAAAAATTAATGTGCAAAAGTGATGATGTGTAAAAATGAACTTACGTGCAACTTCGAACAAGGTGACGACCATTCCGCAAAGTGGAAAGCTCTGTCTGAATGTGTAAGTGACACTGCTTTTCTTTTTGCTAAGTATTTTTGTAACGACTAGAAGGTCGTTGAAGAGGAATACTTCCCTCTGATGAACACCGGGTCTTTCCTTCTTGTGTATATCCGGTATTTCGTACAATCTACAATAGCACACAAGTCTCCGGTGGGGTAAAGCCATGTTTGGTTTTTTTCCCACTATTGTAGCCTGGACCTTCATAACTTGAGTGACATGATCAGAGCCTGGTTTGAATTCGTTGGCTTTAACCCTCTCGTATATCCCGACTAGTATATCTCTGTCAATGTCACCACAGTCGTCAATCCCCCTAAGATTTTTGATGAAGTCATCGAGTCGCATTCTTCGTTCAGGCTTTAAATTCGGAGTGTGTAAATCGGTGTTCAACATTATTATCGCAAACGCCAGTACGAATACCGTGTCTGGTGAACGCAGTCGAGCAACAACGTCAGGATTACACTGACAGTAACGCTGGCTATAGATTTCCATAAGACGTTCGATCTTCTGGGCCTCACCTGGCATCCGGAAATAAGCTTGGAACTTCCTCAACGCCACGTCTACTTGCATTCCGGATAAATCCAGCTCATGTGAGAAACACCTGGAAGAAAATAACAAATCGTTATTTCATTCACCTCTAGAACGTTATCGCTGTTTGATAAGAGATTATGACGTCGTGGACTTTATCAAGCTTCGAGCAAACGATGACTATATCGTTGATGATGATGATGATGAGTATGAAAATATCAAAGAAGTGAAAACACGATTTTCGAGACATAATTTTGCTACCACTCACTCTAGGACAGCCATGTTGAAGGAGTTCTGAAGGTTGCCGAGGTACTCGCCGATCATTTGCTTGGACAATCCTTTTCTGCTGATCAGGAACCTCGCCACACCTTGAGGACTGTTTTCCAAAAAGCCTCGTCTTATCAGATAGCTGATACCCCTCTCTGGTTTCTTGTTGAACAAATTCAGCCCTACTCTGTACTGTCGTTTTCTGACAGTTTCCGATACTTTGTAACTAGTTTGAGGGGGTGCTTCGGTGTGATCCATTAAGGGTAGTTGGTAACCGGAACTAGCGTGCGAATGACTGAGTTCTTTGATGCTGCTCATCGGCCCACTGCTTTCTGTTGTGTGTCCGCATTCCTGGTGCTCAGGCGAACTCGACTAAAGAAAACAAAAAGAGGATAAACTTGAAAATTAAAACAGTATTTACATATTTTCAGCCGATCGCTAGTAGACTAGCAAATTCGAAACGAGAATAGCTAATGTGAGACTTACGATTCCCTTGTGTTTCCAAATTGGCGAACCCCTGTGAGCGTCACCCTCCGAGCTTTCGCAGTTTGTCGAATCACTTCCCGAGCTTTGGACCGAGCTAAGACTACCGTTTTCCACACTCTTACTGAGTCCGTTATGCCTACCCTCCATAGATCTGGAGGTAATTGACGAAGTTCTCTTCGGTACTTCAGGTGGTACCTTTTTTCCCGAGTTTCTTACCCTCCCGCCAGATCCTGATTGAGAAGAATTTGAGCCCCAAGACTGTGGTGGTGGTGCCTGAAGGTTCTGCGGAGTGGACGGTGAGGTACAAGGTGTCCTGTGAACATCTCTCGGTGGTGTTTCCTGTCTCAAGCCACAAAGCGCCTCCTGGGGGTTGTAGTAATGTATGCTAGACCCACTGCCTTGAGAACTCGAATCCCAACATGGACTCGGTGGTGGTTGGTGTCGCCCACAAGGACTGGGCATCAAAGAAGGAGTATGTCGCCCGATTTGGTGTAGACTGTGATTACTCTGATGCAAATTGTGGTTGCTTTGGTGATGACCAGTCGCCGATGACTGATGAGGACCAACTTGGATCTCGCACCGACCACTCTGACTTCTTGGTATATGTGAAGACGACTGAGAATTCTCGACATGTCGTCTTTCCCTCAAAGACATACTCCTTATCGGCATTGGTCTGTTGTTTGGCTGCTGGGGTTGCTGGATGTATATCTGACTGTGGTAAGCAATTCTTTCACTTTCCAATGCGCTTGAGGGTCGATCTGTCGTCTCCTGCAATCTCCTGCTCAGTCGCTTCTCTGCTTTGGCCATTGCTGTAATTGCTGCAAATTTCTTCAACAGCGTATACCGACGAAATGCTCTTTGAATTGTCAACGCTGCGTTACGGGCTTTTACTCCTCCGTATTTTCGCTCCAGCATCTCGATCTGCTTGTCCAACAAGTCCTGCGAGAGCTCGTACCTGATTTAACAATCACAATACCAATTGTTAATAACGGTAATAACATCCTCGTAACTTTTCGGAATCGAGGTAATGGATTTTTGGAACCGATTAAACGATCGTTAGCGACCAAGTTGAGCCCGTTTTTCTCAATCAACGTTACATTACAGTTCATTTTCTGCAGTAGGATTACCAGCAGTAAAATTTGACTCGAGTTGACAGTGAGTCGGTGAAATGCTAGCGCAATACTGACACATATGAGGTTGGAAAGTTATAATCAACCACGACCGATGACGAGTTGGTTAGATAAATAAAACCATGTGAGCACACCGCACACAGTTTTGCGATAACGATTATTTTTCAAGAAAAAAAAAAAAAAAAGAAATACAATTTGCTCTGTGATTTGTTTTTAGTCTCGCGCTCAGTGGATAGAGAATTGTTTTTACATCGAGTATTTGGTGATTTTTTTGAGAAATTGAATTTAGATGGCTAAGTGCCACAGCCCGGATGTACTAATGATTATTTAAAAACAGGGTGTATCGCGTATGTCGGGAATTTGCTGACGTGAAACTAATTACTGCTTACGTGGCTGGCGTCGTCCCGGTTATTTAAACTCGTGCAAATAAACGAGCAAATATTATTTTCTTTTTTTTTTTTTTTTTGTCTCTCGAGACTTTAGCTCGTCAGAGAGGAGAGGAAGAGAGAGAGAGAGAGAGCCAAGTGTATGTATGTATGTATGTAAACATAACGCAAGTGGCAGCAATTACATTCGGTACAAGTCGTCGTCGTTGTCGTGAATATGAAATTTATGAAGTTCTATTCACGCCCAATTACCAATTTGATAATAATTTAATTGTATTAGGATATAAGGAGAGCCAGTAAGTTTCTCTGATAAATTCGATCCCCGCGATCTATCAGTTCGGAAAATTTATACCCAGCTTTTAGCAATTTGTCCTGAAAGCTGGTAATCTTTTATTCAGCAGGTGGGACCAGCGCCGATGTCGAACTACGAAAGGTAATTCTACTTCGAAATTCAACCGCGATATATATATATATATATAGATTGCCTTAGGGTTTTCAAATCCTCAAGAGAATTACTTACGCGTTTTGAGCCCTGCATCGTTTAAGGACGTCTCCATTTCTGACAGATCCTTTCTTGTGCAGTTGCTGCTGATAAGAAGACTGAGGCTGACCACCGTAACCCTGAACCATAGCACCGTAACTTTGGGGTTGCGAAGAATATCCAGCGTGTGGAAATGCCTGGGTTGTCGTGGTCGGGTACGATGTGTGAATGTAATTCTGTCCCTGGATATACGACTGTCCTGTAATGTACGAAGTAGAGAGCGCCGACTGACTTCCGGTTGAATACATCCCGTGGGAAACCGCACCGTGAACTTGTCCAAGACTCGCGCTGTGCGATGGCCTTTCCATTTTCTGTGGAAAACTGCAAAGAGACAAGATAAAAAAACATTATATTTCAGTAATATTATTATACACTCCTTCAGAAATTAATCTCAGTCAATGGATTCTATGGAACATTTTTATTTTCACGATCCGTAACTCTGATCAACGGCACTTTATTTGTTAAGCCCATTTCCGGACGGAAGCGCAGCTTAAAGGTGTGGGTCTTTTTTTTTTTTCAGAAGGCATTATCGACCCCATGCGAGCCTTCTGGTATCCCATTCATTTTATCAAACCACTCTCTGGGCTTTAAGGCTCCCTTTTTTTATAGTCCCTTGTGATGATCGTGGCTGATGAGAGGATGAATTTCATTCAATCAGTTCGTCGAATGTGCGCTACTATATATATTGAAGGTATTCGGTTCTACCGAAGTAATTTTGATTTTGAGGAAACCAGCGTACTATAGGTTTTGTACCAAACGGAGTAAAGACGATTTTCTGATCCAATTTTCGATGATAAAAAAAGGAAAAAAAAGCAGCTTTTCACCCGGCAGACTTTTCGAGGATCGAGCTGACTGCGGTGATTTGGAACAAAGGAATAAAGCTGTGCCTGGGCTTTTAGTCCCGAGTGCCGTACTGCCTTTGTTCAGTGTGAATTAAAATACGATTTCCCAAGGTTCCACGCTCGTACAGCGAAGCTACTTGCTCATTCCTATTCCAAGATCCGATTCTAAATTTTTTCCCATAGAACTGCAGGGTACAACGCCTTTACTCTCTATTATTCATCAATCTACTTGATGGCTTATCTCACGTTTTTATCGAATCTAAGACTCCGTCAGAAGCCAAAGTCTGTCGGAGCCAAAGCTTCGAAAAGTCGCGATTAATTGGCCAAGCAAAATGAAACGTGATCCAATCGCAAACATCGTCGATAAGATGAAACGTACGTCTCACTACAATGTCCGGATGTAGTATTAAACAGGCGGTTATCTTCCGTTGTGATAAACGATACACTATAAGCAGAGAGTTGTATATAAGTTATGTAATAACACACTAAGCACCGTGAAAGTGAACGGAAAAGAGTCCGTCAGATATGGCCCCATGGGTTTGTTGAATCATATTTGTTATCGACAGGACGCTAGATTACTGTATCAACTTTGCCCCGAGCGAGTGGATCTGCAGCAGCAGAGACTTTAATATCCGTTTCCAAGTAATTGGCGAACGCAATTTCCTGCCTTCACTTTGTTTCCGGTAAAACAGCACGCGTGTCACATCCGTCTGGACATCAGAAAGATGAGCTAAGAATTCAACCGGAGAAATAAATTTCGAATTTGCAGGACCAAAATGAAGTATCGATGATTGACATACCCAACGAGGAATCCTGACACACAAATGATCATCTTGACGGTGGTTGTTTGTATATGTTTTAAATATCACTGATAACTCGTTAAGCGAAAAACACAATTAAGGAAATAAAATAACAATTTTCTATCACGAGAGAAATTTTGAAATAGTATTCCTGTCGGGTACCAGACGACCCATCCGTAGGACTCAACTTCTGGCGGTTGACTGAAGTAAGCAGCAAGGAGCGCAGCTGTCCTTAGAAAGGCCCCTTCAAGGGCAGAAGCGTAAATACTGAAGAAAAGGTGCCAGTGGCAGTGGAGAGGTAGAAGGGCAAGGGCCCAACACATGTCTGTCAGCAGGTAGTTGCACCGAAAAAAGGGGGGTCTGGTATTATTGTTCAGGAGTGGAGAAGAAGCGCATTGTACGTCATTGCGAGGTATAATTCAAGGCTGAAGAAGATAATTTCAGGGAAATAAATTCATCTTTTAAGATTAAGATTAATCGGGCGGAAGTGTTCGTTCGAAAAACCATTCGTACGTTAGTCAACGAAGGAAAACCTCAAGCTCCAAAAACCCAGATCAGTTTATATTATGTCCGTTGAATTCTTAGCCCGATCATGAACAGTGGCTGTTTATTGTTAGGGAGGGAATTGAAAGCAGTCTGCCAAGATATACCGGGAATAACTCTTGAGTACCTGTTTTGAGGAGTACCTACTTTTAGAGTAGGTATCGGTATCCGTGTTCTGTGTACGCCACTTATGCTTTCAAGATTGTACAAGATTCGTATTATATTTTCAGCTCCTATAACTGAAGCATCTGAAGCTTCTGTTCGAGGGTCTTGAGCTGATCAGTTTCATTCGATAGCCACCTTCGCTTCTCGGAGCTGAGGGTTTCATTTTTTTGATCATTACTCGCGCCCTGAATGGATTACTAATAATTTCCGTACGGTATCTTCAAGCTATGCCTTGGAGACTTTTCAAGACCAAATGAACTTTGGAATGAAAGGTGCAGTTGCAGGACCCATGAGCTTCGGAACATCTGCCGTCTGCAGGGTGTTTGTATCTCGTGGCACGTTCCCCGGGGCCAGTATGGGTTCCTCCTTACGCGTTCTCTTCAATTCTTCCCCAGGACTTTTTTTTTGCCTCTTCCTTGCTCTCATCCCGGCGAGGCACATGTGTTCACCTAGATCGCACCTGGCTGAAGATTTCAGTGAAAAGAACGTCTTCTCATCGTTTTGGTATTGGTATGGCCATACTGCAGGCCGCGGCCGGGAGATCAGTAAAAATAAAATAAAGGTGTCGATTATCGTGCCATGGGCAGATGTTTCAGGAAGATATACTCTGCTGCACCTGCATTTCTATCTTTAACTATACGTAGGTATAGATTCCGTCGCAATTTTTTTTTTATTTTCATTTCAAACTCAAGCTCGAGGACATAAGAGGTTCGCATATATTTACAACGCAGTATTTGCATAATGGCAATTTCTGATTACCCAACTGCAAATTATACCTAATGGCTGTCAATTAAGCTATAGGAATTATTTACGAGGAAATTGATCGTTAAAGTAAATCTGGATAGTACTAATTATCGGTATGGACATTACGACTCGCTATCGGCGATGACCAATCATTTTTTGGAATTGAGGATTGGACTTTTTCGTTTTTAGGATTGGTAGTGCTGTAGCCCCGGGGGTCGGGTAATCCTCTTATTGTTAGTTTGGCCCATGGAGGGCACAGTGTCTACAATGGGATTTTAAACCTTTAAAGAACCTTCGGCAGGGTTCTTATGTGGATAATAAATAAGGCCGTGATCATCTGAGTACGGAAATTCCGTTGGGGTCCCCTTTCACGCGTGTTTTTTTTTTTTTTTTTTTCTTTCAATTTTGTTTTTCACAACCAAAGCGTATTTTCCTCGGTTCACGTGCCTGGTGAGAAAGTTTTTACCTCCTTTCACTTTTTTTTTTCTTCATACCCTATATCATACATACATCACTCGTTCGCCACACCTTTTTCAAGAATATCTATGTATGTATGTACATAAATACATAACGCGTTGTAGAAAACTTGGTTAAATATCTTGCGAAATATATGTAAGCGTGAGGATCCGAATGGGCAAATATTTACGGTTCGCCATGGTCCGAGAAACTTCCCGGTTTAAACTGCATATGAAATTGATTTCCTTGTTATGCATTGGTAACGTCACCTTGCGGTAAAAGGTGAAGAAATGTTTAACAATAATTGAACGAATGTTCGCAACGTTAGGTAAAAATAAGTAGCATATGTATTTTTTTATATTTATATTTTTCTTTGTTGCATCGATCACGCGTTGTTGGTCATATTATATTCCTAGTCGTTTGACTATACATACATATAATGTATATATGAACGATGCGAGTGTTTGTCTGTGCCAGGCATAAAAAACATCTGCCCAGGGTATATAGCACGTGTCCAACACTCTGAAAGTCAGCCCCTTCCACATCATATAGCCTCACTATGCCTATAACACGGGAGTAGTAGAAGTGACTCATCACGTCGTGGCACACGCGCGAACGATAACCAGATGATGCCCCATGGTATGGTTCGAATAGGAGTGAACCAAAGAAGCGAGAAGCCGCAAGGTACTCGACTGGATTCGACCCTCGAGAAAATATAAAAAGTAGAAGAAGAAGAAGAAAGAAAAAAAAAAAAAAAAACACAAGTTTTGGTCGTAAACTTTATTTATAAATTTTTGGTAAACCTTAGGGGATTCTGCTCTTACGAACTTCCGGTTCTTGTAAACAAAGGCGCAGAGGTTTACGAATAGAGAAAAAAAAAACGTTGGATTTCGTCATGGATATTAATTTTGCGATTCATAACGTCATTTCATAGCATAGGACATGTCTCATATCCGCGAAGCCTGCACTTCCGTAGCCACCCTCGAGACAAACCCTTAGACTATGTGACTACAGTTTCGAGTGGTTTACCTGGCACTTAGACACGTGCCTGGAAAGCCTTGATGTAGTATCGTGTCTTGTTCTTCTTCCAACGACGAACAACGTATTCGGATATCCCGTAGAACGTGGCTGCCAGGGATGCCTGTAAAGTATTAACAAAATACGGACTGGCGAACCAGATGTTATAATCATATTGGATTCTGTTCCACGCGCCATATCCGATCGACCAAACCGGATGGACGCGGGCACGCGTGTCGTAAGATTTCGGAAATGATTTAAGACTTGAATAGGCATACTATCGAGGTCAGAAATCAGCCCCGATTGTACATCAAGATTTCTTTAAGCCTCTTTTTCGGACTGTGAAGAAGAAGAAGGACAAGAAGAAGAAGAAGAAGAAGAAGAAGAAGAAACAGAATAAGAGCCTGTTTTTTTTCACGTACCTATTCGAACCACAACCTTGATATCCGTTCGGATTTGAAATACCCCGAAAGACATATCGTCCAACCTGATAATCCGGTCCTCGTGAACTGTACATATCTCCTTTTTACAAATATATGTATACTCAAAAAGTTTCTCCAATTTCAACAGTTTACCGGTTTGATGTTGTTACCAAAACACGAATTACAGCCAGTTCTATACGGTAAACTGGCTTGTATGTTTTTTTGCCATTTCAACTCTCGAACCAGCTTCTTGATGCGCGTCGACTAGCGCCTTCCGTCAATTCGATTAACACTATAACTACAGTGTTGGTAATAAATTGGCAAACATTCGTTCCGTTTCTTCTTCTTCTTCTTGGTATGGAAAAACCGTACAGTCTATATAAGCAAAAACAAAAAAACAAAAAAAACATTCCATAGTAGGTCCGTAAGTCAATTCTGTTAACAATCACGTTATGATTGTCGAACGTATAATATGACTTGATTTTTCGCTACTGACTGAAACAGCATCCCGGAAAGGTGACTTGACTTGTTCCTTACGTTCGATAACCGGAAAATCAACTCACTGTTGTCATTTACCATTAGCATGAAAATCATTACCAGGGTCGTAGTTACGGTGCGTCAACGAATAGGTAAACCGTACTATGCTTTGATCCTTTGTTCTACTGGCACAGATACTCCCCAGTTTGCCAACGTGATAATCGGGCGGTAATGTAGTATTAGCATCGTCAACCCTTTTCTCGCTAAACGATCCAGTGAACAAACTAATTCATTGAACAGAAGCTTCCTGCACGCGATGAGTATACGTTGATATAGTATACATATATAGTTATTCGCACGTGGCTTGTGCCACTTATTTAATGATGGTTCAGAACTTATGCTACATACTCTCGTCAGAAGATCAGTAACGATCTATAAAACTTGGGCTGAACCGATAATTGATTCACGAATCGAATTAGATCACGTGCTGGATCGGAATTCCCTAGTATAACCTAAAAGTTCGTCCAAATGGTGCAACTACCGTTCGTTCTGGTCAGCGAACGGCATCGAGTTTCTAGTTATATTGATCGGACCTGTCAGACGCAGCTTGTACAAAACAGTGAAGTGCATGTTTCGTATTGGTCGTTCCTGTAATTGTATAGATCGGTAACTCGAACACTGAACTGATCAGGCGAAAGCCAATTGGGATGATACCGGTGTGCACTTTTACGCGCACGTGCTTTGGGTTTGTTCTTGGGCAAACGCTGGGTTGTAGTGCTGCTACTGCCATATTCAACCGTTCCAGTTCTCGGCTTCCGGGGGCCCGATGACCGCAGTCCAGTTACGGCTTCGTTTCATTAATAGACTCACACTACGGGCAATACCGAGACCTCGGTGATATTGAGTTAGGTAAAGATAGAGACAGAGACAGAGACCATTCGGTACCCCTACTTTAATAGACACCAAACTAGCCGTTATATTTGAGCTCGATGATGAATAACACCGAGTCATTTTCCTCCGTTCCCGCCAAAAATTCTTTGTGAATCCCCAAGGACGAAAGAATCGTGATGTGTATATAGGTAAGCTTTGCCTTGATCTACTTACAATTAGTTACGTTCGAAACTCTGATCGAGCAATGTGAAAATCGTTTGTGCGTAGAAAATGATGAAGAAGTACTGCGATCGTTCCAGATTTGAATATCGAATATATACATGCATATGTATACCTATATACCTTTGAATTAGAAACCATTAAGCGAACTTGCCTGCGCAGAAGGAGAAGTCTCACCTTGCGCATAATTAATATATCGAGCAATTAAGAACCGTTGATTGCCATTAACATCAAGCGAAGAGATCCTGCTCGAAATAATTTACTTAGCAAGCGTGAAGCTGAAACCGTTTTATTAATACGATGGTTATCGTTACACTGGTAATTACAAAGGCACCACTGTGAGCAGCAGCAGTAGTTAGTCTCTTCATCTGCATCAACTTCTTTGTACTATTTATAAGTATACATAGGTATGAACCTGTATAGTATATTTCTGGTTTATCTCAGAAATATCAAAGTTCAAAACCGTATACGTAGGATGGAAAAACAAAGAAAAACTAATAAAAACGAAACTCAAAAAAAAAAAAAAAAGAAAGAAAAAAAAAATATATGATGAAAAACAGAACTACCTGACCAAAATAGGACAGGAAAGATATTCTCGCCCACCCAACTTTTTGATGTCAACAACACAACAGATGTTTAGCCTTTCCGTTTGTTGGTTGGCAACTGTGTAGCGTACCACTCGGTGTCGATCTCCTGAGAGTCGTTGCAGTATACATATAGAAACAACCTTTCATCGATCTATAGGATAGTAGTAGTGCTTTAGTATAGTATAGTTATATGTATTTCCCCACGAAGAGTTGGCTGTGATTTAGTCACGTGACGTTTTGAATTGATTGTCCGTTATGGCGGAGTAGGTGCAGGAAAGCCGCGAGGAGCTGGTTCTGTACATACATACATACGTTACATATACAGAGCGGTTGACGAAATTGTAACTTCCGGTTTATCACTTCCGTTGATCGTCAATGAACGGCCATATTTGTTGTTATACCTATCAAACGAGTATCGCTATCAACTCCAACCACTGAAAAGAACGAACTGAACGTGACTCGATTCAAAGCTACGAGAATCTGATGTGGCCACTAATGATGAGAGTGAAGGATAAGATGAGCATCATTTTTCCAAAAGATTATAAACCGTAAATGAATTTAGCACAGCTCATTGCTACTGGCCATATAAAGACATTGGATATTATGTAATCGAGAGTTGGCGATCGCTTATACTATACATATGGACGTGAATAATTATGGCTAAAGAGTGAACGTTGGATATACCTATGTACTGGGGCTCTGCACTCGCGGTGGTACAGCCAGGCCACCAGCCAAGGCTTCTTTCACCGAGTTACCCTGAAACTCAGGGACGATATAGTACGTCTTATTAGCTGTGTCATGAAAACAAACCAACCAACCAACCAACAACGAATGGCAGACATTTATCGAAATTCAAACTCAAAGTACCGTTATACCTTCTCGCACAGCTATGTGAGAGAAAAGACAGGCTAATTACACCTTGTTAACAGCTGGTTTAATTCTGAATCTCCTACTTCTTCTATAATATATAAAATCTGCTACCAATCGAATCCAGTTGCTAACTGGTCAGTGGTGTGTGAGCTTACGTAACTAAACCGCACACGATAGATCCAGTCGTAACAATCGTGTTAGTATCAGAGAATCTAACAGAAAATACGGTTGTTGTTGGTTAAGTATTCTCTCGAAGATTGCTCGCCGTATGTTATACTAGGAATGAATTCAGTACTGTTCAGATGGAAACGTTTAATGAATTCTCTGTCTCAGAAAGAGAAGAAGAAGAAGAAGAAGAAAAAGAAGAAGAAGAGGAAGCTCCTCGCCAATAGGAACTCGAATATCTCGTTCCGAAGTTTTCCTTTGTCAACTCCGAAGTTGATTGCCAGTATTGTTATTCCCTGGGGCTTATGCCATGCTAATTAAATAATTAACTTATAAACTAAGCGTCGCGTTCGAGTCGCAGACCTCGGTTGTATTATAGTAGAGAGTGTGACGAATTCAGAGTCCATGTATGGGTCGCGTGCCTGGCGTGGTATGGATAGTCTCGAAAGGTTTGTTATTCAAGCCAATGCTTCGGTAGAAACGTATGTAGGTAAGTATATGTATATATGTATGTATACGTACACTGGTGCATATATCGCCACTTTTTATTCGTTGACCAATAAAACAATGCTTCAAAGTCTACACGACATGGCCCTATCCACACGCCAGCCATACTGCATGCGATACCAAAGTATAACTGTACATTAACCAAGTCGTGATAATCCTCTACTATATGCATATTCCATATCTGTAACCACAATTTTTAACCAGTCAAGCTCCCGCGACTACGTATACGTCATCTCCAGTTTTTTTTTTGCGACATTTGATCCGTTGGTCTTTTTAACACCAACTGGATCAAGTCTGCGTAACGAGTTTATGGTCAGAGACAAAAATAAGACGAAGAAGAGAGAAACGAAATTTTTTTTTTTTTTTTTAGAAATAGAAATGTTTTAGTGTATATTGGAGAATAAGTTACTTGAAGCCCACATCTGTGCCACATCATCATCATACACCTTCGTCACAGTATTGTGCATGTGTGCACTTAGACGTCTTATGTGTAACTTACGTAACGGCCTCGGGAGTAATTGAGGTACATATACATATATAAAATTGACCAACGTTGAAAAGATCCCATTAATAGAAGTGACTGGGCTTTATCCACGGAGCGCTACGCGTAAATGGCAATCTATCTCCATCCCATATTTTATCCAGTTTATGGAGCTGGCTGTCAATTCATCAACGTTATATTGGCCAAAGAAGGGTGTTCTTTGGAACGAACCTCGCGTCTAGGGCTTTCGGGAGAAAATGGTTTCCGTTAATTATAGTTTCTTTCAATATCTCTCTCGTCAGAGACACGGTTGTTTGCGGCACACGCCGCCCACTATTCCAATAACGATAAGGTAAGCGAAGTAAAAGGGCAAAATACCGATGCATGAAGGCAGTGGGTGTTGAATATCCAAGCTGAAGTCTTGACCTGACGACTCTCTCTTGAACGGTAACCACTCGAGTAGTTCGCGAACTTTGATGAACTTTTGTCGTCCGTACCACCTGGTGATTGTACTGATGATGGTTCTGTCCACATCCTGGCGGTCTTCTTTCTCGTTGTTCCATAACCGTCACACCGAACATGTTTGTCCTTAAGGAACTTCACTTTATATGAATTTTCTTTGATAGGGGGAGAACTTTGCTTTACAAGCAATTCATTTTAAAATAACACACAATTTATTGATTATACGGTATCACAATTTATCTTTGGTTAGATTGCAGAACTTGCCCAAAACCCCGTCGGTATAATATATTGTCAGAAAGAGAGGATCGAGTTCTATGTCACTGCTGTTGTTTCAGCAACGGGTTATATTTACTCATTATAAAAACCGAGTCTCTTTTCTGTATTTTATTTTTCTTTTATTTTATTTTATTTATTTTTTTTGTCTTCTTTTATTTACTCCGACGATGATGCAGTCGAGCAAGTGTGAGACGAGGACGATTCGGTTTACTTATTTTCGTGATATGGACAAGCTGGTTTTCTGCTGTATGCTGTTGCGGGAACTGAATACATACATATATACATACAAGCTTGGTACATGTCATTCTGTATATAATAATATCAGGTTAATGGAAGGCTCTTGTCACACGCGTTATTTATTCCGAAACTGGGTCAACTCGCACGATTTCCAGTTGTCAGTTGGCGCAGTTGAAGGCCAGTCAAGGTATGTTAACACGGGTCAAGCAGTGCCAATTTACTTTCGAAATTGAAAATCGAATAGCAACGGTATGTCCGCGGTACCTAGGTAATATACAATTCAATAAGATTTTAGTATCAGCTACCTACTAATTGTTTTACACGAAACTGTAAACTTCTTCCGAGGCCAAATTATCCTTTTCAATGGAAAGGCGATGAAATATATCCGGGTTTTGAATCGAAAGCCATTTCTTTAATTATTATTATTATTATTATTAATTTTTTTTCTATACCCTAATTCGACGAGTATATGTACCTCAACACGTTACGCCGATACATACGAACCGATCGAACGTCACGGGTCTACCGTACAAGATCACAACATGACACTGTCCAGCACACTTGCACACTCAAAGACCCGCTTGCTTTGCCCACACAGAGTTTGTACCCATGGGCTCGGTCAACCGGACTGACGATGAACGCAAGCAAAAGCATCGAGGGTGGGAGAATCGAATAGGTTTTACTTCGGTGGGGATCGTATCAGGCCTGTCCAACTCCCACTATATATCGATAATTAAAGTGTACATACAAGCTGTAGACTTGCAATTGTAAAAAAATTGTTTCAACGCTCTCGTCCTTCAACTTGGCACACATGCTGCAGTTTAATACCGTCATTGGGTATATACGACTCTATAAATAGTTTTTCACAAAAACAGGCTATAATAACGAAATTGATAGCAAGTTCATTAAGTGAACTGGACCCTGTGTCTGTGATTTTCCAATGATTTTATAAACACAAGATCGACGTAAGTCATTGAAACAAGTATGTCCTCGAAGCTGATAAATGACCCAGCAGCAAGTTGTTACCGTTGCAATAAAAACCGAGGACTGAAAATCACGAAGCCATAAAATGGTCTCGGTCGATGAGCTGACCTTGCAATACGCGGCATGCTACGTGACATGATACGACATGCTCTCTTTTACTCGCGATTAGATACTATTAAGTAGAATAACAACTGTGAAGTATCCGACCATTATTAACCTGCGAAATAAAGAAGAATATAAGAAAGCTCAAGAAAAAGGAAAAGGAAACCAGCGATACCTGATCGACTATTGGTACTTTCAACTCTAAACTCCCCATCCGACTGGAGGATCACTGCGATCTTCGTGACTTTTCCGAGAACAAGGTGCATCTCGAGGGTATCATGTACATATGTTACATACATACATAGGCATATGTTCGATGTGCTAAGAACTGCTTGACCCAGTAATCCATGAATAGAAACTACTAGACTCAGGGGGATTAGGAGGAGATTTTTTCCCCCCTCAAAAAGCTACGTCGACGTACAAGTAAGAGACTCTATGACTAATGAAGACGCGGAAATAATTTTTTATTTTTTATTTTTTTTCAAGAAAAACCGAAAGGCACCGACTTGATTTTCACGGTTTACTTTCTTCGCGCAAGGTTTCGAATGACCCTTGACATTCCCGCAAGACCAAGTCTCGTCGCGTTTCTTTACTATTAGCGGCTTTCCCTCGTCCATGGAACTGCAAGTATGGCTATAGGTATATAGAACAATTTGGGACAAGTTCCGCGGAGCTTACGAATTTTGCCGGTTTAAAAATCGTACGACAAATTCAAGACACGAAGTCTTTATACTGCGTCTATTGTTCTCGATAAGGAACAATCGATATTTTCTATACCTGGATCAGCACAGTGGTGGCACTTATATATTCAGTACGAAATTAGATCGTTAAGCTATTTTATAACATCAAACTACGAATCGGGGTCAGCTAACTATACTACTGGGCAAAGAAGATGCTTGATTAACCGTTCCGTGCACAGAGAAACTAACAATATCTAATTTCATTTCATTCCGTATAAGTCTGTCAGTAATTTCTTACTGAAAATCAAAGAAACTAGGCTAAAAACAAGAATAATTTTTGTACTCTCTAATTGGCCACCAGGCGCGAAGTGAGTTGCATGCGATAAAAAAAAAAAAAAAAAAAAAAAAAACCGGCCAATTATTATTCACTGGTGAAAAATCGGCAACAATACTATACTTATATAGGTAAGTATCGCTAGTTGCAGTATTGAGGAGTCATATACTGTTGTGATAAAGATACTAATTTTAGTCCTCGATAACCTACGCATTCGCGTAAATACACAACTGCCGATGACGTTAACAATCAGCAGTGTAGCTAAAGGCGATTTCGTCGGTGTTGGATGAGCCCACGCAGCTCAGGCTAACGGATTATTTAGAAATCCATATTACGCACATCCCGAGGTGGTATAAATATTCAGATTATACTTGCCAGTCGAACATGGCAAAGGTCATTCATTGCTGAGATACGGTTACATTCGAATATATATAGTCGCTCAAAAACGATTACCTGCATAATTTTTTATCCGCATAGCGAACGAACGTAATTCATCATCTTCGAGAAGTAATTTCAAGTGAATTACAATTTTCTGGTAAACTTTTCGCCAATGTATAAGTACATATATGTATATCTTATCTGGCATACAAATGCGGTTTACAGCTAAACGCATAGCGTGTCAAAGAACCGCTTCACAATGTAGATACTTACAACCGCGGGTTTGTTATGCTGGTCGTATGTGGGACACTTGCCGGCACATACCTATACTATGTATACTAGTCCGTTTGAACTTTAAAAGGGGTCTTCGATGTATAACCAGGGTCGGTTTCCGCTTGTCCATTCATTCGCCATGTTTTTTTTTTTTTTTTTTTTTTAATTACCGGAATTAAACACCGCGATTATATACAGTGTCAATTTGCAGATCATTTGCAAAGGGACTGAACAATTCGGCAGATCGTTTTTTCAACACATTCGCAGCACACACTCGACTTCTATGTGCTTCTATATACTATAATATCTATGCCTACACCCATGTTGGCAAAAGTAAAAGTTTACAATCGAGTGAAAGTTAACAACTAGTTAGACAGAGGCGTAGGCCCATCACGAGCAGAGTCTTCCTTCGTGCAAAAAAGCCACGTGATCATAGTATCTTCGGTTTTTTTTTTTTCTGTTTTTTTTTTTTTATTCTCAAGGTGCAAGCCACATTCTGAAGAACAAAGGGATCAACGGTTTTCATCATTTTTCGTTCTACTTGTTGGTAGAATAAATGATAGAAAATAAAATTCATCGAAAGAAGGAGTGCCGATGATGTAGTGCTAGTAGAAAGAAACGGGATGTTCCAATTCGCACTGGTTAAAATAAATCGTGACGTAATTTCGAATTGCGATGTATGTAAACCGTGAAGGTACGTAAATAAAATATACGCCTAGGCGAATGAAAATTTTGTTATTTTTGATTTTCTTCATTCCATCGATGGGTTCGGAATTTTGTCAGATTATTTTTAGTAACATTTGCTCAACGGCTCAAACGCGGTGGAATGTTGATGAGTTAAAATAACACGAGGTACTCTGTTAGCTTTAATGATATACTTCGTCTGTATCCACTTCCGTGATGTTTGTATGTATTCAGTATTATTTCGGTATAAAGGATCGTTGAATTTGTATCATAATGACTTTATAAAACGTTCGCGTATACGTTACCTAACAATAAGTATCAAGTCACTGTCTTTGGCGTTACGAAACTTTTCTACGAGTAAAATAACCTGACGATAACACGATTCGTTCAAGTTTCGCGTACGGTATTAATACCAAAAAAAAAAAGAGAGTGTACAACCATCAGAAATATCGAAAGTTGATCAACGTTCGATACGGTTTTCGAAAAATTCATGCATCGGGCAGACTCTAATTCGAAAGTGTTTTTCATTGACTTCACGGCACCGCGACTCGGGATATATATATGTCGTTTGATTTAACGGACGATGACAAGTGTTTAAAAATCGCTTGCTGCAGAATAAATTTGCGGATTTAATATATCGGGACGTTGACTTTACTGATCATTTCATTCGACGCCGGGAGAAAGTGTGCGACCTTATCTATATCGTGTTGAACTTGCCTCCGTGAGAGAGTGGCACCAATTAACACCATCAACCTACACCTTACAACCATATTCTCCATCAGCTATATAAGATCACAAGCCCTAATCGATTGTGACAAGAACTTGAACCCTTGATAAGGGCGAACCATGCCAATTCTATACGTTCAAACAAAACCAAAACTTTGGTCTATGGTACGTAAAAGTATTATGATTTTTGTTTTTTATCCTGGTTGTAATTTACCGGTACGAAATGGGCCGCTATAATTTAGTGTATAAGGTACTAGCTGCAGGTGACGCGTGCAATTCATAGTAACGTGTTCGCTTTGCATAACTATGAGAAAGTTCCGGACCGTTTTTTTGTCCGACTTTCCACAATAGCTATGCTTATCGGGGAACTGTAGCTAGTACTCGGCTGAACGGACTACACCGAAGTGCCATTAAAGTACTTCAGACAAGAAAAAGCACCCCCATGTCGAAAAATCGCTATGGCACACAAAATTGGCACTGCTTGATCTTTTTTCTGCACAAGTTTAACAACCTTAGGATTTTTATACACTGTGAAACACTTTATTCGGATTTGGGGGTCAGTGGCACTTTGAAAAATAACACATTGTTATCATAATGTTCTTATAACTGTTAAGAACTTCGGCACACCACGTTGGCTTGCCATCGTTTGATGGTTTCAGCATGACTGGATTCTGGTCTGGTGTTTTACCCACTGCCACTGCCAGCTTCGCACTCACCTCAGCTGTAAACCACGATACTAAAACTCCCCTTCTCTTATTCGTTTACCAGACATGCACACTATATACTATGATACTCTTGTCTCTCGGTGTCCACGCGGAACGAATGGCACATATTGCTATTATATACAATATACATTATATGTATAAAATATCTACTATGCCATATATCCCGGAGACACATTTGAGTGTTAAACCATCAGCACTAGAACCATCAGCTTTATGCAGCATACGTCTGTCTCTTCACGTCTGGGTTCTCCAATTTTTCCTCGCAACCACTTTGACTAATTGCGCACGGCATATATATTTTTATTTTTCATTTCAATTTCTTTTTTCATTTTCTTTAGTCAAGCGAGAAGTACAGTTGCAGACACTGCGCGACACACGCGTTTCGAAACACGATCTCATCTCTTTTTTTTTTTTTTTCTACTAGTTTTTGAAACTCGAATAGTAGAGTCAGTTCTGTAGCTGAAACTCTCTTATAAAACTGGCGCTTATATTACCGTCCGACAGCCTATGGATGGTTTCTTTGGAGTCTAGTTTTTAAAATAGATTGGATAAATCCGAGTAGTAGGACTGGAAAGTAGACAGTGCCACAACCTTTTCTTTTTTTTTACTCTGATTTTTTTTTCTTCTTCTTATATTATATCTCTCGAATATTATTTTGGAACCTTAGAAACTCTTGGCTTGTTCCCAAATCTTTGATTATACATATATGCAGCGTTGCCCAAGACTAACCCGAGCCAGTTCACACGGTGTTTTTGGCCTTTCGGAACAATTCCATATAATCCTTTCATCCAAGGCTTCTTGAGCTGTTGCTATTTACTATTGTATATATCGTCGACACGAGCTGGGAATACGTCGATGATATGGTAAAAAATTATATCCTTGGCGTCAATGTTGCGGTACAAAGCAGCTCGCCCATGCAGTCGTTCCATTTCCTAAAACGCGATATCCGTTGATAATTCAATTTGACGGTTTAAAAAAAAAAAACCCTACGAATTAAACCTCTCTTGTATATTTTCGCATTTTCAGACTCATTATTTTCGATTAACTTCGTTCGATCGCACAGCTGGCTGCGTTAGCCATTGACGTAGGATAGTATCCAAAGATTTCTGTGATCGAATGTCAATATTAGTTCAGCAGTGGTTCAGGCGCTAAATGGTCTTACGTACCGCGGGCATAAAAACTTTCAAAGGTGTTAACGTAACAGAATATCGTTTTTTTTCTTCCTTTTTTTTCTCTCTTTTTTTTTGTCTTTTTTTTTAGGGATGTCGTAAAACGAGGTGAGAAAATTCGCCGCCGTGAGTTAACGCCATAGTTATATGAGGGATCCCCCAGTGCAATTAGGCGAAAGAAAATCGACCCGACCTCGTTACATTAATTTATATACGAGCAGACAATTAACCCGCGGCGAATTAAGCCGAGACACAAAATCGAGATAAGCCGAGATTAAAGAACGGAAGAAAATACATCAAACGTGACAAAAACAATCCTGAGAGAAGGAATAGAAGAAAAAAAAAAAAAAATTTCTAGAACTAGTTGATCCAAGAACGAAATCTCATAGCTTTCTACAACGCGTCTATGTATCAAGTAGACAGAAAAAAAATGTGACTAACGTTTGAAAAGTTGAAAGAAAGTTGTCAAAATGTTAGTTTTTTGGAAATAAGAAGAAAGAAAAGAAAAATCTAACTCAAAATCAAAGACGAATTTATAATTTGACGAGAGTTCAAGTCGCGTGTGTTATAATGCGAACAATTTCTTTTGCGACGACCTCTTGATTATGGGATTGCAAATGAATATATGGCTACGCGATCTTGAACCGTTAGTTGGCTTCTGCAGGTTAGGTTCACGCAATAAAAAATTTTAATTTATAAGGAACTTTGTACCGGGGTCTGGAAACCTGGCCGCATACGTCCTTGCGGTTTGCAGCATCAAGATTGTCGAGATATTCTTTGCGAATTACCGGAGAATATGTATTTTGTATAGTTGTATATGTTACTTTTTGTACACCCACACAAACTCATCATGCGATTTCGAATAAATTTTGGGAGTTTTAGCCATTTTTTTTTTTTTTTTTTTATCTCACGCCAAGTGTTTCACCTATACATTCTAACGGTATAAATATACGCAGATGCATTGAAAAGGTACCTATGTGTATGAGATAATGAATAAAGTATAAACGCAAATTATACACGGTTTATGACGCAGGAAATTACACTTCGGTATGGTAATAATTGGTCTATCTATGTCTAGTGCAATGAGATTCGTTATTTTTTGCACCACGATCTTTCGACTCTTAAAAAATTGTTAGAAAACGAATCAAACGCGTTATTAAATATACGAAAAGTCGTCGCGATGGGTATATATAATACTGGCAAACTTGTACAGTTATAAGATTTCGTAGTACTATTAAATCGTCAATAAAAAAAAAAAAAAAAAAAAACTTCTATCGTCAATTACGCTCCGGCATTCGACCAATACCAAAACCAATAATTGATGAATTCGCTATTCCAAACAAATTTCATCTCACAACTGTAAAATGGATTCTTTTCTTTCGATTCACGCATATCTCGTTTGATTTGAGTACAAAATCACATTTAACGTTAGATCTGCGATAATCAAGTTGGGTTGAAAAAGTTTCAGAAGAAGTCAAAATCTATATAGTTGCATGGGAATGTGGCGATAAAAATTTAGGTAAAAATATATACTGCAGGAAGAAAAAAACCCAACTCATGTATATACAGAGTGGAATAAGAAAAGAAAAAGAAGAATAAAAAAAAAAAAAAAAAAGACCGGGATACTTATCGTGTAGTAAAAGTACAAAATTACGATGCTAGTATGTATGTACATACATGCGTTCGACTGCGTCCTCATCCGACGTCAGGCACGTTATACTCAATTTCTTTCTATTCGAGACTATAAATAAGTGAAAAGAAACCAAAACTTGTAGCCCAGACAGACACCAGCCGCATTTCAGAAGGTACTTTTTCTTACGGTTCGATATATGTGTATGAATGTATGTTGAACGTATATATGCGTCGGTCCGTGACGTAACGTAACGTAACGTAACTTAACGTAACGTAACTTAAGTCAACTTAACGCAACGTCACTTCGCCACGGGCTTCTCTCTCTCGGCTCCGTTACCTAACACGAATATAGGTATATTATACATTATATATGTATACACGAATCCAGTATTTCAAACTCGCGAGGTAATTAGCAGTAAATAAATCACCGAGTAACAGTAAAACGTTGGCAAAACATCCAAGATCCAAAAAACCAACAGCGGGGGGGAAAAAAGGGCGGTTTTTGACCGGACGATTTGAACCTAAACCCTAATCACGAAATCTTGCAAACTGAAGATCCTGGTAATCCTTCATTGTAATTTCATGACTGGCAATCAATCTGAATTATAAATTTCCCGCCATTTCTGACCTTCCTCAATTCCTTCGTTCACGGTTTTTTTTTTGTTTTTCTCTTTTGTGGTTGCAAAATCGTATCGAGCTACTATTGGTTATCGGATCTCGATAGATAAGTGGATGAATGTTTAACGGAAGCTGTATTATATGTATATGGATCAAAGTATGTGCGGTACATTGCTCGTGTTATACTAATAGAAGAGAAACTTTTCTCTCTGATAAATACGTATTATAACTATGTATACCATACGAGGCCGAGTGTAGGTATGCCATGGAAAGAGCCTGCAACTTCGGATAGTTAGACTCGATAATGGACTTAAAACTCGCGTGTATGGGCCCGCCTCATCGGGATATGCAGATCCGGAGGTGTTTACCTCTAAGCTAAAGCGATTCGAACATTGCACATGTGGGACATAAACGATCAGGACTGGCAGGGCTTGTCACGTGCGGGCATACCTAAGTGTATAGGGAAAGTATAACGTTCGTCAGACTCGATATGAAGAAAAAAATTTAAAAAAAAAATATATATATATTTATATGTATATATGTATCAGAGATTTGACGAGGAATTCGTATATTAGAGAAAAAGCGACGTGTTCAAAGGTACCGATCTTCGTCCCGATCGAAGAATTATCCGACACTGCACATTTGAAGTAGAATGGAGAAGAATGGAGAACATACGGCCTTGGGTTGTGTAACTTCGAGTTACTGAATGCAGATATATCAGTCTCGGACGATCAGACCTTAGCATTATAACGTTCACTTATACATATAGGTATATATATATGGTGTAACAATGCATGATAGTTGAAATAATTCTAAAGACGTATAAATTTATAAGGGAAATTTTCAAATTTTGTCATTATTAACAAGAGATTCTCATCTTCTATTGAGTTTCATCGACAACGATCAACAATTTTTTAATCTAAAATTGCTAAATATCCCAACGATTTTCCCAATCGTAATTATTTTCACGTTTAACCCTCGAATAATTCTTTTCTATTTGCAATCGGTTCTCATTACAAAGAAAAAAAAAAAAAAAGAAGCGAGTTGGGAAGAAAAAGAGTTTGAGAAAATTATAACAAGATTAATAGTTCTGTTCGCATTTTGCGCCTGAAACTTGGCAGCACCGTTGACGTAGGTGAAACCTCGGTTTCTTTTTCGATCGGTAACACAGCGCTCGATATGATCAATTAATTTGCGGTGATTTGAAATTCTGATATAATCGAATTCGCGCGATGTGTCATACGCCAGACGTTTAGTTTTGTACATAAACATAATGGTATACAGATTGAGGAACAGGAAAAAATGTTCATTTTCGGATCAAATTTCGCGGGTTTTATTTCAAATACGTTTTCTTCCAGTTTAATGTGTGATGCCGCCGGTTGAATATACTATAATAAGTAAGAACAAAGGAATCCGGAGAATTTCATACCGTATAAACCAGTTATACCAGTTTTCTTCTATATTCTGCATAGCTTAGAGTCTAAAAATACCTTCTCGCCAGTCCCGCGAGCCCAGAAGTGTTAATAACAATAGACTCGGGGGATATCGAAGATCGAGCTCACCTGGAACAGACAAAATGCCACCGTTAAGGCTCTGATTCTTATAAGGGCTTTTCAAAAAATGTTCTTTTTTTTTCTCTTCTTCTCTCTTTTTGTTTCTCAAGTTTCTTTGTTACTGAAGAATGGACTAGAGAGTTTTCAACACTTTTTCACGTTTCGAAAACGTTTCATTCATTCTGACATGTTCTCGATAAATATCGAGGCATGACGATGACGTTGTTTATCAATAAATTATCATCTTGGGTTTGCGGAAAGAATTTTTTTTTTTTTTTGTCTACCTATAGCTGCCTCGTTGAGAACGTAAAATCGTGAAGCACATTTCGATGGAATTGAAAATCCCGAGTACGTCGCACATCGATTTTTCACTCCGAATATTTTTGAAAATTGATACGTTTTCGAAAGGGCACTGCGGTGCCTCTCGCTCGTCGATACTTTACGCGCCACTATATCGATCATATTTAACTTAAGATCAGACAAGCGAATACAAATTAGTCCCCCTGTTATCTTATCGCTGATCCTGAACTACGATAAAGTCTTACACTCTGAACGTTGAAAATACGGAACTTATATACGATAAAACGATCATATACTCGTTCTCCGTTGGCTGGAACAAACCGCCCAGCAGCGTCCGGTCAAAATGCACTGTCGAAATTATTCCGAACTTTTTATTGGTCGAGGAATTAAATGGCCAATCAAAAACCAGCTTCGGTTTGTCCAAATTCTGCTTATTCACAATTCTGTCAGCGGGCTTTTTGAATGATTTCAAACATCGATTCCCCCTTGATTTGTGTTTGTAGCGTCTAGTGAGACTTTTTTAATTATCATGTCATTATTGATCATTGTTATTGAAGGTAAAAAAATGTATTGTTTTATTCTTCCGCGCCAGTAGCAAGATTTTAATTGGATCGGTGTCGGCAGGCCGCTCAGATCGCTCAGATTTTCGCGTAGCTATAAGGTATACGGCCAGCTCGTTAACAGCTTAATTAAAATTAGTCAGAGAAATTGAATTTTCGGGGTAACGAGCTTTTGGGGGCAAAATTTCGTTCCGCGTGAAAATTGTATCGTTTTTCTTGTTTGCAACGCATTTGCACCGTGATCTCGCCGCACTGGGCGTTTCTATGATAGCCAGTTATCCTCGGATAGCGCGATATTAATCATTCATGTATTTCAACAATTGAGCGAATCGTGCTTAATCATTCGCGGTTTATTACTATAGACTTGAATGGCAGTGCAGGCAATTAGCGATAGACGGAACAACAACGACGTGCCTGACACTACCAGTCCCGATCTACACGCCCCTTAAACATTCTGACTAATATTACGATTAACAATTACAATTTTGGTATTAATTTGTGTAAACATGTTTGTCGCTGACAAATGCTAATACTCGCAATACCAGAATGGGGAAAAACTCATATCCTTGTTAATTAATAGCGTAGAACCCTGACCGTCAAGTTTTATTAAAAATCGAAGAAAAAGAACCGCAGAATTTTTCAATGACTGTTTTTTTTTTCCAGATAATCAACTTCTTATCTATCATTGATAGATAACCGAAGATCCGGATGGGTGAATCTTCTTTATAGTTGTAAACAAAAAGGATAATTGCGACGATTTCCTATCGAACAGATTGCCATTTTTCATCTGACAATTCACAATTGTAATCTGATTCGTACTGCGTTCTATGATAGTCAATAAAAAGCGAGAAAATTTCCAACTAGCTACGCTGTTCGTGTTCATTTTTATAAAATAGACGATTCAAGCCGCGTTTGTGAATAATTGAAAATACACCAAGCCCACGATCAGATTAGAATTTCGCGCGCCGCACGGATGCGCCTGTCGGCTGCAGCCCGCCTGGCATCAAAGCATTCCCATTTGCTTGTTCCATAGGCGTACCAACTCGCGATGATTCTATCGTGGAAAAAAAAAATAAAACTTATTTTCTACCAGTGGGAGTGTTTCCACGGACGGAGGTTGCTTTGCAGCTATAATGTACATTTTTTTCCCCACCTCTTTTCCGATCGTTCTTTTCCATATTTTCCGTATAGCGGGAAAAAATTCTGACAGGTATAACGTAATTTGCATTTAGTACCTGGATAATTTAATTTTTAATATACGTGAAATGTGACAGTCACTGTTACGCCACTGGTTTTGCAGCTGGCATTTTACCCCCGCATAAATTGCCAACTACTTTACTCGCCTGTCCCCATAGCTACTACTACGCTATACTGTTCAAGGGGCTGGTAGGCAGTGCAGTGGCTACGGCCCACGGTCTCATGGTGAATTTAGCTTTAGCTTTAGCTTTAGGTGTATAGCCTTCCCTTTCCCTTTCTCTTTCCCTTTCCCTTTATCTTTCTCTTTCTCTTACGTTCTCGCTTCATCCAACGCGCATCGAGCACCATAAGCTGCGAACTACAATCCCTCGAGAGAGAGAGAGAGAGAGAGCGGTTCTACCCCCCGTGCAGCGATCAATATAACACCATGGGTCGCACAGAGCGCATATCGTATAATGCGGAGTCACACGCGTCTAGTTATGGGTATGTAAGGAACAAGTGACGCGTAATGGTATAGAATATCCCGATAGCGCAGGAGGATTAGCGGCTAATCGAGTTTCCGATAATTTTTTCTTTTTCTTTTTTTTTCTTTTTTTTTTATTAGTCTAATTGTAAACGAATTAGAATCAGGGCAATCAGGTTATAAAGTGATACACGCCAAATGAAAGATCTGAAAATTTCAATGGCTGCAGCAAATCTATATACGGGGACTATGTTTCAATTGGAGGGTCACAGTCGGGTTAGGTTAGAATTTCAGCCAATGAGAAGTGAAATTTGAAAAGACTAGCGTAATTTCTTTTCGAATACTATTTTTCATTCGCTCAAATTCTAACCTAACCCGATACTGACCCTCCGATGGAAACATAATTCGTAACGTCCGAACAGTGAGAGGAAAGTTGAGATGGCGACTAATCGAAATTGTCAATTTTTTCATTAAATTTTGACGATTTGATTCGTTACCAACGGCAAACAATTGACGACACATGACCTATGGCTACTTATGAGTGTTTAGACGTTACAAATTCGACCTGGGCTAAGTTCCTTTATTAACTGGCAGTACTGCAAGTTTTCATAGTCTCTTTCTCGCGCCTATAGGTTCGTCGATGCAGCTATCTCTTTTTGACACAAGCTTGCAGTACTGCCAGTGAATAAAGGAACCTAGCCCTGTACACAATATTCTAGTCGGTGAAAGAACATTTCCTTTTTTAGATATTTTATACCAGCGGCTGGTACCGCTCCGGCTATGGTATAGGTATAAGGTTGTAAATACTAGGTAATCCAGTTATATTTAGCTTGGCGTCGATATTGATTGCCGTATTATAAAAATAAGACTGAAGGAAAAAAAAACAACTATATAGGAGCCAGTAGGTGAGCGAGGAAGCGACCCTAAGTAGTCGAGAGGTTCTCTTCAAGTTCAAAGAGCTCCTGCGCTAGCTGCATCTCATATCGCGGTTTCATGGGTATGTATACACACTACACGTTATAAGTGGATCGGTCGTTGCGTGTGGTAACTCCCTCGCTTGCCGTAGTTGCGTTGCTCTTGGCGCTGCTGGCGTTGCTGCATGTGTGCAGCTCCGTATCTCCGTCTCACTCTCGCTCTATTTCATCGTGAGTCATTCCCCTCTGTAATTGCTGCACAGTCCTTTACGATCACGTGGTATAGTTCGTGCCTCGTGGTTTTAGGGACGGTTCGAGGTGTCTGTAGGTGAATCACAATCGGTCGAGGGTAGGTATAAATTCAACGTCATTTTATGATCGATATTCCAAAACAAGGAGCGTACAGGCCCGACTTCAACATCCTCTCTTATACATCCGTTATAACCTCAAAAGGGTTTTTCTTTCCTCAAGCACTACGCTGCAGGGTTTACGTCCGAAAATAAACTTTCCAGTCAAGATTTTGCGAGACTTACTTCGTGTCTCCCGCTGCTAGATTCGGTCAACCAGAACAAGCTATTCTCGGATCTCTTAGGCTCCCCAAAATCTTGTACATATTTCGAAAACTAACCTCTACCCCCCCACGGGCAAACAAAAGATGATCGTCTTTTTCTCCATACTGTTGAATTGAGAAACAAAAAATCTGTAGAATCGAACTCCCTGACTTTAACTTCGTCCTCGTGTCTAACTAGGAGAGGCGATGACTCAGAGACTTTAACTATTGCCTGATCATTCTCCTGCAGCCCATAGACAAAAGACAATTTGTACTGAAGAAATTCTCGTCGGATACAGAGAGTTTTTATCAAAAATTATTTTCTCTGCGTTGTATCGCGATAATCCAATGTCACTTGGGTTAGAGTGCGACAGGGTGCAATAAAATTCATCATCCACACCCTACCCTAGCCCGAAACTGCAGTCTATACCAATCGATAGTTTCAGCAGTGGGAGCCATGGTACAGGGGTTGATTTCGTGCCACAGACGACACGAAATCGCCTCGATTCAGTTCTCGATTTTTTTTTTTTTATTGAAAACCGGTAATTTTTCACGACTGTTATTATCCGCACTGTGTGGGCGTGCTAGGATAATGTTCCGTCATTATATTGCCGGTATATGTAACGACCGATACACACATATTCGTGTATACGATTATCATTATTTGAGTAAATGAAGCTGCTTGAGGATATATAACCTGTGTACAGAACTGTGTAACTGTTAGCTTCGGTTTGGTGGGAATTTGTTAACCTGCCTAAATCGCACCAACAACCATTACCTATACACGTCTGTATTATCATAGATATCTCGATCCGGCAGTATTATATGCCTGAGAAGCGGTTTGCCCACGCTGAATTGTTTGTAGGTTAAACTAAACCCACGCACATAGTATAACCCGATCGACGCCATCTTTGAAGTCTTTATACCCACGCGCGGAACTGTTATTACGTTTACGTAGGTATATATACGCGTTACTCCGCAGGACTCTGATCCTAGTAGTATAAAATATAATATAATACCGGTGGTTGCAGAGGCTGAGAAACTTTACACATTTATTTACCCATATGTATCTATAAGTATAAATAGCTAATTTATCTTGTCTTTATTAAGTTTTCAAGGTTAACTTTCCACAGTGTATCCAACAATCATCCTTACCTTATATTGTGATAATGTATAAATTCGTATGCTATTTGTTGTACCCGCATATTGGCAATAGCTCTTTTTGTGCAAGCGTATGGGTGTATTGAATATTGATTATCCTCGGTGTGATTATCCGCGATGGTACCTACTTAATTACAGCGTCGAACGAACCAAATGACATTGGAAAAACAATATGCAATATAATCCGGCAGCTTCTAATCTTATAAATTTTTACGTATACATAAATACATATATGGCGAGCGGAATTGACCGCTAGACATGTACATATACATGCAGCCCGGAGCCTAGTCTAGCATAGAGCCTTGAACTACTAGCTAAGTAAGCATGAAAGCTCCGATGATGAATACATATACGTATGCGAATGCATAAATTCATTACTGACGCAAGCAGCCGTTACAAACATCGTTAGAAAATTATCAAGAGAAGAAGAAGAAGTACATACATACAATAAAAAGACGAAGAATAAAAACAAAAAGAAACAGGTCGATTATAACGTAGTTATTAACTATATTACCTACATGCGGATGAATGAAATCAACGTGACTGTGAATTACTGTAATATGTGATAACGTCATCTAAATTCTGTTTCTTTTTTTTGCTTATATTAATGAAATGTAATACACGGCGATGAAAGTATTCAATTACATCTATTGATATTCAGAAAAAGCACTGACCTCATGTTATTATTTCCTTTCCAATAGCGTACGGTTTTTTTTCTATAACGTTCGTGTTATTCTCAATATTCACGATACCGGGGTAAACACGTCTCACTGATTGTGCATTTTTTCAACTGCGTGTCAACAAACGTGTTAGTATGTACGGTGCATCGTAAATAAAGACAAACAAGTCAAAAATCAAGAAAATTTAGTACACACGATCTCGGGAATCGAGGTAAGTCTATACGTTAATCAGAATTTATTTGCGTCACGTTTTTTAATTACGTATATAATTACACACTTTAATTAGACGTTACGCAAGTCCAAAGGGGAGAAGAAAAAAGAAAAGATAAGTAAATAAAAAATGAAACAAATAAATGGTGTTTTTTTTTCTTTTCTTTTCTTTTTTTTTTTTCTTAGACTTGAAAAACACACGTGATTTGCCCCGTTACGTCACTATATACTACACGTTCACAAAACGTACACCTTTTCTTTTTCCATTTTCTTTTTCCCGTAGTTTTTTTTTTTTTCTTGCTTATTTTTCTTTCTCTCTTTTTTTGTTTGATGCACGGTCAATGAAAGACCCGACGAAGAATCGTTAGACAGAACTACTGCTGGGGCTTTGGCGGCGGGGACAACGGCGTCTCGACGCCCGGCGTCATCACTACCCATCGGCGTCTGCGCTCTACGCTTCCTGGTTCCTTGTATTTCTGCACAGTATTCTCTGTTATCGTTCTATCTACGTCTGACATTCAAAATACACGACCTCGAGCGACGAAATACAACCTTGTTCTCACGAAAAATCACCAATCTTTCCCTATTTTTTTTATTTCTCTCTCTAACTTTTTTGAAACCATTTTTTCAGCATCGATGTCATTTCCTCTGGTTCATTTCATATAAAAGATTGAATATGAAAAACTGAAATTACTGGCAGGAAAAAGAGAGTTTAGATTTTGAAAAGTACATCGATTTTGATAAATCGCTTAAGACGAACGCATTTCGTTAGAATTGGGTAAACCGTTTATTATTATTATTATTATTATTTTTTATTTTTTTTCTTGTGCTTTTCCTGTGCGTTGAGCTGTTTTGTTATTTTTGGAATAAAACAGACAAGGGGAAAGTCTAGGCTTTGAAAAGCAGCTTATATCAACTCGGGGTAGAAGTAAAGTAGGCAGAGTAGCGAATGTAGGTAATTAATTATTCGTAAGACGGTGCCGGGGCAAACTCTGCGCGCGGGTAGGAAATGCGCGAGTTTGCCGAGCGTAGCGAATTCTCACAGACTGAGTATAATTTAATATATCCTCAACGGCTCCGCTTCCACTCATATACATATAATATATATATATACATACCTTCAACCCCTACAGCCGCACGCTAACACACGCGGGTCAAGTTTCTAATTAAAGTTTTAAAACGCGGACAGAAATGAGCCGGTGTTGAATTTTTATAGAGTAAATAAACCGAACGTTACCAAAAGGCGGGAAAAATCTCGGGGTTTTTGTACACGAAACACTTTGTTTAATTCTTCTATACCTACGCAGCTAATTTTTTTTTTTTTCTTCTTCTTAATTCTCGCGATACCGTAGAAACCTATAGGTATATACAATACACTCCCAAGATAATTAACACTCGAACAAGTCTTCGCGGTCAACGACGGTAATTGCCCGTTGACGTGGCCTCCCTGTTTACAAACTATATGTATATAACCTACAAGGTGAATAACCCCGCGGGAAAATTGTATGTGAGATAAATAAACGGCGAATGACCCCATTCCGAGGATCCATGATCATTATTTTGAAACGTTTCAAGAACTGCAGGGATAGTTTTGATTTTTTATTTCTAAAATTTTATCGTCACTGCTGCAGCAGCAGCAACCACGATGCGGTAATTATTCGCATTAGCGATTTATTCTCCTTGAACCAAGGTGATTGTTAAAGTTATTTTTGGTTTTTAAGCGTGCAGTAACTATATACCGTAGAGGTTTCAGAAAAAAAAAAAAAAAAGAGTGACACGCCATTTTGTTAAAAATAAGGAGCCGAAAAAATCCACCAAGGGGAAGAAAACGCAAGAGCAATCCGTCAAAAATAGAGGCGAGAGCACCTGTCAGAAGGCGGTGTCTTTCTTGGCACGTGGAAAAATAAATCTTACACCATCGCGTAGGTATCACCGCGTCAACGAGGAGTATAGGTATATATACGAGAACGAGGATAGGAGGATTTGTATTTCTTGGTTCTGACTGTAGAACTGTAGGGGAATTTTATTTCCAATTTATTCGTGGCTCAGAAAACGAATCTTTTTTTTTTTTTTTTTGTTTTTCCAACCTCGGAACTGTATTTGTTTTCTGAATGATCAAACTTTATGTACTTCGCGGTACTCGATCTCCCCAGAGATCACAAAAACAACGAACTGGGCGTTATACTCTATATATCCCATCCGCGAGATATTTAAACAAAAGCAAACAACTCCGAGGAAGAACGCGTTAGACGAAGAGGAATATTAAAGAAGAAGAAGAAGAAGAAGAAGAAGAAGATGAAGGCTCTCTGCAATGGTCCAACAGAGTTTTCAGATATATTTAGAAACCTCTGTTGAACTACGCGAGCTTGAACCGAACCGAGCTGTTTGTACCCTGCGCACCAGTCAAGATTGAGAAAATTCCAACCAGCTATGACGACCGCTTTCAAAGTCCACAAATTCAAAAACTACGACCTTAACAGAAACAAAATGGAAAATAAAAAAAAAAAAAAAAAAACACATCTAAAAAACGTCCTCAACGAATTCGCAAACATCCGTTTTCATCACGCGAACCGTGGAGGCAATTTATCTTTGCCCGAAAATGGGTGTGGGCCATAGCTGTGGCCAGCCATATAACCGTTTTTGTAATTAATTCGTAGAATTTTTTTGAACGAGTAAAATTTATAGTTACGTATAATAAAGTGTTCGATAGACGGACCACAGAGACAAGAAAAAACAGAATAGGTCCTTCATTAATTAGCAATAAACGAAGTGGGATTACTTTTCAATCGAAAGTATGAGACCCTATATTACTTCTTTTCAAGTTTCCTGCAGCTCCTCAGGTATAAGGCAGGGCCCCCAGGGGGGATCCCCGTGGGTAACTGTCATCGTTTCCTTCCCAGAACTGAGAATCGAAACATATTTTTAAAGATCTTTTCTCCACTGTAGAATCGGTCGTTTCGTTACAAACCACGTTGAAATCTTCACGGGTTTTGAAAGAGCGGTTTTGCCTCTGGGTGCCCAAGACCCTTTTTTTTTTTTTTTCTTTACGAGTTTGAGACACAGCTGTGTAAATAATAAAATGATATTCTAATATAGCCCAGGCCATGACGCATTGGCTTTGGGATTGCTGACCCAAAGTCCGTTTTCAATGTCACGCTCATCGGATGCTCGATCCGCTCGATTTCTATTTGCCAAAGCAGAACAGACAGAGGGCACCCTCTCGACCACTTGATGATCCAGGTTGTGCTCTTAGTATATTGAGCAACGATTAATGCCCAGTAGTAAACGCAGTACACCATAACGAACACAAGAACCTGCACTGCAACGAGAATCTGAAAACGAGGTTAACTGCAGATGGAAATGCAGCCTTGGCCATAAACGGTGCTAAATAGTATTTAAATGGAAGCCCTGGAGTTGACGTATTTGAAGTGAACTTCGAGAGCACGCTGCGCAGCTACTGGTCTTCGAATTGGTTGTGACAGCAGAACGCAAGCATTTCGTTTAAAAGCGCATTTTCATCACCGTAATGAAAATCTTGACCTAGAAGCCACGCCATTCTATAAAATGAATTGTTTAAACGGTTATAATTTACTCAGTAGTTAATTGGCCGTAATTGGTGAGGCGATTATGGTCGGAATCAACGACGCGTGCCAGACTCAGCCGCGCACGCTTCTCTTTTTTTTTTACTAAATCCTTTTTTACGTATCGTATGAAGATGAATTGTACCGTTTTGTTAAAAATGACAGAAAGGTTTACGCAAAACGCTGCTTTTTGACTAAACATTTTTTAAAAAGTCTTTGACTACCCACACGCCGCCGAGTTGTCATGTATGTACGGTGAACCCTGCAGAGGAGGGTCAGAGTTCTAGGAACTTATTTTAAACCCATTGTCCTCAACGGGGCACACAGCTGTATAACGTACAATTTACTCTAAGGTACACATGGGAATAACGTACAGGGCGATTCAGTTTGAACTGTTTAACGTGATTTACGTCTTTCTCGGATTTTTGGTACCGCCAAGAGGAAAAAAGAAGAGTGAGAATAAGAGAATCGCGATTAGTTACGGTCACTGGGGGGGCCCTGACCACCGGAAGGTTCTAAGTATTCGGGTTTTTCTGGTTTATTTATGACCCTGACCCAGGGTCGGCTACTTAGCACGAGCTCAGACTCCTCCTCCTTCTCTTTCTTTTATTTTACACGGTTCCTAAAACCCGAAAGTTACTTAATTAATTAAATTTAAGTTTCATTACAAAGGGGCAATGCCGTGTCATATTCTTCGTCGTTCTTGATGCGCTCTCACTTATGGTCACGCAAGGCTCACAGCATTGGCTCAATAAATCATCGCGACAGTTCTCGAAACATGACCTTCGTTCGCCAAATTAGTGGCAATCGCGTGTATAACTGCAGGTACACACTTATTCCTAATCGTAGATCGATAGAAATTCAAAAGAATAGTTTAAAGGTTGCATGACATGCGAGGAAACGTCGAGTGTGCCGCAAGCATTGTGAATGTTTTGGTTAGCAGTGCCAAGAATTTCGTTGAATTTTTACTTTTCCTGAAGGGTCAACGAATTGATTTCCTTTAGAGTTGAATATCTCGCGTGGTTTTGGCACCGGTGCAAGGAATCTCAAGTATCCGATTCCAGAAATAACTGAATTTCAAATTCCTAGGATGTCAAGTTACCCGCCCTTGATCTCATTCCAAAATTTACCTCTCGCTAGCTAGCACGCATGACGATGTCAAATTTCTGACTCAGATATAATTTCCATCGATCCTCCAGTGCTCAAGTGCCTTGATATTAACTTGAATACTTTCAGCACCAGCAGATTCGTTATTCCGACGACCTTTCTCTAGCTGATGTAACACATAAGGAAAAAGTATTTTGCGGATAATACGGCAATCGTCATTCGATGTTAAAAATAGCAATGGGCCGAGCATGACAAATAGGAGTTCTTATCGGCCGCAGGATTCGCAGTGTCGACAGGAAAACCCGGTTGTGGTAAAAAAGATAAGTGGACTGAGGTCCAGCGCGCCGTATGTGGGAGCATCTTGAAAAGTGAAAATCAAATGTCGAAAGCTGTATACGAAGGTGTCGAGACGATGGGGCAACCCGAGTACCAGGCCCAAATACCATAGCTTGGAATTCCTGATGAATACAGTACATAACGTGTTCGAAGAAGATGTTTCGTTTGCCTTATACAACACGGTACAGATATGACGACGATACTTTCTACACTCGAGTGCAGCTGGATATTTTGTCCAATTAGTAACGGTCACACGGTCGATATCATCGTTATCGAGTTATCTACCTCACGCCAATCCTCATGATGATACGCGTAATCATTGGAATCAAGATGCTACCACACTCGGTGTAATCATCTGGCTCGGTAGTTTAATGGGGACAAAAAATAACGATCATGTCTCGCTCGGCGCACGAGCTTTTTAGAGTTGTCGATGAGCGAGGTAGCGGCTGTAAACAAGTAGCAGGAAATTACAGAAACATCATCGTAGGCCGCATTCGAATGTGGCTTCTTCTTCAATTACGATTGTGTATGTACGTCCGTCGATTGTGCACATCGACAAATATAAATAAGATATCGATAAGCGATATAGATTATTGAAGATAAATACGTGCACAACGCGGTTATACTCTGGATAGTGTATAATAAAGCGGGTGAAAAAAATACGCTATATATATTTGTGACAACTGTTCACGATGATGTTTGTGCACAACACATAAAGGGATACCGGAAGGTAACTCACCTGTCATCTTGTAGGCGTTTCAGATCGGCCATCTCGAGTTCAAATTTCAATTTTGACACTTCGCAAAGGAGGGCATCACGTTCGCCAATAACGTCGTTAAGCTCGCGTTGCAGTCTCTCAATTTCGGCATACTGTCTGGCAATCAGTTGATTCTTTTCTTCAAGGATTGATTCGAGGTCTGGGTCTGGGAACCCTCCCGGGTCTCCGATGCTCTTTACGTCGCTCATATTGTTTGTTTATTTTCACACTGTAGACCGAGATGCTGATGGTGATGGGGGACTATTATTCTACGGTGATATTCTACCGCGGCAACAACACCCGGGCGATATTATTACACTTGAATTATCGGCGGGTTTTATTTTGACCATAATCAATTAATCGTCATTCAGAAATTGACGTTATTCACCATCGTTGAATTTAGACACCGTTTTTTTTTTTTTTTTCTTCTATTTTACTCACGACGCGAACACAACTCTCCGCACACGTTCGCCATCTTGTATTATATACTCTACCCGTTACCAGCTCGCCGCTTGTTAGTGCTTACCTCTAAAACCAGTCTCGGACTTTCGACAGTGAACCCAAACCCTACCAGAGACGGTGACTAGATCCCTCATTCTGCGCTTGCGCACTAAACCAAGATCTCAGTTCCCAGGAAAATAAAACAATTTTATAGGCGCTCAAGTCCTGTCGGTAAACCAGAAACCTTCCAACTACTTTTCCCCACTCATTTCTCTTCTCTGCAATATTCACTGAAGATCCACTGCAGATATTCAAATGCAACAATTTTTCCCACACTCATCACGAATCAGTCAAATGCACAACAAATTTTCACAATAATCATTACCAATTATTGTCATGATCGCGTGCAAATCGAATTCAAAATCGCTCTGTTGGTAACTACACTGAACTGCAGGGGTATATCCGCAATAAATGCTCGGGTACCGTGTCATGATGACACCATCTGGTTACCAGACGTCGTTCAGTAGCCATGTATCGATCAGGCAGTTATCCAAAGACATGTCAAAGGTACATGTGACCAATTGAGTTGTATTGTATGGAGGCTCGATAGTGTGGATACTGATTAAACTCTAAGACTTGCAATCAGCTTGATGAACACATTGTGCAAGTTAAAAAAAAAAAAAAAAAAATGTGATGAATGTTGAAGGAGGGAGTAGGGTAGAAAACTCTGCAATTTCTGAAAAAGAAAATCGAAGCACTTGCGTGTTTCAATGTCACATTCTTGTACATACGTACTTGAAATCTGAAGTGCGAACTCGTGCAAACTTATGTAAAAAAAAGATTAAAAATCGGTTTATCAATTCTTATGATCATCAGAAAAGGTTTTCAACCGTAACTATATGATTCGCTCTTTCTCGGCAAGCTGGATATGACCTTTTATCTCATCTCCTATGATTCCACGCAGGTGTATAAGGTAGCAAGGTAGAAAGAGATAGAAGAAGAAGAAAAAAAAAACAAAAAACGTGCAACGTATCGGGCATCGTAATGGTCACGTGGCCGTGAACTCGGTATCTCTGACCTCAATAAACAACACCTGGAGCTTCGCTACGATTTGCCAAGTTGGCTCAACTTGTTGAGCTTGTATCGCGGATACACTGCCGATATTCCGTCTCCACTATATTCTATCGTACACTACTCGTACCATTCATTGCCAAAATCATTCTCCTATACGAATACAAGAATATACGCTATGAAAAGTTGGAGGTGGTGATGACCAGTCCGGAAGGTCTCCTTGACCATAACTCTGTAGCAAAAAAAGGTGGCGCTAAGCAGTCTGTGCTATAGAGATGGTAGACGTGGTAATGGGTCAACGTACTACCTGCGACTACTTGAACACTTACTTATACTTACTCACTTACTTACTCGGGTGATGGATACATGTATGTACCGATGTATTTCTAAGTATATACAATATATATGTATGTGTTGTGTATATGCCTACGAGTCTCGAGCTCTGCTAATAAACCCAAACCAGCCCGTACTAAGCCACTACTATACCGTCTAGCTCTGCAACCTCAACAGGCGCGCCATAGATCTTTGCATGCTTCCATGTGGGATCAACAGGTAAGTTTATTTACCGGACTGATTTACTCTACGACGTCGTCTAGGTATACCTACTCCTGCAGGGGAAGCGAGAGCTTTTCCCAGATGTTGAACTGAGAGAGAGAGAGAGAGAGAGAGAGAGAGAGAGAGAGAGATGGATAAGATATTGCGACAAAATTTCATGAAGAATATAAAAAAAAAAAAAAAAAACAGGAAATGTATAATGTATTGATGTCATTCCTATGATCAAACGAAGTTGATATAAACCGAACAACATATATACCGAATACCTTATACTGTTTGAATTGATCTAATGTAGGTACAGCGATGTCCGAGATGCTTTTAGGATGAACAAACGGCAGATGCGGGCGAAACGGACAGATGGACATTGAAACTGATATCACGGACTGTCCATCGTGTCATGAGACTCACCGGTGATCAACGGAAATCTAGAAGAGACGCTTATAGCGATGACTGAAAATTCGAATTTAGTCATTTTTAGCGATCATTTTTTTCGATTAAAAAAAAAACCAAAAAAACTGTTCTTCCTCCGCGTCTTCTGGTTCAACGATCCTTTGATCACTGCTCTGCACGCGACCATAGGTCAAGCAGATGCAGACCCGATCCGCAAAAGAGAATAAAAAAAAAAAAAAACCAAAAAAAAAAAGTATACCCTAAAAAGTACAACCATATATGTGGCTTGCGTGTTCTCTTTTTTTAGTTTAAATGGAGAAGATGAAAAAAAGGTCGTTTTTTTTTAATCAGATTTTTTTTATTTTTTTTATTTTTTTTTTTTTCAGTAGGTATGAAATACGGATAGCGGGAAACGGCGAGGTACGCAAACGCCAAAGCCAAATCTCACGATCAATGCGATATTGTTACGACCTTCACTGCGGCCTATACGGGGTCTACGCGAGGGTCTACAGGGACGACGGACTCGCAGAGCGAGCGAGCGAGCGGTCAGTCGGGTACGGAAGGACAGCTGGACAATGCCTACCATTCTCCCTTATATTCTCCCGCGCCCCCTTTTTCCCCCCTTTGTCAGCTTTTTTTTGTATAAATTTTTTTTATTTCATTTTTTTTCCTATCTATATATACCTATCCACCTTTTTTCTTTTCCTTTTAGTTCTCGGTACGAGAGCGAAACGTTGAAATTAGCTACACGAGGCAAAAAAAGTTTTCATATAGACTTCGATCGACTCGAAACGTATCGTTTTCATCTTCTAAATTCGTTGACGGCCACCGCATGAGGCGAAAAGTAAGAAAATACAATGCCGTAGCTCTAATGGGGAGAAATGTCAAGAAAGAATATTGAATTCGAGAAGGCGATATTCTAAGAATCGTATAGGAGGTGGGCACGTTTTGATGAGTAACCAAAGACCTAAAGCCCGATGTCATACCTAACCATGAAGGAGATATCTATGGACTTGGGGGTTTTTTTTTGGGGGTGAAACTATTGGCAGGCACGTGTCCCCTGTAACTCGATGCTTTACGGGTTCTGCAGACAAAGTTCTTCGAAGTATGTGTTGAGGCTTGGAAATTATTAGATACCTGCGTAAAAGACAAACAGAAGATGCAGGGCAAGATCTAAAATAAAAATAGGAAAATTTACCCTAATTCAAATTTCGAATGATCTCTTATACTACTGGGTGTAAATGCCACTTTGGTTCCTGATAGAAAACGAAGTAGCTTGGCGAAAATCCCCTGTTTTTTTTTTCTTATCGAAGCTAGACAAGTCGACCTTTGGGGCATTAGGAATTTACCTTCCGGTCTGACATCCGAAGCTGTCGAACCGTTAAAATACCCGACGAGGATCGTTCATTTAAAAAAATGATCCTCAAGTGCAGGTCGATTGGGTGCAAGGGAGGATCGCGTGTCCTCCTATATCCTCCGTCCGGAGTGCAAGCATATAGGGGTGGAAAACGCGGGTAGTCCTTCAATGGCCGCGTGGGATATCCGTTCTAACTGCATGTCTGTCAAATATAAAAACAGAGTATTTGTTATACCGATCAAAATTATAACCTGAAACTTACGTCTTCCCATTTAATACCATTAATTACCTAGCACCGTTACACTTTTTTATACCTTGTGTATTATACCAGGCTCGTTAATATTGCAGAATACTGTTGCGTGCCGTCGACTCAGCTCAACGGTACCAGGTATTCATTCCCAATTCCAACTATTGCCCACCCTCCACGTCTTTCAGTTCTAAATCACCTAATTTCATATTCATACATAAATTATGCACCGCACTTACATCGTGCCATGCCGATTTTTGATCCGGTCCGGCTTGGCGTGGGATGGGGTGGTATTAGTCACACACCCCCATTGCTATCAGGGGATTCATATGTACCCCGATTATATCCAGCGTTCTAACTACTCGATATTTCATGATGATGAATTCCTAAGATCGGTTGCTACTGGCAACATTTTTTATAAGTGGAATTAACAATTTGGTGGACCCGAGAGCTCCGGACTTTTCATCATCTTTCAATATTTTCTATAGACGTGGTAATTTTTCATATTTAAGAGACAAGCGGCTACGGCGCTTTAAACTTTAGAATTTTTCTATCGAACTGGTCTCCATCACTTGGTTTTTTTATTCAATTTAGAAGTTGGGGCCGAGCTGGACGGTCAATCATCATCGGACATGGCAATTTTTCATCGTCAGGACACGAGCTATGATCCAGCTGTAAAATTTCGAATTTTTCTGGACAGACATATAGGAGGATTAAGTGTGCTTCACATCATATTAGAGGGAATCCATTGGAATTGGTGAAAGTCAGTCTTGACAAGAAAGCGATACAAAATATGATGAAAAAAAAAACAAAAAAAAAACAACACAGTCACCGCTATAACGATCTTCATGATTCAAATGAAGAAAGTCAGAAAGTGGTATTCGCTGGTTTCGGGGACCGCGTATATATCCCCCCCATGACGAATTTCTCGGCCGTGATGATAATATGTATAAGAAAGAAGTTGGTATATAATATGAAGGAAGTCTCGAGCGTAGCTTGGCTCCTACGAGCAGACTTGTCCGGGAGGCTAAACTAATTTGTTGGTTGTGAGGGGTTGCAGGGGGGAGGGGGGAGGGGGGGGGGTGGCTCGAGGGTGAACAGGAGGGTCAGGAGAAACGCGATGGTAGAGAGAGAGAGAGAGGGTGCTCGAAATTGGTGGGGGATTTTGGTGGCCAAATTCCAAGTGACCATGGGCCACCCTCTCCCATTCCTCACCCTCGACCCAAACCTCAACTTCTCTCTTTCTTTCTCCCTCTAGTTCGTCCCTTGGCTAGTTTTCTCTCTCTGTCATTCTGTCCGCCGAGGGCGGAAGGGCGAGAGGGAGGGGGAGGGGGGGTGAGAGGAAGCAAGGGCGGAATATCAGGGGGGGGTGAGGAATTGTGAACTGGGGTAAAAATCTACTCCGCGGACGCGCGCGCGAGTCGAGTCCGAATTGGAAGGAGGACGGCGATAGTTTAGAACGCGAATGTGGAAGTATGAGGGGCGCGACGCCGCACCGCGGTTCTGTGTGTCCCTCGTTTTCCTCGATGTGTGCACGTCGGGTGCGCGCGCGGGTGAAGGAGAGGGGGGCGCCGGTTTGATGAAGGGAGAAGGCAAGCAGTGATGGGTTCGACTCACAAAATACCCGCGTCTTGGTGCCTCGTGACCAGGCCAAGATCTCGTAGCTAACTCTTCGTCGTCCCTCACTCGCCTGACTACCTACCCTCGAAAAAAACAAACATTTTCTCTTTTTTTTTTTTCTTCGCTTCTTCTATTTTTCACTAACAGTCCAGTTTTCTGATCATAATACAGAATGCATAATTTTGTCCTGTTTAAAAAAATAAAATCCTGTCAGAAAGTGGACGAAAAAAAAAATAAATAAATAAATAAATAAAGAAAATTGGTAGGATAAATTTTTGGGAGATCCTGTCGAAAGGAAAAAACTTCTGAAATTAGAGGCCCCAGTCACCCCTGCTTGTGACGTTCCTGGGGTGGCGGCTCGTGGGGGTAGTTCGTACGCTAGACTCGCTCGCGTAAGATCGGTGGGGGTTGCGGGGGCGTAGAGGGACGCCGAAGGGGCAAGGGGTGGTAGAATTAGTGGACGGCCTGGCGGACAATGTGGGGATACTTTCTCATATCAAGTATGGCCGCTATCGTGGCATGATGGCCAAAACAATTGTAAGTAGCCGCTGTTAAAAAAAATTTTTTTTTTTTTCTCCACACATTTTTCTATATTTTATATACATCAATTACGGGATACTATTTTATAAACCGAGTATCATTCGTTCTCGATCTCTTTATCCATTGCGTACTTCACACGTGCACTAGATCTCTTCGTCTTTCTACTTTTTTTTTTTCCTCCAATTCTCACTTTCTTTTCTTTGCATTTTTTTCTTTCTATTCTTCTCCTTCTCCATTTTGGTTTTTATTTTTTTTTGTATCTGTATACGTGTTCTCCATTGGTGCATGTGCTCTCCTGTATTCGGTTATAATTGTCGTCGTCGTTTCGATATCAACTACACGTGATTTGCGGCGTTTTGAAAATACCGGAGAAAAACGATGTTGAATAAACGAAAATCTTAATAATAATAATAATAATAATAATAATAATAATAACAACAACTTGGAGGAGTCGATTAAAAATGATAACTGACATAAAATTGTATAAATATTCTTCTTCAAACAGTTTTTTGTACCTATGTAAAAAATAATAATCGTTATGGTAAAACAAAAGTGCTTCGAAGAAGTAATTGTTCGTTGTTTAATTTTAAGGGTGACTGGAACTTCATCTTCGAATTTATAATACAACGTGGTGGTGAGTCGTGAGCTGTGTTTTTTTGACGAGTCAGAAATCAACTAATGCGTTATCGCTTGGTATAAGAAATGTCAATTTTTTGTTTTTCAAAGTTCCTGAAACTACGGATTTTTCAAAACAGGATACATCCCTGGAGTTCTCGAATTCAATGATATCGCAAATCAAAAGTTATTCCCTCGCTGATCACCAATAATGATTTTTTTTTCTCGATCGTGTACGTGACGATTGTCAAAAAATGATATCGTCTTTTCTTCAGTTCGATTTCGTCATCCGGACAATTATTTCACAGTGCAGATCGTGATCAGTGATCAGTTAATCAGTAACTAAGTAAACCGGTAACTAAAACCCCTTTTTTCGGTTTCTATTTTTCTTTCTGATACGAAATCGTATAGTATAACGAATTGAAAATCCGTGAGATCAATTGTACTGCACATTTTGTTTTTTCTATGAATTTATATGCAGGGGTAGTTGTGAATATAGATTAATGGTGACTGTAGTTGAACCGCGAATTTAATATCCGTTTTGAGGTAGGAATTGCTTAAACCCTTTTTTGCGCCATGCTCGCCTAGCTCAGATCTCAGGCGAGAGCTTTGCCGGGCAAGAGTTCCCAAGCAAGACTGTGCACTGTTCCCTACCGAGGGGCCTCCCGCCACTAGGCGTCTTTTGCATGTGAACGCGACACGTGGGGTTCATCTGACGCGGCGCCCGTGCGCAGATCACGCCAAAACTACCCTTATCTGCCGACCCGATCCTCCGACGACCCCGTTAACACCTGATCCAAACAGCCCGGTGACTTCTTTAAAGTCACCCCAACCCCCAACCCCCAACCCCCAACCATCCCTTCCGACATATGCGATTTGGAATTCAGAAAATACCCGAAGATTCTTAGACCCGCTATTCTTGGGGTAGTTTTTCAGTTCCTCAAGAGTAGAGAAGTCTGTGCAAGTTTCAGGGGATGATATTGTTTTTCTTTAAATATGTGAAATAGCCGATGGGACAAGTTTTGGTAATTTTCAAGTTATGTAATGTCAGGAATTTGATTTGAGGGTTGTAGTTGAATTCTGAAAATTATTAGAGTTGAAAGATGATCGTGTAGGGGTATAGCAAAAAGTTTCATACCGAAAGCTCCTCCACACGCAGTTTCTCCTTACTCGGTATTAATAAGCTAACTTTTTTTTCCTTTCCCTCACCCTCTCCCTATCTCTCTCTCTCTCTCTCTCTCTCTCTTAGCTCGAGCTAACGAACGAAATTAATTTGGTAACGATTTTCTGAGAAAGAAGGAAAATAAAATTGGGGTGAGAGAATTGGGGGGGTGACCAACCGGGCAACGCTTTTAGAAGGGCGTGGCGTGGTGGCGCGACTGGCTTTTATTTTTACTTTTCATTTTCATTTTTCTCAACATCTCTGTTCTTGTTTTTTTTTTTTTATTTTTTTTTTTATATATTTTTAGCTTCTTTCGAATTTTGTACTTCCTACCCCGTCTTTCCCAATCTCTCGAAACCAACTGCAACAATCGTATCAGCCCCCGATGCTGTTGAAAATTGAAAAAATCGCCCCATAAAAGTTCCTGAAATGTGATCGATAAATTATTGTCCATTCTCTATCATTCGATCTATAAACAATAAGGAATCATCCCGCACAATGGGTACAAACAAAAGAGGAAAGATTTAACAAAATGAAAATACAAAATCCGGGAAATTGAAACTAATTATTTATAAAAAATGAAAAGATGTTCTGAAAAGGAGGGAAAATTCGATGAAAAATATCATCACGTAGTATCCTCCTCGATCCCCTTCACCCACCGTTTGCGGAAATGGTTGAATATTATCTCGAAAGTAGGTATAATATATACATCCAATTCGGCCGGTTCGAAAGGCAAGACCGGCGACCACCACCACCATCACCACCACAGCCAATATCACTCGGTCAATCCGATTGTCCGTTCTCGATCCGAATTTCAGGACTAGGGGTTGGGTATGGGTTCTCATTCCGCGTTGCTATAGTTTCAAATACTCTATACATATATACATCTATACATCTATATGGATGTGTATATAGTATATCGTACGGATGGGGGGTGGGGGTGGGGGTGGGGGTGAGGGTGGTGTAAGGTTTGGAGTGGTTCGCGAGGGGCGCAGGATATACTCTAGAGTCTAGGCCTCGCCGGAGGAGGAGGAGGAGGAGGAGGAGGAGGAGGAAGAGGATGATGGGGTGGAAGAGGGAGAAAAAAAGAGAGAGAGAGAGAGAGAGAAAGAGAGAAAGAGCCAAGGGGACCTTTTTCGAGCGGAGGGGGTTCGGCGGGGGTTTACAGGGCTGGCATGACGATATTTGTCTTGTTTACGGGAAGACGAATGCGCGTGTGCCGGGCGCCCAAGTGCGTCCAGCACCGATCAATAGGCCTCACAGCCTAAACTCCACATGGCCCTTCATTTTCACACACACACACACATACACACAAACACCCGCGCCCCAACACCATCGGGCTTTACAATTTTTACCAATCACCGTGTTGCGGTGAATTCGAAAATTCAACACCGCTCGATATCCGCGGGTACTTCCGGTTGCTTCAAATTAACCTCAAATAGTGTCAGAATGACTCTGACCTTCGTAACTGAATTTCTTTCAAATTTTTCACAAATTTTTCAGTACTTTATTGAGATCTTAAGGCTATTTGTGAAGGCTTGCTACACTGTATATGATACTAGTAGGATATTTAGTTAGGTTAGAGGGGAATAGTATCTCTTTACGCACGAGGAAATTTAATACATATACCACGAAATTAGAATTGAATATTGATCACGAAGAGCTTGGGAATTCTTGAGAGGATCATGGATCCTTCGTGTCTAGTTATATCGATTCTACCGCGAGTTCCGGTTTCCCTAATTACGTTTACCTTCGAAAATACTTGCATCGGTTATTCTGAGTTATTTCTGGTCTAAGAATTCTTCAATTTTCAAACTGATCTGATCGACACCCGTTTCGTCGATTTGCTGAAATTTTTTTTCATAAAATTAACTCGCGTGGGATTATTTTTTTCTACAGGTATACCAATATAGTATACATATACCTGAGGAACGATCAAAACCGACAATGATATTCGTTAACGCTACCTTATACATATTCATTTTCGTAGAAGACCAATCTACAAATTACGCCAATTTATTTTACTCGTGCAAATTTTTGTCTCAGCCTAAAAATATTCCAACAAAAATTCGGTCCTTCAACCCTTTTACGGCTCGAATTTTCCTCAATGGCGGTTTTTCCAATTCCATGAGCTATATTTTGTCATTACAGATTATCGATTATCAAGACCCTGTCTCATACATGAATAATAAAAAAAAAAAAAAAAAAAAAAAAAGAAATACACGATCACTAAAAAGGGAGAAAATAGTGGAAAGTTTGCACCCCGATAATCAATGTCAGCGAGTTGTCATCTGGCTGTCAAATTGAGGTACACATACGCATTGACGTGTTCGAGAAGAGAAGAAAAGTAAAGAGGCGATATTTGCGGGTGGCGGGTAAACGAGGAAGTGTATCGACGATATGGGAGGCTTACAGGGGGGTTGCGAAGAGAAGAGAATAGGGGTAGAAATTTTTGGAGGTAGGGGGTGGGATATGGACACGCATTATATCGTAAATCTACGGAATTACGAACTTTCAGGCGAAGCTCGTTCGACGTTTTCATTTCATTTGCCGGGTCTTTCTCCTCTTTTGTTTCCCTCGTTTCGCGTTGCTGTTGTGGGGGGGGGGGGGGGGGGGGGGGTCCGGGAGGGGGGCAGGGGGACCCGGACTCCCTCTTATTCGGCTTTCACTTCTCTCTTTCTCATTTTTTTTTTTTTTTTTTTTCCCTTCTCCTTCTATCTATCTATCTCTCTCTCATTCGTTTTTCCCTGAAACCCGGACTTTTACCACCACCTTACACCCCACCACCGAGTCGAGTCGTATATAATATCGAGGCGACGGTATTTTGTTATGAAAGAAGGTCCGCACCACCGGCTAGGGACGCCGCCGGCTATCGCCAACCCTCCCGACCTATACCCCCCACCCCCCCCCCCCCTTCCTTTTTCTTCACCCTCGCCCCCGCGATCAACGAAAGAAACGGAAAACGGGAAATGGACGGCAAAGGGAGGATACCGAATTCGAGGAAAGAACCGAATCTTACGATATTTGGTAAAATAATGGCCGACAGGCGCTCTGATAATTAGGACGAATCGATAACCTTCGGTCTTCAAACTCACCCCCCCCCCCCCCCCCCCCCCCCCCCCAACCACCGGTACCGGAAACGAACTCGTTTTATCGGGACACTCTTATCTCACAATTTTTTTTCCCCCCATTATCAATTTTTGTTTGTCTCCAAATTCTCACTGCGAATTGAGATAGAAACAAGGGTTGAAAGGGCTTAGGGCACAAATAGGTGCAAAAATGAACGAAACAAAATTGAAATGGAGAATTTTTTCGCAAATCATGATTCACCCCCAATTTTTGAATCTGTTTTACGGGCTGTGAGACAGATTGCGAATCTGTAAGAACCACTGCACGAGGTTTTGGGGAGTGTTTATCGAAAGGTATACCTATATGCCTGAAGAAGGATCGAGGATAGAAATAGGAATAATCGTTGTTCGCCAGGGGGGTTGGTCGGGGAGGAATGAGAAAGGGAGGAATAAATGGAAGAATGGGGTATACTCTTGAAAACGACCGACTTGTTTGTCGCGTTTACCCTTTCATCGGGTTACCTACAGCCGAGCCCCCTCCCACCCTTACGAATTTAGCCCCTGAAAATCCCGGTGGCCATTCTCTCCGCTATTAAATGCATTGAATTCACCAAATTTTGGGAAACCCCGCATACGGGCTTGTTTACGAATATTTGAGGAAAATCTGTCGTCCGTTGCGCAAACCACCGCACCTGGCTCATCGTCATTCGTATACATATATATATATATACTTTCTACCCTCGCGATCGGTTATGGAAGAATTTAATCCAGTTTCTATAGGAAACGGGTCGATTATTGTATTCCGGGACAAAACTACGAGGAAATAATTTTACACGTAGGTATACTGAAAAAAATCTCATCTATAGGACGACGGAAATCTCTAGATTTTTACAAATCCACTTGAAATTGTTTCCCCGGTAAATCAACCCTCTGGCTTTTTAACCCCCCCCCCCCCCCCCCCCCCCCTTTACATAAGGGGGCCCTTTATTGGCTAATTGCAGGGCACCGCACTGCTTCGAATCGCTAATTGCATGTGCAAATGTGCAACGTGCTCATATTGTTCGACGTTGAAATTGAACAACTGGAGAAAGAGAGAGAGAGAATAAGAAAAATGATGAAAATCGTGAATTCGTACAATTCGTTTTGGGGGTTTGGGGTGTAGGTGAATAAATTATCGGTTCATACCGCGTGGGGTGGGATGATCGTCTTTGACAAAAGTTTCGGAAAAACGCATACAAATGATCGGCGAGTCGGGAATGGTGAGGGTTTTGGTATATACGGGGTAAAATCGGGGGATTGGACCCTTATTTCTGTGTGTCGTAAGGGAGGGGGGTGATAAATTCTACAATACCGGAAACCTCGGTAAAGGCGTTGCTGGATTCATAACCAGCCAGCCAACCAGCCATCGAACTTGGTACACACATGGTTCGAGCGTGGCTCACACGTGACAGACTACCTGGCACGGTGACCTTCCGCACGCGATTCTTCTCACCTACTTCTCTTTCGCACCCTCGAATAAGAAAAAGTTTGATGCAGTTGACACTTGTGCCCTGAGATGTTTGGAATTTTGAAAAAAAAATAAAAAAATAAAAATAAAATGGTGGGGAAGAAAACCGGAAGATGAGGAATTTTTTCTTTTCAACTGTGCTGCGGACTCAAGTTTGAGTTTTTGTGCAAAGTGACCTGCAAAGTGTCGTATTTTCTTTCGGAACACAAGCCATATACTCTTGGGGTGGTGATAAACTCGTAACGTATAACGTCCGGGACTCGTGTAACAAGAATAAGTGCGAATATTTCTTCCCTTCCCGTTTCTTAGTGGAAGGGTTATTCGTCCGAGTGCCAATTACCGGTTAAATTGCAGACAGTGACAGATCTCCTTGATTATACCTTCACCTTTTTCCAGCCCTGACTTAAGGGCTCAGTTATTTTGATCAAAATTTTGGAATATTTCTTTCCGAATTACAACGATAAGGATTCCCAACGTAAGTTTTGATTCAATTTTCCTTACAATTCCTGTAATTCCCCCCCCCCCCCCCCCCCCCCCCCAAAGATTGAAGCCCCGATTTTCGATTTTAATCGATTTCAAAATATCTTGACGATCAAAACGAGTCTACGTTGCGTTGGCTTATCTTGAATCGGGAATCGATTCGGTTTGACAAATTCGTCGTACTCGTCCCATTCTCAGGAATCGATGTTCGTTGTGTGTCCACGAAATATGGCTACTAGTTCCATCACACCTTCGTTGGTTTCACGTCTGACGTTAACAAGATTGACTATCTGGCATTTTTCACGATTTAACGAGCAACGAGGATACTGCGACAATTGTCCTGTTGCAAATCACTCATCGTTGAAACGATTTCTCAAGAAGAGCTTGAAATAACGATCGACATCCTTTTTTTCTTATTTTTTACCATTTGAGTCTAATCTAATAAAAAATGAGGTTACGATCGGGGTTGATAAAGAAAACGAACAGTTCAAGTAAAAAAATGGAATACTGAACAGTCAATCAACGTATTCTTATCCAAGTCGAAATCGAAGACGACGAAATGCCTCAGGAAATAAAAACACACGTGATATTAACAGACTCGAGGTCTCACGCAAGGATTATCACAGGATGCCTATCGATGGCAGCAGGTACAATTGCTGATTGAAATTCAAATCGGGGGGAATTATTCATATGTAGAAAAAAAAAAAAAAATGTCGCTTTTCGGGTATAAAAGAGAAATGAAAAGCCGAAGGAATCGCTGAAACTTTTCTATACCTTTTTTTTCGGATACTTTTGTATATTTCAAATCAACGAATGTCCATCAATGCGACAAAGTGCGGGTGGCTATTTGTGTACATATAGATATACGCGTATATATGAGTCATGTGTCCATTCGTTTTCCCCTAAGTTTCATTTTCACCGTATTCTATATCTACCACTGCACTGTACACCATTGCCTTTACTTTTCTCATTCGCCCCGTAGGGATGAAATACTTGTTAGGGGTCCCTTTGTGGGCGGGTATCTGCCCTCGAGGTTTACTCACTGGCTCGAATCATCGTAAGATTCTAAACGAAACCCTCCTTATTTTCATCTTGGTATATATTCTTCACCCTGTTTTCTACTCGTCTTTCATAGGATCAGTTTTCTCAAGTTCTTTCGCTAATCGGTCAATGGACAAGGTCCGAATCCGCGGGGTCAATTCGAATCTACCATTCTTATAATTCAAAAAGAAAATTTAACGGTAGGTAGAATTGCACAATGGTTCGTTAGACGACCGACGATTCAAGTCCATCCAGAATCGTGTGACAAAACAAAACTGCCAATGGACTGAGGTATATAATTTCGAGGGTTATTGGCTGACTCATTGCCGAAACCACCCCTTGCCAATCTTTCGAAATTTCTCGAAGACCAAGAGCCATGAGCCGAGGGGTAATCCGAATAAATTTCTGATCCACAGACTGGCGGTTTTTGAAGGCCACCAGGGCCTCGCATGAGAAGCAGGTGCCAGGGTGGCGCAGCTAGAATCGGGTATGGCGTCGACGATTGCTCGAGGCCCGATACTTCCGGAATCCGGTGACGGGGACAGCGATGGATCAAGCTGCGACGACAGAGAGACGCTGAAACGTCCTCACGGGGATATCGATTCAGCCGGTGCAAAAAAACGAAGAAAACAATCGACCCCGGTAAGATTTCCGGCGTCGCTTATGACCGATGATCGAGAAGAAGAGTCAGAGGAAGATCAAGGCGGTTCGGCAGAAGACAGCGAAGGTAAGCCTGCGGTCGACCGGATCCATCAGACGTCAAAGGACGAAAATTTGAATAACGAATTCCGCTGCCAATATTGTAGTCAATTGTTTGATAGCAAACAAATGCTGAACCATCATATTAACAGCGAACATAACCTATCCTCGATATCGAGGCAGAATCTACAGCGGTCGCCGGTTCACTCCCAGATTCATATTAAACAAGAGTTAAATACTCATCAGGAACAGGCCGAAAGTCCTGTCAATCTATCCGGTATCGGTGTCAAGAGTTTTGCTGCCACATGGCTTTCAGGACATGTTCAATCCCAGTCACAAGCCATCCATTTGCAATCCCAATCCGAAGAATGGCCTCCTTCAGCATCCACTGGCTCCTTGTCCTCAATTTCAAACCACCTTCAAGCTTTACCCTTCCCTGGTGCACTGGCACAATATCTTCCACTGCCCAATTTCTCGATTGGAGATTCGAGCCAGGTGGCCAATAGGCCGCCTATCGGTCCAGCTCCGGTCAGGATATTCAACCCTGACGCCTACTGCGATTTGTGTAACAAGGAATTCTGCAATAAATATTTTCTAAAAACTCACAAGGCGAACAAACATGGGATATACGTCGATACTCCAGGGCAAACAGTCGGGGAATCAGGTTTCACCGGGCCACCGTATGTCGGATCGTTTTTAGCCAGTGGTATGAAACTGGACCAGCAGTCGCAACAACAGTTGAAATTGGAACCACCTACAGTTGGGGTACCAACTGGGCAACCTGTACTCCAAGCACCGCTACAGAGTCTCAACTCCGTTTGTGACCTTTGTCAAAAACGTTTTAAAAATGATGAATCCGTCAGAAAACACAAACAAAAAGTTCACAACGGTGACGTTCACGATACCGACAGTCAAATGCTCCCACCCCATACCAATGACGACGATAAAGAAACTTCTCATCACAGTCTCAGCCCTGGTGCTATGGAAGCACTTTTCAAACAGGAGTTTGGAGTTGAACAGGAAGACACATCCTTCATGCCAGCGCCCAGGCATATGTCACCACAGTCTGTACAGCAGGCCAGAGATTCTGGGTTCAACGCTGACCGGCTGAGAAGGCTTGGAGTTATAAACCCCGAAGCATTTTGCGAGATTTGTTGCAAGGAATATTGCAACAAGTACTTCCTTAGAACACACAAGATGAAAAGACATGGTATCGTCGTTCAGGACAATGAAAAATCACCGAGTAATCCTGGAGCAGCCGCGGCATGGCACCATGTACAGACCAGTCCCCTGAATTTGATCGTGGGCGAGACAAGCGGTAATAGTTCAGAGTCAGGGGACCGTCCGGGTGAAGAATACGAGTGTAAACCATGTGGGATTAGATTTCAAACGTTGGGATTGCACCAGGCACATAGACAGAAGATGCACGAACCCGAAGAGCAAGCCTCTCCCAAACAGGAAAACGACGTGGATACGACTGACCAAAGGGCCGACTCGATCAGCGAGGATCTCCAAAAGCTGCAGACCATGATCCTGCAGTTAAACGGTTTAGAATCCGGGCGAGGCGCGCCCTCCTGTCCAATTTGCGGAAAGGACTACGACTCGAGACAAGCTTTGAAAAGTCACATGGCGATGGAACACGGTGCTGTTGTTGACGACACTGTTTCATCGCCTTTACAGGGAACAGACAAGTCGCCAACGCCGAGTAGCGGATCGCTGAACTGCACATTCTGCGATAAGGAGTTCTCTGGCCAAGAAGCCCTCAGGAAACACGTCGCCGAGGATCATCAGCCCTCGACACCAACATCGGCACCATTGCCTAACGTTCCTCCGACCGTAACGGCAGTCATCACGCCTACCACGCCGACCACTCAAGCCCAGGAAAGAAGGACTTCCGTTTCGATGACCCCAACGTCCAGTTACTGCGAAATATGCAATAAGGAATTGTGCAACAAGTACTTCATGAAGACGCACATGCAGCGAATGCACGGTATAGAGATTGAAAACGGTGCACAGATCGGTGGCGTGATATGCAACATATGTAACAAGGAATTATGCAGCAAGTATTTCCTTCGGGTTCACAAACACAACACTCACGGCATAGTCGAGGAAGGCACAACCACTACGAGCAGCTCTGCTAAACAGGTTGATAACGATACCAGCAACAGCGAAGATCCTGCCCTTAAACCTGAACAACTTAGCGATTTGTCTCATCGATACTACGCCTACTTTACCGAGGTATGTCCAATATGCAACAGGCGATTCAGGAGCACCAAATGGCTGAAGGCTCATCTTCTCAGCGACCATGGCAAGGCCGGAATCGACAAATGGCGGGAATTGGAACAGCAATATCAGTCGGGACCAAGAAGTGGAAGGACGCCAGGTCCATCACGGGTTTCTCATCAGAATCAAAACCTGAAGATACCTAACGGTATCGAACTGACACAGCATTTAAAAACCGGTGACTACTCGGGCCTCGGGAACCAGGTCCTTTCGACACTTTTCGGTTCCACGGAAGATCAACAGTTAAAAAGCTACCGGTGCTCATATTGCACTTTCACAACACCGGTTCTGGCCTTCTTGTTCGTTCACGAACGGTCACACACAAGTCCCCAAGGTGGTGCCAGCATTGAAGCCGAAAGAAATTTACAGTGTCCAGTTTGTCTCCAAGGATTTACTCAGCCTGAATTACTCCAACACCATTTATTGACCCAGCACCAATTTCCCGGTATCATTTCACCGTTTCAACCACATATTCAGATAAACAGTTCCCGGCCTGAGTCATCGTCGGAAAAAGACAGCGAGTCAAAGGACAGAACGGATCTTGACTCGAAGGACGATTCGAAACAGACCAGCCCTCACGCCTCCCTCCAGAACGTCTCATTCAATGATCTTCCGAAGCCTCAGAAGCCCGAGGACGCTACAGCCGTCCAAGTCACGCCACAGGGGGCCTACAAATGTGCCCAGTGCGGTTACGCGACACCAAATTTAAACAGGATCAAAAAACATATAAGGAAGGATCACAGAACTGCAGGTAACAATGAACCACCGGAAACAGTGATCACCGAATTGACCCGGACTTTAAGGGAGGTTGCGAACAAGCACAAGATTCCGGCTAGTTACGCCATGCCACAGGACATGAACTCGAATCCTGATAAAACGATTATGCAGCAGTTCCTGATCGAGGAGTGCGAGGCCGTTCACGGTAACTCAGAAACAAACACTGAGAAGAAATTTGGACCGGCATTTGTTTACCTGCCGGTTAGGACGCGGATAAATACTCCTCTTTCCGCATCCTTCAACCTAAGTCCAACCTGAAATGAAACCACAGTTCCTAGTCATGATAATATTTTCATACCTCATCCGTGTTAGACAATTTTTCATTTCTCTCTTTCTCTCTCTCTCTCTCTCTCTCTTTCTCTCTCTGTCCGTTTGTTAGCTTCACTCTCTTCAATTTCGTATGTAGTACATACATACAACATGGCGAGCGAACCGCAACCGCTGATGGAAGAGAAATTTGAATTAATATTATTAAACGAGGATACATGATAAAAAAATAATAAAATAATAATAATAATAAAATAACAAAAAGAAGAAGATTAAGAAAAAATGAAAGAAAGAAATAAGTAGGAATAACTTATTAATGCGACAAAAGATATTTTTTTAACGAAGAAAAACAAGAAGGAGAAGTAAAAATGAAAGGGAAAAAAATATTAATAATTATGAAAAAAACTTGACAAAGAAAAAAAAAAAAAAAAAAAAAATCAAAGACTTTTATATGCACCTGTGATTTTAAGTTCCTTATCTTAATTATTCGTATAACTTATCTCGTCGAGGGGAGGATATATATATGAATTAATATTGCGTGACAGATACGTTGTTATTGATATTAAAATATACTATACCACTAGAAAATATTAACCTGCGGGAGGCGATCGCGCTGTGTCGCAATTTGAAATCGTCGTGGTCATTTCGTTTTTTTTTTTTTTTGTTTTTTTTTTTTTATTTTTTTTTTGTCCATTTTGGTTTTTTCTTTCTAAATTTCGTTTTTCATTTGTATTGTATGGAAAATGGAATGTACGACGCGTTTAGAAACCACGTTGTTATAGGTATATTATAATCGTGATGTTATATTGTAAATATTAATTATTAATAATTAATATCTAGTATAAATGGGTGATCAAAAAAGTTCCTATTTTAAACGCGACCGGTTACCACCATCACGATTTCAAATAATTGTATACAGATATATATTATACATATAATCGCGATAGCCTCTCGACAATTAATAAAATGCCACACAAGTTTAATCATTTAATTAATTTGTTGGTTTTACTCTAAAAAAAAAAAAGTAAAAACAAAAAAAAAACAAAAAAAAACTGTCGCTGAAAAAATGAAAAGAAAAAGACAAAAATTCAATCGTAAAGATTTTTTCTCCAATGCTCAACGCAACACGATCTAAGTAGGTACTGCGATTTATACAACGTTACTATACATACCTATACCGTTAATAATTATTATACAAATCTATGTCTATTATTATGACTCTTGGATCGATTGATCAATCGACCAAGAGATTCATTCGTCGCTATTGTGAACCTATACATTCATTTGATAATATATCATTTCACCGATATAATTATTTCATAATATACATACACACACGTGTATATAAATATATACTTATTATACATAGTCAATATTTTAAACAAAGAGAGATCAAAGTAACAAAAAATCGAATCATTATTATAGCCGAGATAATTTCGTTACCATCTAATATTGTAGATAGGTATACATATATACATACCATATGCTATAAGAAATCAGGATATCCCAAATTTTCATCTCCACATTCATTTATCGACTCGATTACTACAGCTGTGCTCATTCAGAACCACTGTAATTACACAATTACCTTAATTGTTACTATCATTATAATTATCGTCTATCGACTCACGAGCTACTCGAATAATTAATGAAAAAATAACAAAAGAAAAGAAACGAAACTACTACTACTATATATTTATTAAAAATTAGAAAAAGAAAAAAGAAAAAAGAAAAAACAACAAATAAACAAATAAACAAACGCAACTCAGGGTGAACACAGTATAACTCGAAACCAAAAGTACAATCATATATACACAGCCAAGAAAAAAGATAGCAAAGAGAAAACAAAAAATAAAAATAAATAAATAAATAATAAAATAAAATAAACGAATAATTAAATAATTTAATGAAATAAAATAAAGAATAACGAAATGAATAAATATATAGTTTAAATATATACATATAATAAATAAGTACATACATATACGTACATGGATATTGATATAATATTCTCTTGTATATTGTACGTACGTAACATACATGACGTGTAAAGTATACACCGTACTCAGGATAACTGTCACCTGTACATAAATTTATTATTTTTTGTTTTTTTCAGTTTTCTATTTTTTTTTTTCTTTCACCGAAAAAACGTTCCGAAAATATGAACGAAAACGAAAACAATGATTAACCATTGCCAAGTAAGCGTAATCAAAATCCAAGAAGAAGATAATTATAACATTTAAAAAACTAACTAATTCATCAAAATGAACTTTGAAAGAAAGAAAGAAAGAAAAATTAAGTCTAGTCGGATATAACATAATGTAGATCATATTCTAGTCTATATAAATATATTATACATATTATATATTACGTACGCAAGGTAAATAATAATAATAATATAATAATAATAATAATGAATAATAATAATAATAATAATAATATTGATAATGATAACGATATTGGAAAAAAAAAAAAATAATTATTTAAGAAGATGATCGTTGTGAGCGTGGAGGGCATCAGAAACATATAGTTCCTTAAAAAAGCTGTTCATACTCGTGCCTTGCAGCTTTTGAAACTGAAATCAAAATTTTAGTAAGACAAAAAGATAAAATAAAATATAAGAAAATAAATAAGAAAAAGACAAGAACAAAAAATAAGAAAAAAATAAAATAAAAATAATTGAACAACGTAAATGGATAAAATACCTACTAATCGACATTATATAGTAATTATATACCTACCCACTATTTAGATCGGTATATATGACCGTGGGGTGTAAAATAAACGCGGATATGACTGTATGAGCTGAGAAGAGGAAGAAATTGAAAGAAAAAAAAAAAAAAAAATAGAAGAAATAAATGAAATCAATGACACTGTAATAATATTATTAATAATACCTAATAATACTAATACTAATAACAATAATAATAATAATGATAACGAGAAAACTCGATCGTGATAAAGATTAACGAACAACAAGGAAAATGACTTCCCCGAATTTCTGACTCTCTGAGAAGAAAGAGAAAAAAAAAAACGGAAAAAAAACAGAAAAAGAAAAAAAGGAAAGAAATAGAAAAAGAACGGAAAAAAATATATCGTTATATTAGGGTAAAAGAGTGAGGAAAGGAAAGAAAATTTGTTTGGCTACCTCAGCAGACAAACAGACCCAAGTTTCTCTATGTTCTCGATCATTCATAATAGAATCGCTTATTGAGCCGATTGAATTATTCATCGTTCCGATTCCACGACGAGTTAGTTCCCGTACGTTTAACGATCGACACATGCGACATCCTGGGTCGAAATATACGAAACTAGATACACGGTAAACTGCAGTAGATATAGCGGGTAACAGAACGCAGGGCTTCTAACCGCTAATTTCGTATCGTTGCACATATTATTTAATAATCAGGTATCGCGCTCGCGCTAACCGCATTCTCTCTACCAGCTATACCTTATAGTTATAGGAGTTATCGGAAACGCACGAATGGGCGAGAACGGCAGACGGATATCACCGAACACCGAACGCCCGAACACGGAACACGGAACACGGAACACGGAACGCGCCGCGAGTGCAGACGGCGGTAATTCCCCGCTCATCGTTTCACGAAACGCCACACAAATTACAATCGTTTGGAATTGGGCGTTATTGCACTTCGGTCTGTTTGTCTGGTGAACAGCTGTTCCCTTGGCCGCATCTATTCGCCCGGACTTTCAAATTCAGATATTATTATATACCTATGCCGCGTTGTAACGAAACGAAACATAACCTAAAACGGTTTAAACTTTACCGTCGCGTTTCGGAACATTCGATCAAACCGCAATTACAACTTTTGGACAAAAAAATTCGAACCATATAAATACAAAAGTCACTCCGGGATGAAAATTTATTGAAATTTCCGAAATTTGGTTAAACGAATAAATATTAGAAGAAATCTGCTGCAGTATACTTTGCATAATATGAAAAATATCTTACCAAGGGAGTATACATATAACGAGAGAAGCCATTAAAGGTCTATTGACAAGGGAACAGTCGTCGGAATGGAATAATAAATTTACAGAACACATTCATTGTTGGGAAAAGTGCTGCGCGGAAAAATCGAAGCATATATTATAATACAGAACGCATCTGTTCGCGGCTACCGGACTACCTCCAGAGGTCAACTTCGTGACCTTAGCTGGGCCGCGTGGCATATACCCATTGTATAAATGATCTCAAAAAGGTGGGGAGGAATTCGGAACGGGGAGAGATGATTTTTGGGGAGAAAAACGTTGAAAAAGAATTTGCCTGCGCGTTTTTCCTATAATGGGAGACTATTTTGCTCCCCCCCCCCCCCCCCCCCCATCCCTTTGCGAACGGCGCGCGTGCGTTACAATGTGTGTCCGAATCGCCCATTATTCCTAACCTCGTGCGTGCCCCCCCCCCCCCCCCCCCCTCCCCCCTCTTTCTTCCAAACGCGTATGCATATTATATACGAGCGTATCGAGGTGGGTTCGACGCTATACAATGACCGCGAATGCAACTGGGGACCTACAAACGAGTCCATGCAAATCCGATGCGCGGGGTGGGGGGGGAGGGGATGATTTTTAATTGCCACGACTAAGCATTGTGCGTTTAATGGGCCGAGGCACGGAAAGGCCATAAATATTAATTGTTATACCTATTGAATATTGATAATAAAGATCTGCAGGGAGGGGTTTCCATGACCGATGTACGTTTTTCGTCTGTATAAATGATGGTGATCAACGTACGCGTCATTTCCTATAGATAAATAAAAATTCACTGGTGAGTGAGTTTGAGGAGGGGAATTGAGAAAACCGTTGAATAGAAAAGTTTGGTTTGAAATTTCGTTTTCGGAATATATAAAGAGGTGGTAATTTTCACAAGAGAGGAAGAAAGTTAGTTTTTTTTTTTTTTTTTTTTTGGAAAAAATATCGTACATCGATTGTGAAAACCTCCCATCCCGGTTACATTATATTATATAAGAAATGAATGACAGCGGAAAAATCGTCTCTAAACTTGCCTTCAGTAATTAACAAAAAAAAAAAAAAAAAAAAATTACGAAATGAGCGCAAAATCAAAATTAACGATAAATGAAAATGATAACAAAGAGAACTCTATTCTATATTGATCACTGATGATAATATATAAATATATATATAAATATATATTATATGAATATATAAATAATACGTTTAGGTTAAGCGAATGATACGTGAAAAATAACGATATATTATACATTACGTGATGATATATGATATACATATATAGGTACTAACCAGCTAGTAAATATATGTATACATATGTACATGACATACATATAATGACATATAATGATTAGATGTGTGGCAGTACGATGATACGTGTATGAGTGAGTGTCTCGGTGGATGAGTGAAAAATATACATAGAAACTGAAAAATAAAAATTGAAAACCGAACATTTGGCGGATTTGTATATGGATCCATGCATACGTCAAGTTGAAATAGACACATGAATACATGAATACATGAATACATTAATTTAGTAGTATATTTCTAGTCATTTTTTGAAACGGTTTACAATTCCTAATTAAGCTAGTCAAAATGCGAATATTGCGCGCTGTAATTATTTAAACGAACAAAAAAGAAAAACAAGAACAAAAAAAAAACCAATGTTTCTCTCTCTCCATACATAGATACATATTATACAATAAATATAATATTATTATACATACATATTTATACTATTATATCTACATATAGCTATATAATATACTTACCTACAGGTAAATAGGCCGAACCTTCGCGACAAAATATCGTTTATTAATTTGGCTTATTTTTATTCATATACACTTATAATTTCGTTCTTTTCTATAATTTTATTTATCGATTCTCTCTATCTTTTCTATAATCACCTGCTGAAATACGTAACTTTCCTACATTATAATTATTATTATCATTACTGTTATTATTATTATCATCATTATCATTATTATCACTATTACATACATATATTATGTCTGCGGCTTGTCCCAATAAAATTCATTTCTTTAATTTCCACCCCTGCGTTTACATTCATTTCATTTACTTGAACGTATGTATATATGTACATTACATACATACGTTGACATACCATCCCAAAACGCTATTATACAGCGTTTGTGTGACCATTCATTTTTAATTTTTTCGTTTTTTTTCTCTTTCTTCTCTCTTCTTCTCTCGCTCTCTTACTCTCTTCATTTTGTTACACCGTATAGTATAATATCGCGTTACCGTTACCGGACAGGCACACGTGCCCCTATAGATACCCTCGATCAAGTTGCTCCTCTTCAAAATAATTGTATAATGATAAATTTGAAAAATTATCCATCATTTCCCGATATATCTTAAGTGTGTGTACGCGTGTGTTTGGGGGGGGGGGGGGGGGGATTTGCCCCGTGGGGCAAGCAGACAGGCGACCAGTGAGTAAATGACATAGAGAAAAAGAGAGAGAGAGAGAGAGAGCGCGTGACCCACCCCCGAACTCTCAAACACAAACAGAGAGACACCCCTCGGTTTGGGGGGGGGGGGGGTGAGAGAAGAGAAGCGTAGAGGTGAGGGGGGGGGGGGGGGGGGGGCAGCCACCCTCAACGGGCATGTATAAAAATCAATAATATCTTGCGGCTTCCGAGAGAGCAAGGAAAGTGAAAGGCGCGAACGTTGAGAAACCAGAGTTAAGGGACGCGACAAGGGCCAGTATATATCCCTCGACACATACATACGATATATGTATATAAAGAAAATACATATATATGTATATGTACGTATCATGTATATGTACATATCTATGATATAGGTATACAATATATAAATGTGAAAAAGGAAAAAGAAACGAACATTTCGGGGTGACCCCGCACGTTGCAGCACCGCATTCCGTACGAAGAATCGTTCTACCTTATTGGCAAGTTTTTAATTAAAAAATAAACCTTTTCACCCTTCGACCCCCCTCCCCCCTCCCCCTCCCCCCTCGACTTTCCCTTCAATCTTACGTTATTCTTTTGGTGCGGTATATAACCTTCAGGCTCGCCTATATACGAGACTCAAGAACCCTTCGCGAGGGGTCTAATATCTTGCGTTTTATGTTGCCAAAAAGAGTTCGGCGGGGGTGGTTAGAGGGAGGGGGGCGAAGGGTAGCAGCCACCGAAATATAACGACATTTTTCTACGGGTTATACATACCTACGTATTACATGTATGTAGGTGTATACATACGTATCTAGTTACATTTGTAGTCGCAGGTACAGATGCGTATATATATACATTATAATCCCGGTAGTGACCCCCCCCCCCCCCCCCCCCCTCCTGTCTACCATGTGGTAAAGCTCACCTTTCGTGTAACGTACATGTATACATACGTCTTTAAGAAAATGTAAAAAAAAAGAAACGATACATTCTCAAAACGAAACCTCTTAGTATTGGAAAGTTATGATAAGGTAATTGAAAACTATTACAGATTCGAAAATTTATTTCGTGATGTTACCAAGGGGGCAGGGGGGAGGGGGGGGGGGCGGCAAGTCATCAGGATCTCACATTTACACAATTATACAGAATACATATACGTGTATATAGTTATGTGGGGGAAAAAAACATAAGAATAAAAATCGAGCTAGATTGGCGAAAGAACGACCAGAAATCACATTGGGGGGGGGGGGGGGGGGGGGGGGGGGGGCATGTAGGCGGAAATTCTGGGCCTCGTTGTCGTGTCGGTTGGTATAGAAGAGGGTTAGAAACCTGTCTCTCTTCGCTACGTTACTCCCCAAGCCTCACGGTCTGCCTGCCCCCCCCCCCCCCCTCCCCCCCCCCCGGGTTTTTCTTTCTCGTTATTAATCAAGGAACACATAAAGGGCTACTACTATACGCTACCACGCGTTGGTTTCCTACTATACTTGTGTATATGTATTATGTATATATGTATTTAGAATACATATGTGTATAAATACGTACATACATACGTACATACATAGTTAAGGAAGATATCGAACCGCAAAACTACCCCCACTTTCGTTACTTTCGCGACAGAAAGATGTGTACGTGTATATACATACGTACATATAAGTATTGTACCTATATCTTTGGATACCTACACATATATATATATATATATATGTACTGTAAATGTATAAATATATATATATATATATAAATGTATAGATATAATACTGTATAGAGATCTAACTCAACACTACCACCGCCTACGCGACATCACATATAACCCCGCCTCGGAGAAGTGGATTGCAATTATCAAAGTCTATCCTCTAACCCCCCCCTAGCTATTCCCCGGTTCCTCACCACCATTCCTTTCGCACGTCAAACCCCGAAAAACTCTGTTACCTACCTATACCTATACGTCCCCTACTATGCCAAAACGACAAGACGCCATCCCGACCCCGAACCCCCTAGTCATCTTATACCAACTTGGAAATTTCATCCTCTCGTAATAATTTTACCCTCCTTCCTCCTACCGGTGACATTGAAGAAATTGGTCGGTGATGACGTATATACCTACCCCACTTCTCAATCCGTCACTATTATAATAGTCAGATTATACTTTTATTTTTTGACCGATCTAAAAACTATATTAGAAATGACGTTGATTGAGATGTTCTTTTTTTTCTTCACTTTTTTTTTTTTCGTTTTGTCATTACATAGAGAGGAATTGTACGTTAATTACAATTCTCAAATTTGAATTTGATGTATTCTTAAGTTAGTCGATTATTCTTTGGGAAAACGATAAATATGATTTTTTTTTATTTTTCCTAATTGCAAACGCGTTGTATTATGTATCGGATTTTGGATAATCGACTCGACGCTCCTACCAAATTTTTTTTAACGAGTACGAAAATTTATCGAAAAAAATGTTTTTTTTTTTTTTTCACGCTGTTTTTGTCCGGAAATATCAATTGAATTCCCTCGTACCTATACGACCCTCTGTCTCTTACCCCTTATTTAACTGTTTTCTGAAATTTTTCAACCCTATTGATAAAATAAAACGTAAACCCTTTCATTGTCACAGATTCTTTACTATATAGGTACATACCATTGTGCGTTGTGCGAAAGGGGTTGGTATACACGTATGGAGACACACTTTCCCTAAATTCGGAAAATCTGCGCGCGATGAATGAAGCAGTTGGGGTGTGAAAAGATATTATTTTCAGTATTGGTGTGAAATATAAGAATAAAAGTAACAACAATAATAATAATAATAATAATAATAACAAGTTGGCAACCCTTTATTTATTTAGCGATACGGCTTACCGGGGGGGGGGGGGGGGGGGAGGCTGGAACCCCTAAAATGAAATTTTATGCCATTTTATCTCTCTCTCTCTCTCTCTCCCTCTCTCTCTATCTTTTTTCTGTATATATAGGAAATTTTCGTTCAGCTGCGCAGCTTTATTCAAACGATCGTATAATAACGCGCGCGGAAGAGAACCCCCGATTTACACAATATTTTGGAAATTCTTTTATATAGTACACATACATAGAAAGAAATAGAGAATTTCGATCTCCACCCTTACCGTCGAAGGCCCTAGCACGAGACCGGCTTAATGCCAACGCGTGCCGTATAGGTAACATACATACATATATATATAGATACATATACATACATATATATAGATGCGCTCCCCTATTTTGACGCGTCGAAAGATCGAACGACAGATGCATCGAGCCGGTCACGAGCGAAGAAAAGGAGAGAAAAAATTGGAAAAAACGGAAAAAAAGCACTTTTTTTTTTACACGAAAACGTATCGAAATCGTGAAATTAGGGTTAAGGGTAAAAAAAAAAAGGGATTGCAGAAAAAAAAAACTAGAAAAAAACTGGATTTTTGACAAAAGGCCAGTGAATTAATATCAGCATTGTTAGCTTAGGTACCATACATACATACATACATAGATGCTCCTAGCTATCGGAGTGGAAAGGGTAAACCGTAAAACTATTACCCTTTTCTAGGGACAGACGTCAAGGATTATATAGTATAGAGAATTTTTATTTAATTTTTTTTTCTCATTCCCCCTTCGCCTTCGCCACCCTCTCTCCTGTTTTTTCTTCTTTTGCGCTAAATCGAAAACTACCCATATATATATACACAGGTTTTTTTTTTCTTCGTCGCGCGATATGGATTTTGTAACATCTGGTCTGAAAAATCTTTTACTGTATCGAGCAGGTAAACGAATTTTTTTTTTTTTTTTTTTCTTTCACTTTTTTTTCTTCTGATACCGAGGTGAAAAGCAACTTGATCGAGGACGTGCGAAACGCTAAAGTTATACGGATTGGATGTTTATCATTATTACGTTCGGCACGCGCAAGAAAGCAAATGTTCCTATATTATACATATATACATAATGAATAATAATAATAATAATAATAATAATAATAATCAGGTACTTGAATGTATTATACATATAATAATAACTGATTCGCGAACGACGATTATAAATGGCATTGTATGAAATGCATAATATTGAAATACTAGAAAAATAATAAGAAATATATATATATTGTCAAATACCTGAACCAAAATTATAAGTTCCTATGATATACCCTGTGTTCCTAGGTTTCGCTTTATTTTATATATCTATATAATTATAATACGATGAAATTCAGTCTGAGAGATTATAGTAGGTATGTATGTACCTACGCGTTGAAAAATGTCAAAGAATAAATTTATCGATCAAGAAAATGAGATACATATAGTATATAAAAACAGAACAAAAGAATAAATAAAAAAAAATTGTTAAGGAAAAGAACCGAATGAGAAAAAAAAATTCAAAAAATGGATTCGAGGTAATAAATATCGGAATCAAACAGAAACTGACCTTTCAACTGCGGGCTGGACCAAACAGCAATCGACTCCAATATGTCGGTTTGACATTGCTGAAAAATCAAAACGTAAGAAATGAGAACGGAAATGATTGAAAATTTGAGAGCGAGAATTCGAAAAAGAAGAAAAAAAATAAATTGAATAGATATAAAAAAAGAACAACTAGAAAAAAAACGATGACGATGAATATATAAAATAAGGAAGCTAGCTTAAAGTGTATTTATATGTAAATTTTAAGCACAAAAATCAAAATTAGATACTAAGGTTGAAAATGTTGCGGTTTAAGGTTATTAAATATCCGGTCAAGGTATATGTTTATGTATATTATACTGTTTTAGGTATGTATTTAATATTTAATATATCTAATATATATATATATAATATTTAATTAACACGTTTCATGATTCAGGGTCCCTCATAAGTTACTTTCTATAAATAAATAGATATATATTATACATATATATATATATATATATACATACATAAACATAAACATTATTATTTATATACATATTCATATTAATATCTAATTTAATATAGGTATATATCTATAATATTTAATATCTGATTGAATGATCACGATATTATATACCTATAATTAAATCAATGGAATAAGTACAATTACCTGCAAGTTTATACATACATATATACCTATATGTATGTATATACACATGTGACGGAAGAATTTTCAATAATCATGATACATAATTGTCGATTATTACGAGTCATCATATTAAATCAACTATAAAGATACTGTGAAACTGATACATACATTTCTATAGGCCCACAGTGTGATTTATGCAAATCACCGACGGAAGTGTCTAACTATAATTATATTATTATTATGATTATTATTATTATTATCATTATTATTAATATTATTATTCTTGTTGTATTGATGAAACGAATGGAGGTTGGTTGAGAAGTAATATGAATCAAAAGTAAACAATAATTAAATCAAAAAATACTATTAAATTAATATAATGTATTATTTTGAATTCAGCACTCAAGTATCGAATGTTCCTAATCTAATGCTTTCCATTAACTAATTAATTAATGAATTAATTGATACATATATACGTATATCTATAATATACGTATAGATATTACAACAACAAACAAAGTGGTAACTATAATTATATTATATTATGTATATGAATAGTGAATTTTCGGCGCGTATTTAAAAACGAAGATGATATTTGCAAAAAATATACCTACGAATATATATTTTGAATTGGTTTTATATTATATATATATAGGCTGGAATAAAAAGGTTTAAATAACAATAAAAAGATATAGAATATATATATATATATATATATAATAGATAATATAGCCATTACTTGAGAAAAGTAGAAACTTGACAAAAGGAAAAAAACAAAAAAAAAAAAACTAACAGACAAAAATAAAAGCCTAGTCTATATATTTTAAGAAACCAAAAAAATAAAGAAATAAATAAATCAAAGACAAAAATCAAAAATATACTCTTCAAGGAAGAGTTATAATAAACATACCGCGCATATACGTGTGAATAAATAGGTCGAAAAAATTATTCCAAGAGAAAATTCTATAGTTAGGATAACAAAATTTAAATGGAAAAGAAAAAACAAAAAAAAAAAAAACAAAAAAAGAGAAAAAAGTGTACATGTCTAAGTCGCGCTAGTCGAGTATTATCTATACATACCTACGTAACTATACATACATGTGTTGTAATTACATTATGACAAAGGTATGACGGAATATGGTAGTGTATTGGAATCAGTGTCAATGGCTCGAGGAACGCGAATAAAAAAAAAAAAAAAAAAAAAAAGAAAAAAAAAATAGAGATTTCTTTACTTGACGATGCATTTTCTTGCTCAGGTCATTGGCAATTTTTCCAAACTTTGGTATGAGCGAGTATGAGAAGAGTAAGTAATTATAGATAAGTAAGTAAGTAATTAAGTATAAAGTAAGTAAGTAAGTAAGTAAGCAAGTGGGGCTGACGAGCGCCAAAAACGAATTAATAATCTAAAATCAAATTTTGAAAATCAAAATTATACTGTAAGCACGAGTAAATGATAGAAAATAAATGATTATATATATATATATATATATATATATATATATGTATGATTAATATTGATTAGTTACGTATGGATAAGTATACATATAGATATTACCTAAATAATACGATTATTAAACATACTAACCCACCCAATACGGTTTGTTGTATTTTTTCCAAATCATGTTTCATATATTATTATTATTATTATTATTACAATAAATGTAATGAACTAACGATGAGAATTATAACCGTAGTTCGCCATATACGGCGCATGCATTATATATATAATGGACGAATCAATAGTAGCAGGTTTTTGTCGATTTTATGTACTAGTCACTTATTATTATTATTATTATTATTATTATTATTAAGAACTAGGTTTGTATGGTGAAACGTCTGTATATTTAAATAAAATCATAGATCAAATGATCGAATCCTCATCTATTTTTTTTTCTTCAATATCTTTCTATTTCGTACCTAATTTAATTGTTTCCATCCTATATAATCACGATTTCCTTATTATAAACTGTCTTGCAATCACTTTCGATTTTGTAATAACGTTACGGTGGATAGTGCAGGGCAGTATAAAAACCGATCAATGGACCGTGACCGCGTAAGCGAAAACTATATTTTCCTGCCTAATTCGCAATCCGCGTAATGCGAAAACCAAATTGACCATGACGCGTCCGAGTAGAGGTGATCCAATCATGATAAAAAAAATCAAGTGGATCATCATTGAATTTAGACGATTAATGGATGATGACTTAATTTCAGATAAATTGCTATAAGCAAAGAGCGGAAAATTCTTTCGGCTAACTTTGATCGATTTTTCATGATGATGATGATGATGATGATGATTAAAGGTAAGTGTACGATAACGCGGATTGGACATTGGCGAACGATAGTGACGATCAGAGCAAAGTCCATATATGTATGTGGCAATTGCGATACTACTGCAGGCAATAGGACGAAACTTGATATCATGGAAGTTGAGGAATATAGTGTGACGACCTCCGCGAGTCAGCGACTCTTGCAGAAGTCTATAGTTACTCCTTGAGTGTCTCTTATTAAAGATTATCCTTCCATGAGAGCGAAATACATATACGACACTTAGGCGACAGCTACGACAGACGACAGACGACGGACGACAGGAGACAGACACGAGACATACGACACACCGTCCTAACGGTATAGACTCTGAGTCTATCCGTATTATGCGTCTGGAAACATATATACAGTTCGAGACACTTCCACACGTGTCTCTTTATCTGCTGCCACTGCTTCTACAATAACCGAAAGCACCCTGCGGTGTATCCGATTTCACGTCTGGATTTGAAACTGCAAATTTCAATCTCATCCTCAAGGACATTTACATGCAGAAGCCACGTGTCTCACGTCCTTAAAGCGATATGGTACAACTCGCATTGAACCTAACCTAGCTAACATAAGAAATATAAATCTGACGGGAATTCTATTTGGTTTTTTAAAAAAGTAGAATACTCAGCCAATTTTTGCCAAAGCAAAGCATTTATCTCCTGAGTTTCATTCCAGTATGTCGTATATGTTTGGAAGAAACTACGAATTGCGTTTTCGAGGTGATGATTATAACAATTGTCGACCATTTATTAATCTGTTTGAAATTCCAGTATTACCAATTGTTCTCAACTGAAAAACGGAAATCGTATACTTTCTCGACGTACTACCTGATCGATCCTAACGAATCCTTTACGAATGAATTCAGTTTTTTTTTTGGCAGGAAGTGGCTAAGTATGTCACATCGTTGAAAAAAAAAAAAAAAAAACTGATAGGAATCCCGTAAAACTCACGTTATCCATGAATTTTCATTATTTATTCTTTCAAATTTTCGATATCACAAAAATTGCGGAAATGTCAGGTGAAACATGGTAACAAGGTTTTCGTGATCAGTTTATCGTAGACTATAATACCTTTACTTGCATTCTAAAGGCGGATGTCCGTCTGATAAGTGACTCGTTCACCAATCGGCACACACGCGTGTTTATTACAACACTAAAAACGTGAACTCTATGTATATAATATATTATATGAAATGACAGTTCTATATCGGTTTTCAGATAAAGTCGTACTTTTTCGACCTGTGTTATCATCTACCATACTTTTTTTTTCCTTATACTACAAAGTTGGATCATCGAACATAATACGGTTTCCGGTCGGTGGATAATAAAATCGTGACTATTGGAATAGTCAAACGAATCTCGAGTATATTATTTTGCACTGGTTATCTTTTCACCGAAATAATTTACTGCCTCAGAAGTATTTTTCTCAAGTACCTGCAGTCTTGTTCCGAGACGCTATCGGCTTGTTTTTTTTTGTTTTTTTTTTCTGTTTTTTATAGTTTTATAAATTGACCAGGTAATCAATGGGATCAAAATTTAAGCTACCGTGATAATAATTAACAGACCATCTGACTCGATCAATTGTTTATGGGAAAGATCAAGATCACCATCAGTATTGAAGTAATTCCTTGATATGTGGAGAGATTTTTTCTTCAGATCATACACCTGCATGTTATGCCTAAAATCGTGAGTAATATAAAACCGTGCGATAGCCTGCAAACGGATCTATTTTGCACGAATTATCTTTTCAGCGAGACAATTTACTGCCCTATATATATACCAACATATCTAAAATCTAACACATAGCTTTAAATACATACATATAGTTCTATAAATTGACGAGGTGATTAATGGGATCGGAATTTGAGCTATAACGTGATAATAATTAACGGACTTGCATCCGGCTAGATTAATTTTGTTACAAGCAGATCAAGATCTACGTTGAAGTAATACCTCGATATGTGGAGAGATTTTTTTCGAAAGCACATATATAGCTGATTATTACGTATATATATGGAATAAATTCGCGGCTGATGTTGCTCGCAATTCCTGGCTGTTTTTGAGCCATGACCTGAAATTCACAGTTGTATATACAAAGTGACGTACAGAACGCTATATATGTATATCGCACAAATGTATAAAACGATTATATTTATCCTGTCTGAGATTACTTTTACGATTATTTTTCACTCGGGAAATCTTCACCGTTTATATTTACGAGGCGCAGGCCGATCAACACGAAGAACAACTTGACCACAGATAACGACTGCCCACCGATGTGTTATGGCTGGAAAAATTCAATATGGTCGAAAGTCAATTCGTCTCTTTGCCAAAAACTTCCCCCTCCCCCCCCACTCTAACTGTTATCATTTCAGAATATTTTTCTACCAAGTCATCTGCAAAATACGGAAGAATAAGGGATCGATCAATTTTTAATGAAATAAGTGATCTGAGTAAGTATCTTTACCTATACGGACCTTCACGCCCTTGTGATGATCGTTGATGATAATTAGAAATGAGAAACTATTATAGACGAGTTCAGGCTGAGCCACTAAAACCACACATACGGCTTAGTCATTTCTTAGGAGATTACCTTATCACAGCTGGTGACGACGAATGATATATACAGGGATAGTTTTCCATGTATAATTACACCTACGTATTTATATGGTCTACGAAATTGAGAAGAAAAGAGGAAGAAAAAAAAAAAAAAAAAAAGAAACGTAAATCATTAGTACATCGTGATTTTTTTAATGATTTTTTTTTTTTTTTTTTTCCTACCACTCGTTCGGCACGTGGAAGTAAATTGATAATGATCGATGCAATCTGATTTAATTGAACCGACTAAATCCTCGAGGAGGATTAACTGCGTATAGTCGCGCTAATAATTCTTTACCTTCAGTATTATACATTGCATCGAATGTAATCAATCCGCAGATATCGTACCTCGATTATTATAACACGGCATTAAGTCCGGGGAGTTTATATTCCAATTTGGATTACGAAGATTTGTCAACTTTTATTCCCCATCTGAAATCTGGGAATAAGTTAAGATTTAAATTCATTACTAACGCGTCGACACGGGTAATTGGTATTTATTCGTATCGCAAATTTGATTCCAATCGACGATCGTAGAGTGTTTAATCAATTTACAATTCGGCTGCAAGCGACAGTTTGTAATCTCTGCGATCGGAAGAGGCTCATGATCGATTGTGCAGTTGAAAATCCAGTGCTATCATTTCTCTCGATTATCCGAATAGAGAGACACGTGTCAGTCATGTGAAGAGTTGTAAAAAAAAAAAAAGTTGAAATATTTTCACGAATGTTACTTTGACCTGCCCAAAATCTAGAAATATCTTTTCTGATTCACAATCGTTCCCCATTTAGTAAAAAAGAAAAAAGAATCAGACTTTTTATTGAAATCAGTAAACCAATTTCGAACACACGTCGCAATGTATTGTGTAATTTTAATCGCAATTCTAGACGCGAATTCCCCGCAGGTACAAAGATACGGGGGATTTACCACGTTAGACGACAATATAGCAAGTAATTGTTTATTAGTGATGTGATGATATTCAGCATGTAGAAATACCGGGAGATACCCCCCCGCCACGTATATATTTCAAATAATTTCTCTGCAAAGAATTTGTTTTCAAATACCGATTCTATTTGGAAACATTCATTTCGCGATCTCAAATGGCAAAAAATCCCAAGATTATACGGTCAAAGATCGGTAATACCTTCAATCTGAATTCGAATGAACTACGTACGAATAGGTATTATACATGGTAATGACGTGTGTCAACTTCTGATAGGTATAATAAGCGAGAGACATATAGTAAGACACAAATGTTCAGAAAACGAAAATATTTAGATCTGAAGTTCGATATCCCCTTCCCAGAATCAGGCGAAGTCGAAGCCCTAATTGAAGCCCACGAGAATTGTTTACGTTTACGACGTGTGACTGCGTGACCGATCAGTCAATTTCGTACGGTCTAATCGATTTTAGTGTCTCATAGCGATCATCGTTATCTCGTCTTGCTGTAAAATTCCAGTGAAATTTTATATCTAATTGAATCGTGAAAATGGCCGAATGAACCTGAACAGAGTTTAAAAGATTATATAAAGAACAAAAAGCCTATAGAGTGATATATAATGAGCATGAAAAAGCGTGGAGGAAATTTGCGAATCAACATCGATACAACGAATAGATAAAACTTCTAATACCGATTCTCAAGAAGCGACAAGTTTTCAGTGAAATAGCCCAAACTCTGGCCTTAAGGTAAGCCGATAATGAGCTCTTTCAAGTCATACCTTGCCAAATGGTCAATATTCTAAACAGTACAGCTCTGATGGTTAGTATACGCTTGATAGATCGCATTTTCAGTATAATTACACTTTGCGATGCCAGTGGTAGAATGAGACAGTTATCGAGGAAGGATCAGATAAGAGGATAATTAAAAAAGTTGCAATATCGTGAGGAAGACGATTTGTCATTGCTATCTAGATATCTCTATTTGAAAGTCGAAAAATTTTTCTCCGATCTCTCATCACCGGTTAAGAAATCGAGATTTGATCTCGAGGGTCTGATCGATCGATGATCGTTAAAACCAAGGAGCAGTGGTTTTAATTTTCAGTTGCATATTTCATCGGGAGTATGATATTTGAGCAGTGAATCGAACTACGAAAAATCGTGGTTTCGGTATCGGCGACACCCGTCGTGCTGCATCACTTGCGAATTCAGCTTCTCCCACATCGCGGTATCTACCTACTTAGGTAGTTGTACGGTATAACCGCGATGCGATTTTCTGCAATTCACCTTTCTTAGGAACAGGTAATTTTTTTTCCCTTTCTTCTCTGCACAATTATCTTAGGTCTGGATGTACCATTTCAGTCAGACTTCACTGCCATTACGCGATGCCTGCATAATTAGAGAATAGGCGTACTCAAGGCTGTGGGTATATGTTGTTATAAGTCAGCGGGCTTTTTATTTCCGTATTCAAATCACGGTCACGTATAATTTTCTAAAACACTCCAAGACAAACTGGCTATAGGAATCCCTTGGTGAATGATCGTAATCGAAAATTATTCATTCCCCCCCCCCCCCCCCCTCCCCATAAATGTTTCTTTCATAATTTCAAAAAGGGTGAACTTGTAATTTTTTCAAACGCGCTGAAAAAGATGAACATTAATTCAAGTTCTCTCGGCTCTTTCTGATCATTCGGTGATTATTATCCTTCTTAATGTATTAACGTCTAGGAGTGGTTGGCAAACACTCGACAGTTCTCGCAAAGGTGGGAAGAAAAACTGATGCTTCGATTTAGATAAAAGGTTTTTTTTTTTTTTTTTTTTTGAAAAACGGCGTTCAGACTATAAAAGCGATAACGTATAGCTTCAGTTCTACATAGAAGCTCAATTTTTACTCTTCTTGATACGTAGGTATATATATGCCCACTCGTGTGCCTTTGTAAAGAAACAAAGAATCGTCGACGATTAATCATTTCTTGCAACATGTTGCTCATTGAGGAAAGCAAAAATGATAAACAATTTCATCGAACAACTTATTAACGATCTCGAACGATTATAATCATTTCACCTTTTTTTTTTTTTTTTTTTTTTTGTCGAGGCATTTCGTAGGATTGCTGCGGATTTCGAAACTTTTTTAACCATGCATTTTTTCTGCGAGATGGAAATTTATATTTCATCAATCAGAAGAATCGAGATATTCCAAAAATTCTTGATATTTGCCAACGAAACTGCAATTTCTAGAAAATTTTTTTTTTTTTTTTTTTTTTTTTCAAAATCCTATTTTTCTTTTCTGTTTTTTTTTTCGAAAATTGTACTTGTTCTTGGATGTGTTTGTCGGATATACATTATATGTATACCTGACTAGGAGTAAACATTACCGGATAGGATAGCAAGGTGTGTACGTGTACATACGCGATCTGGAGGGTATCGTCATCAGCTTGGACAGTAGTAACCATAGTGCTGTGCTATTCTCTCCGTCTAGTATAAGTAGCTGGAGGAGTGAGGATTGGAGAACCGAGTAGAGTCAGTCGCAGAGAACTTTGCAACGCGAGTTATCAGAGAATCGTCGTCGTTCGCGGTTGGCAGTTCTGCGCGAATGAGTTGGCTCGAAAGTTCTGCATTAACGAAACTTGAATTTTTTTTTTTTATTCAATTCCATTTTTCCGATCCGATTTATTTGATTCGGACTATTTTTTCGTGCATTGAATTACAGCGCGTTCGAGAAAAAACTTGTTGCAGAAATCTGTAAATTGTTCGGTTTTACCGGGTTATTGAATTACCTGATTTTTTTTTTTTTTTTTACTATCGAGTCAGTGCGGAAAAATTCACGAAGATTGAACGGGGCTGGAAAGACCGTTCTTATAATCAAATAAACCACGCTGGCTCGAATTTCAACCAACGAATTCTTGTCGTAAGTATGATAACACCGATCTGGCAAATTATATTGCAAACCCATGAGGTGAAAGTGGAAAATAAGATTCCGTACCCACGTGGCTTACATTACGTCAAGATCGTATAATATATATTTTTTGGGAAATTATATTCGGGTAGCAAAGAAAACTTACCCAGAATCTCGGACATTAAAAAATATCGTAAAGAATCACGGGGCAAACATCGGATAGAAGAAATTTTATTACCTGTAATAAAAGTTGCTAAAACTCCTGGTGTATCGCGAGATTATGCCTCGTATTATAGAGATATTCGATATATTTTTTTACTGTTTGCATCAGAATGAATAACTTTTGTTTTATTTTCGAAACGTAGGTTCAGGTGGAACGATTTTTGCCGATTTGAATCGTCAAAAATCTCGTCCAAATCACTCCAATCTATTTGGTCAGCTGGTCTGAGGCGTTCTACCCACGACTCACTTCAATACAACAACATCTGGTGAGTCTTTAAAAACTGGAACTGATTTAGAAATTTCGCAAAATTTTCACAGGTTTTTCCACTCATCTCCGATTTCATATGCAAACGGAAACAAAACTGGGTGGATATGCGAAGAGAAAAATCATAGAACGAATGACTCTATAATTATACTTAAATGAGTATGAAATTTTTTTCTTGTTCAATGCGCGTTTACCCCCATGATGGAGCTTAAGATAAGATCGGTGTTCTTTTTCACTCAGCGCAGAGATAGATCAAGATATAGAAATGTAACGCGAGACATAATATTTCATATCCATGATTGATGATAAATACATATGGTATCGAGACTTGACAGAAATTTATATAGTTGTCGGACAATCAATCGTATCATGTTTTAATTTGGTCCTGAGGACTTAGGTGACCCATGCAATTTGTCGTATCTCATTCACGTAAATATTCTATATACAGAAGCAAACTATCAATTTGATTTATTCAACCACACGCGTTACTATGCTGATAAAAAATAATATAACTTACGTGACAGTCGGTTAATCCATTGGTTATACGGTAATCCTTGCTATTCATCAGCCTTCTTTCGATTATATGAAATTATATCCTCACAATTATATCTGCAGCCACATTATCGAATTTTCACTTCGATTAGAAATCAGGAACTTCTTTAGCCATAGATTTTAACTTGTCGCTCTAAAACAGTAAAAATCTGCCATTTTTAGGGGTGGTTTTTACCCTCCAAGGGTGGAGTTTGGCAGCTATAAAAAAAAAACAGGCATTGGATACTTTCACCCCTTCTTGAATCCTGCAAAGTTTCGTTCGATTCGTATATGGGGGGGGGGGAGGTCGATGCAAGGTTCCCATTTATAAATGGGGCAGAGATCTTATTCATGAAATTTGCGCAAGTGTTGCACAGCGACGTGTTGCTTGTATTATTATTTCAACATTATTATAGGTCTTGTTTGTGTTTGGTTCATCGATATTCACTGTTACGCATCGCTCGCTCATTCAGGGAGAATAACAAGTGTCAAACGATCGTTAACTATACTAAACGTAAAGTTCGAGGCAAAACGGGTGACGGTCAATCGTCAATTCGTGATAACACTGCACGACGACTTCCGCGATCATTGGTCATATCATGATTTCATGAACGTCAATGTTTGTCTAATTTTCGGATTATTAGATTCCTCAGGTTTTTCTATGGAACGATCAGGTCCTTTGTTTTTTTGCAGCAATGGTTGCCTTTCCGGATGTGGAAACTGCACCGAAACTGTTGAGTGTTTCGGCCCTTCAAAATCAAAACCCAACATTGTACAACGCGAACCTGACTGATGATACCAGACAAGATCGAAGACCAATAGAAGAACGAAATGATAAAATGAATAACACCGAGGTGTTTGCCATCGGTGTTGATGCAGACAGCCTGGCTTACAACATTGAAAGATTCCAAACAAGTCCAGACTTTGTCAACTGTCCGGGTTTCATAGATCACATAAACAATCCTGATGGAAAACTGATCATCGATGAAAAAATATCGGGTCAGTTCATCTCTCGACGATCGAATATTTTCCGCTATTTTTGGGCTTCCGCATGAATCCGAGATTTTCTTTTTCTTTAGAACTTTACATCAATCAAAATGGCCCCATACCTCCCAGTCCAGGAAGCGGTTCCTTGTCCAGTGTCAAAACTGTTGTCACCGTTGCGACGGGAATAGATTCTCCTGCACCATATCCAGACTTTCCAAATGGATTTCCGGGGCCCGTGATGGATGAAAAAAAAGTTGTCAAGGTCGAAAAATGGTACACGACAACACTGCAGATTTCTGTTCCTTTCTTCATAGCTGGAGTCGGAACCATAGGAGCTGGTCTGATGCTTTCCAACGTACAGGTGAGAATTTTTCACTAACCATATCTTCGCGAAGTCAACATCGAAGAATTTCATTTATTGTCATTCGGACATATTGGCACAAAGAGTTTCTAGATTTGCGGGATGAGAGTTGTGGCAGGAATGGGAAAAAGGGCGACGTAACGATAGAGGTGAATAAAAGTTGTTTCACGACACAATAAAACGAAACCTATATAGAGCGAAGGGATAGAAATCCGCCATTTTGTATTGGATTAATGGACTACTTCGTGGCAAAGTCAAGTGGGTATCCCTGGGACTGTTTTAACGCCCCATTTCTTACGAGATATCCCCCACATCACGTTTCCCGATATATAAGAACAAAAGTAATAACTATGGTGAATCAGTATTATAGTCGTATATAGATTCTTCACTATATACGTCATTCGACACGGCTAGCCAGTCAGCCTGTGACCCGTACCCCAGCATGTATGCCTACATACACTTTCATATTAAAGTAGTATGATATTATATCTCGAATCACTTTGATTTTATTGCCATCCAGTTAAGTGCTCACCGCAGCCGATCATTAAATCATTTTGTAGCACCGAGTTAGCGAAACGTTTGAATGAATCGTTAAATCCTTTCGAGAGTAGCGGTAGTGGAGGTCCTTTCCATTTCCTCCTCATCGATTCATCGATAACAGTTCTCTTTCTTCACAATTCATATTTTACCGTAGAACTGGCCAGTCTTCGTCGCGATCAGCGAACTCTTCATCTTGGTACCGGCGCTTCTAGGACTAAAAGGGAACCTGGACATGTGTCTGGCCTCGAGGTTGAGCACGCAAGCAAATCTCGGGAATATGACCAGCTATCGAGAAATTGTCAAAATGATAATCGGCAATGTGGTCCTAGTCCAGATTCAAGCGATAGTAGCCGCCACCCTGGTCTCAGCCTTCGCTCTTTCAGCTGCTGCCGTCATGCACGGTGGGTTTGTCTGGAACAATGCCCTCCTTTTAACCTCTGCGGCTATCTGTACTGCAACAAGTTCCTGTTTTGTCTTAGGTGAGTTTGTTTGTCACAGACTTTCATCCAATTATTCATATCACAGTTTCATTCTCGTTATTCAGTCTACGCGATCATGCAGATGTTCGGCCTGTGTGCTCAACTTTTCGGCACCAAATGAAGTGAAAAACACAAAAATAATAATAAATTATGAGAAATGTATGGATGTAGGTACAATAGATATTTATTTATTAATTTTTTTGTTGTTTTTGTTTTGTTTTGTATCCAATTGATCGCAACTGGGCAAATGTTTTCTTAACTCATCCCGCAACCGCGTACGACTTTGTGATGTGTTCGATCGTTTAATAACCCTGAACAGACGCGATCAAACCTAAGAATTCTTCAACATATACGTATATATGTTTTACAGACTTTGTTATGATAGCGGTAATCATGATATCACGTCGGTGTAAGATGAATCCTGACAACGTTGCCACACCGCTTGCTGCATCGATCGGTGACTTTATCTCGATTAGTGTTTTGGCACTTATAGCCTCCGCGCTTTTCACCAGACTCGACGATCAGGTATGGATCCTCTACGTCATCCTTGGCGGTTATCTCTGCCTGCTACCAATTTGGGTATGCATTGTTCTCAAGAACAAATACACTAGGAATGTACTAAAGACAGGATGGACTCCGGTACTATCAGCTCTCTTCATCAGCGGGTGAGTTTACCACACACCGCATTAGTGCCTATCGCTTAAGTTCCTGCTAGTTTATGTTTTCTTCCGTTTCCAGTCTCGGCGGACTTGTTCTGGATCAGGCAGTCGACGTCTTCAACGGATTCGTCATCTTCCAGCCAATCATAAACGGGATTGGTGGTAATCTGGTGTCAGTCCAGGCTTCGAAAATGTCAACCATGTTGCACCAGACTTCTTTGCCAGGCATCTTACCTCCGCATTCAAAGCTTTTCGTTTCTCCATGGGCAGCTTTGATCAAAGGAGGTAATTTTCTAGACGTGGTTCACATCTGATTTCAACCTTGACTTGCCCATGCTCACGCAATTTTTTTTGTTTTTTTCTTTCACAGTTCCCTACGCCAAAACGGCGCGAATCCTGATCGCTATGTCAATACCTGGACAACTCCTCTTCATCTTTGTCGCGGACTATATACAGTGGGGATACTCAACCCTTCACGTTTATTTCGTCCTCGCATATTTAACGGTTGGCGTATTACAGGTATGCGATTTTTTTATTTTTTTATTTTTTTTCTCACAGACATATATAGAATGCCTTCTTCCAGTCCGAAGGCTGACAATATAAGATACGTGTTTTGATCGTTAAATATTGTTCCGTCAAACAGTTTATTGGCTCGTGGTCGCGTAATCGTGCAGAATGAGAGAAAAAAAAAATACATATATAGCCAGAGATAAACGTTGTCAATAAAATCGTCGCTGGCATTTCTTCGGTAGCCATTGCACACGGTGTTCTTCTTATTACGTTTTAGTATCCTGACTATAGAGCTTCGTATACGTATAATACGATACGAGATAACGGTATTCTAGGGAATAAATTAACCTGAGGGCAATTATACGTATACATCGTTCATCAAACATTGTAAAAGCTTATCTAATCCGTATAAACGACAGAAGACGTACGTCGCCTCTCTTTTTACTGCAGAATCGTAGTTTTGTTTTATCGGAAATGTTAAGAGTATGGCTTATCACAGTGTCTTTGAATTAACATTTCACCATTGTTAATTAACCGTTCGTTCATTTATTTATTTATTTATTTATTTATTGATTTATTTTTGTTACGTTTAGGTGGTCCTGCTCCTCTACACTGCTCACATAATAATCCACACAATGTGGCGGTACAAAATCGATCCTGATAATTCAGCTATTCCGTATTTAACGGCGATCGGTGATCTTTCGGGTTCAGTTCTGCTGGCTGCAGCTTTCTGGATGCTTCAATCGATCGGGCAAGAATATGGTGACTATAATTGAAGCGTATCAATTAATTTCACGAAAAAAAAAAAGGGCGACGTTGATATTAACATTGAGGATTGTATAAATTTGCGAGAGACAAATTTCAATCAATCGATTATAATAATAACAAGAGAGAGGCCGAAATCGATGAGGTATAGCGATTCGAGCTAATCGGTGATCGATCATTGATCGTATAATGAGATTGCCGAAAAGTAAACTACGGAATAATTGATGTACGTACATACGTATAGGGGTTTGAGGTTTTTAAAAAAACGACTGCAGTTTCATTGAATGTACCAAATGTAAATTATAGCCAAAAATTTTACCTGTAACAGAAAATATATTTTCAACTCGTAATTGCGGTCCATCGTCGTAATCCTCACACCGTCTGCATTTTTCGTCCTTGATATTTACTATTTATCAATGTCGAAAGATTCAATGATAAGAATCATCGATCATTAATAAATACAATTGTACAGGTGTTGTGAATAGATATCTCACGAGTTTTACAAATAGAAAATTAAATTGATCGATTTACATCGATCATATGTACATACATATAATTTCAAAAATTTGTTCTTGTATGTACATAATACTATAGGTATATGCATTTTTACGCTATGAACAAATTGATTTACGTATTTGAAGTATCGCGATGATTCACAGGGGGTCATGTTTTTGAGATTTATATTTGTATAATTCATATGATTGAACTAGCGATTTATTACAATGCTAGAACACACGTAACTGAATCATATATAGGTAATAGCTGTAATCATATGATAAATGGAAAAAAAAACTACTCTTTGCATTTAAAACAGAATCTATACAGATAGTAAATTATTTTTAGTCCAAGATTTTTCGGACAAAAAATAAAGAAAATTTTATACACCGGAAAATTTTAGTTGAACTAAATACCATCCGAAGTCTAGATGAAATGATTTTAAATAATGAAAATTTTCAAGAAATTTTTTTAATATTGTGAATTATTTATTTATAAATTATACCGTGCAGTTGTCGAATTATTGGCATGTCAATTGTTAGCGAAATGTATACAATTTTAAACGAAAATTCATGTTGTATTATATAAAATATTGTTTGAATAATAAATGAATTAATTCGTTGATATTATTCTGCGTTCACTTTCATTCCTTAACACACAAATTAATCAACAATTATAAGAAGACTGAAAAAGAATAAAACAATAATGGTAATCATATTTTTCCGCGTTTACGTATAGGTATAAGGTATAGCATTTTATTGCATATAGTTATTGTAAAAGTACAATTACCTTGTCTTCTTCTTCGTCGTATATTGACTCGCAAATAATCCCCTATAATTTGTTATAACTTCTACCGTCATTGAAACATACCATATAATTAATATCGTCGTATTTTCTGTCGAAATATTTATTTCCTTCATTATACTGAATTATAATTACACAGTATTTCGTTATTAATTTCTTCGCCAAAAGCCGAACGATCATATATCTTATTGATCTCGTTACACACATATATTTACTCTCAATCATGTATAATAATTTTCAGTAATTAATTGAACTCAGAATTTGTTCTCGAATCATTTCAAACAGATTTGATTCAGTCAGTAGTACCTATATATGTCACAATAAAAATGGTGTAAACTGCAATTGCATTTCAAAATCGAAATAACTAAATAATATTATAATATATGACTGTATTATACATATTCATCTCCCAGGAACAATAGTTTTACTTTACGTTTTTCGTTTCGTATAGTAATAAAATAATATTACTATTTTCATATTTTTTACAATTTTTTTGGTTTTTTTTTTTTTTTTTTTCTTAATTGATTTATTCGTGTTTTTTTCTGTAAAAATATAACCAGCTGCACTGTGATCAGTGTGCGTCCATATGTATATATATATATATATATATAATCACATACACATCACGCTGATATTGTTATATTGAAAAAATAAATAATGCGGAAAATTTATACAATTTTTTTTTTTTCTTCCAACAGCTCGATTTTTCTTATACAAAAAATATCGTTATATATCTATTTTCATCTCTATAAATTATGAATTATATCATAATGTATATTATTCATTTTAAATGATTTATCTAGCATTTTTTTTTCTTTTGCAAAAGCTTTTTTCTAGTTTCCATCTTATTTTAATCTATATACTTTCCAGGCAAGTGCGATTATAGGTATGTATTATTATCTTATATTGTCGAAAACCAGACTTGACCAAGGATATACAAGCTAGATAGCAGACTTTTATCGAACTCTGTCAAAAAAATGAAAAAAAAAAGAAAGGAAGAAAAGAAAAATCATTACAAATCACAGCTGATTTATATCGTATTTTCAATATTAAATATGAACCTCCGATATACCTACAGGCGACAATCTTACATAATACATAGCACCATCCGATTAGTATAATGTAGATTTTTGAATTTCGGTTTCGTTATACATAGATACATATTACTATCTTGAATTTCATTCAGAATATCAGTTGGAACATATTTATGGTTGGTATTCCGTCTTCTAGCCGAACAAACACAGGCCATTATTATTATTATTATTATTATTATTATTATTACTTAAATCACTATTACTATTAGTTATTTTATTACTATCATTAGTATTGTTTAATTAATTAATTACTACTAATATTAATCAACAAAAATACTTTGTTTAACTGCAGTTCAAGCCGCCATTCCCTGCAACTATAATACATGTATGTACTTTAATGTTGAAAACGTTTATTTCAACTATTCAATTCACGAAAATTAGCGGAGTACTATAATATATGTAGAATTATCTCACGCTATCGCGGCTACTGCTGTTCACAATTTGTTTAATAATTGTTAATATTTCTTACTTTTCATTTGACAATGAAACAAACCGCATGGTGTAGCAAATCGGATGAAATATTAACACAATCGCCTAATATATATTTATAATATGTACATTAAAAAAAAAAAAAAAAAAAACTTTTAGCTTTTTCAGGCTCATTGCTATTTTTTTTTTTTTTTCTTTCTTTCTTGGAACAATATCCAATGGCAGATCATCTCATTTGATGCTACGCTGCAGAAAAATAAAAAGAATGATAAATTATTTTCAAAATATATGCTACGACTTGTACTTGGCACTATTGACACCTTGTTCGAATCCTTATTTGAGAATCGAAGCGATATATATGTATATATATATATATATATATATATATATACGTTCATTGTTTATAGCAGCTAGCTGTATGTGAAATACTTTGAAAAATACTTTATACATGAATTTTTTTACAACTAATATTTTCTAAACTATATATTTATTGTTGGTTAGTTTTCATCATCTTTATATCTCAATTTTTGATTAAAACGATATAGTCACACTGACCTTCGCGCGTGGGTTTCGAGAAGATTATGGGATTAATTTTGCAAACCGATTAGGGTAAGTGTACCAGTTACTGACCATTTAAGACTCAATTATTGACCCTATTATTTTCTTAAATTTTCAATCGATGATAAGAATTCTGAATGTTTCCGTTACACAAACCTGCAGTTGCTAGAGACTCGGAGAATACGAATGAATTTTAAAAATAATTTCACAGCTCACGGATGAAAAAGGAATGATCGAAAAAGGTAAATAATTGGGACAGGGTCAGTAACTGGTACACTTACCCTATATCGTAATTGTTTGGTTAAAAATCTAAACAGATAAATATAAAACATGAATAAATTTCAGGTATATAAATCAAGATCGAGGTTACTTGACTTCATCACACGCTCTCGAGTTACAAGGGCAAATCAGAATCCTGGTCTCCGACAAGGTAAAGGAATTGAAACGCGATTGCCAAAAGACTGATACCAAGCAGATCACCCATCGCGGTTAAATAAGGTATGGCCGAGTTGTCAGGGTCGATTTTTCTCTTCCACATCCAATGGATCATTATGAATGCAATGTAGAGCAAGGCGGCTACTTGGAGTAGAGCTGCGCACAGGTAAACGAAGACGAAAAGTGGAGTCAGCGAGGCGTTGCCATCCTTCATGTAGTTTATCAGGTATATGAATATTATGTGACCCGGTATGACCATAGCCATCAAAACTCTGGTCGTCCTAGCATGGAGTCCTGAAAATTAAAAAAATATACCAGAAAATTGTAAACCTTGCCTAGAAATTAAGAAAATAGGCAGCCTTCAGAATGATCAAACCTTTTCCAAAAAAGTTTGCTATCGGTGTGATGAATATTATCGGGTGAGTGTGCCCTGGTGGTATCAACAACGTTCCCAAATCAGCTTGCTTATGAAGTGCGGTTGATATTCGACTGGCTTGAACCGCTACCAAGTTCCCACCAACACCGTTTATCACCGGTTGAAATACGGTAAGATTTTCAAAACGAGATACCATAAACTCCAAGATCAGACCACCGCAACTGTGAAGAGATCAGAATATGCAAATATGCCTATAATCAACTATGATCAACAATGGCTATATTTACCTGCTGATCAACATGGCGATCATAACCGGTGTCCAACCGTTGTACAATACATCGTTAGTGTGCTCATTCTTTTTTGCAATCCATACCCAAAGCGGAGTGACTAGAACGTAGCATGCTATTATCAGCGGTGCTAGCCAGTCCTGTTTATCTATAGCCTCGTAGAGGATCGTTGAGATCCATGAAAGAAGAGCAAGGGATGTTATGTCTCCGAGACTTGCTGCTATTGGGGTTGCCACATTGTCAGGGTTGATGTTACAATGACGAGAGAACACTATTACTCCAGCAGTTATCAGTCCGAGGACAAACGATGCCAGTGATGCTGTTACCAGACTGCTAGCACACAGGAGATAAGCATGGTCCAGAGATACAGTGCCGTTTCTAAATGCTCCCATCACTATCGCCACCACAGAACCCAAGAATCCAACGACTATTGCTTGGCACTATATAAAAAATACATGCGAGGTTTGGGTTCATTGAAAAAATGGCATTCTAGAGATCGAGTTTGATCGAGTGTGAACGTATACAGTTGATGATGATTATTCTGCGTGACGTTATCGCGTCGTATTTCTCATGGTCCTTATTTTTCCTTATTTTTTTTTTTTTGTGTGTTTTTTTTTTTTCCTTTCCTCAAGTAGAAAAGACGCTTACCAAAGTTAGATCGTTTTAATCAGGGATCATATTATCGAGTAGTCAAACAACTCGGTGACAGTTTTTTATTTTACTGGAGGCCACTACGCGGCAGATCGGCGTTAAACAAATATTAAAATAAGATAATGAACGTTTGACTTTAACGGTAACATATATACATATATCTGTTCTACTCTTGAAATTAATTTCAACTCTTTTGACACTCGGAATTTTTTTTTTTTTTTTTTGGGTGGTTCACATTACGTAAGGCGTACCTGCGCCTCGGGTTCTCTCGATATTTTCCTGCCAATTTTTTATCATCAAACTGACAATGCAAATGATCCGAAAAGGGTAAATTTGTACCTGAATCAATACTAGGTTTCCAACTATCATGGAAGATTGTTGTTTCGGCGTATCCATGTGTCCCAGGTTTGCTTGTGTAGAGAGTCGAGATGCCAAGGTCATCTCAAGGTTGCCCTTGAGACCGAGAAGCGCGGGTACCAAGATCATCAGCTCGTTGACTCTTTCGAATACGACCCAATGCTGGAAAACGTTATCAGAGCTCGTTAGAAATTCGGTATTCGTCATTTTTATGGGGGTTTTTTTTTTATGAAGAGCAGCGATGGTGAAGGATTCGTACTTGAACCAAATCGAGGACTAAACCAGCGCCGACCATTCCCAAACCAGCAACCAGAAATGGGATGAAAACTTGGATGGTTATCGCCAAGTAGGATTCAATCGGCTCGGCTGGACCAACGCCGTATAATTTGGTCTCGACGACGATGTCCGGAAGACGATTTCCCTCAGCGTCTTCGAGCATCGAGACCTCGGCTCCTTCATCGGCAAGTGAAAGGACCGGCGTAGCACCAGCTCCAACATTTGATTCGGATGTTGACCGCGAGCGGCCACCCGTTGGTGTCATCCTGTACGAAGATCTTTTGTTGTACAGCAGCGGTTCCTTACATTGCCCACTGAAAAAAAATCGAAATAGATATAATTATATAATCCGGTCAATTTCGCGCCTATACCATAGTCGCAGCAATTAGTAACACGCAGATTCTGGAGAACATTATCACATTCATTCGACAAACGAGTTTAAATATTTGCTTTTCAACTACCAGCTACTGTGTGTGCCAAAGCAATTTTGCTCTGGCAACATCGTGAACGGTAACATCTTGTTCAAAGAGAATCTTTCTCAACTGAAATGGAATTTTTTTGCTATAACGATTTTTGAATGAAATTTGACGACAAAGCTAGGGCGACCACTTCCGGTTCTATGGATACATTTGGTTCCAATTTGACTGGTGATGGTGAATTCACTATCACTTCACTTCCATGTTAATTAGGAGATGGGGGTTTATGGTGGGTAAATCTTGTAGAATGTCATACTTTTCAAACTTCTTGATGTAAACCGTCGGCGAATAATTCGGATGTTTTTCTTGCGGTTGCTGTACCGGAAGTTGATGATGTACCTGGCTCTCTATCATCTTACGACTGGCCCTAACTCTACGGCACACGCTACAAATACATGGGCAATTGTTCTTCGGAGATGAAATGATAAGATTCGCTAACCAGTAACCATGCCCCCCCTACCCACCTTCTTAAACACGGTACACTGTTCTTACCACTTATTTAAGTCACAAATAAAGGAATTGCGTAATCAACGACGCGAGGCGCCTCGTTGGAATGGTCGTAAATCTAACCTGAGCTTTGTACCTATTTTGCTAGAGTCGCGTTTTCATTCGTCACCATTTGGTTTTCGCAAGACTTTCGATTTTGATATGCCTACGTCCAATTTGTATGCTCCGTTACACAGAATTCGCAAATTTCGAACCAAGTCCAAGTCTGCGCTTTGATCCCTTATACCACGAGGTTTGATTCAACAGGTTTTTTTTTTTTCTCAGCACTGATCGAGCGAAGTGTTTCATACAAAAAAGCGTAAATTGGAAGAGAGAAACGATATGAGAATACAAAAGCGGTTTGAAACTTGTAAAATTAAGGTGGATAAACTCAGAGCTTGCAGAGCGAACGGGAGTAGGTATGCAAAAACAATAATTGACCCTAAGTTAAGAGCGGAGTGGACTGGTGAGTGCTGATGATCAAATTTATAAACAGCTTCAATCATACAATTGACACTAGAGTTTCTTATTACAAAATGGGGTTATCAGAGCAGACTGTGACTATCTGGTTGGTAAATTAGCCATGTGCTTTCGGGTCGGTGTCAACCTCGCACCACAGGGTTGCTGCTGGTTGTTACCTACGACTTTTTCCATTTGGAAAAGAATTTTCCCCATACCTTTTGTCCCGATCCGTTAAACGATCAACGACCTGCGTCAACGACCGTCAATCCAATATATATTTTGATCCTGTTCTTCGAAGACTGGCCGCGGCAGGATAATAGTCTCGATTTAAGGCACGGGTGGTCTAACTTCTCGTATACGAGCTTGTGATTATCGATGTCCTTGGTTTCCAGCATGGATGGAGTTCTCTGGAGGCCAAGAACAGGCCAGCCCGTCATGAGGTTACATCGCGACTGAAGACGACCCCTGGCCTGCCTTTCCATTCGTTCCGAGTTGTCTGTACCGAGTCTAGGCCAGACGCGAGCAAACACCCATAGAGCAGACGCGACTTTATTGATCCACTCTGCCATATGAGCTGGTCTTCACAGTGGCCGGATAGCGGACCCGATTTTCGTCACGCTGTTACGTCATTGAGTAAGAGACAACTTGCGCGATTTCTTTAAAGTCATTCATTTTCCGAAAATAATTTTTGTCATCATAATATAACCAAAGAGTTAATTTTCCAAGATGAGATATACAGAGGTGGAGTGGGCTCTTCGCTATGATGGGGTGCCTTTTCTCACACATTCGCCATTGCGAATGTGGATAGAAATATCAAAGTGCAAGATCGCGTGTGAACTTGATGTTGTGGTTTATCGTTTGACCTTCGATCTAATATTAGCGTCATCTTAAATCGATGGGATGTTCGGCCGTATATATCCAATCATGTCGTTTTTTTTACGGATTATTGCAGGATAGAGAAGATAGTCAAGCGTCGAATGGGGATGATCGTTCATACTGCGAGTTAATGGAGATATGAAAACGACACGAAATATATGTACTACCACTCCTAATTGTTGCGCAACATCCACATTGATATTTATCTACTCTAGTACTTCAGCGCCAGAACAAAACGGTCCACTCAACTTAGTCGCGGTCGGTCAGAGAGCACCGCGTATACATACAGAGGCTGTTTAAGGAAGATAAGTACTCGTGCTAGTATATCCCTGCACTCGGGTTTCCGGATGACAATTCAAGCCCTCAATGAATTCAGGACTAGGTCATTTCTGCGGGTTACGTTTATCGGATTTCTTCTATACTATAGGTACTGCTATAGGTACGAACATGAAAAGATATATAAAGATATAATATATTTTGATTTCGGTATATAACCTTGCGATCGAGGAGCTTAAAACGATGAAAAAGTTCCATCAACAGCGTTAACAGAGTAATTTGGTCTCATTCCGCTTAGGCATAATAATATGTGTCGAAAAATATTTCGCAGGAAGCCATAACTCGTTGACATCGGTCAGAGAATTGGTTCGGTCAATGTCCATCGCATCTACGCAAGCGGCCAAAACTCAAAAGAAGCCGAGTATTGCTTAGGCTAGAAGTTGTTAAGCAGTTAATTTGCACCGGAAGTGTTACTTTTGTACCTCTTGCCCATCTCTTAACAATGGAATCGTTTTAAAGTAAGGTTTTGGTAAGTGAGTGCTAAGGTCGTACGTGGGTGCGAGTGGATAAAATAAAATAACCATTTCCCCTATTTCCCAATAGTTTATACCTATCTATATATTATACAGGGCATTTCGCGTCGACCACGAAGCTCGAACTTAACGAGGGAATTCCTGACCTTGAAAATACACGCTCTGACATTGGGCTGATGAATGAACTTATAACGACTATTTCTGGTATTCAAATCTCTAGTAATTTCATGGTTGTTTCAATTACGTAAAACGTGTTCACGTGGGCTTGTACACTGGATTATACACGACTACGTTCTAAATTTAAATATACCTAAGCCTACACCGACTGTTGAGTACTGTTACGAACCCGTCAACCTTTCCGGACTGTTTAAAAAATGTTCAAACCACTTCAGATGGTCGTTACTCCGGAGTCTGCAGTGATATCCAGGCGTGTTTGTTGACGCGCTATTCCCTTATTCTTGGCAATTTACGAAAGAAGTATAAATAACCGAGCAACTGATTCTGGTCAGCTATTCCTTTCCGGTCTCTTTGCATAATGTATATACGTCTACACTGTCCCCGCGGGTCACAACCAATGTCTTTAATCTGCGGATATTAAATTCGTCGAGATATACGGACAGACGTGGCTAACTACTTCCAGCTGATCAACCAACGCGGCTAAATGCCGGTCAAGATTATTCAAACCTAGTGCAATCCCTAACAGTCTTATCTAATTGACATTGCAAACAGATTCATGGTTAACTGTTAGCCATTAACCTCCCAGAGCGCACCACAACAGAGCTATGCCATCCACTCGACCGAGAACAACCATTACCATGTTCTCCAGTTGTCGTGACTTTGCTTCAAGCACAATTTCCATGTGTACGGATTTCGCAATTGCTTTGAGATTGTGGAATATAGCTGGTTCCCAGTAGTTCAGGGGATGAAACGGTGAACCGATCGTTTATCCAAATTCTGGACATTGGTTCAAATCGACAAGAATTGCAATTCAGAATGTGGATTTTGCCTCACATCTGCTCAGACATTTTCTTTCCAGAATTATTCTCTTTGAATTGAAGAGTCTTCACACAAACCACTACAGGAGAAACCGACTGATAAAAAGAATAAGTTTTGATTGTCACGATCGAATCTACTTCGCGAATCGTTGAAGCTTAGAGTCTAGAATTGAATGTAGCTCTGATCAATGCACGTCGTGGATAATAACTATAGATAAAAACACCATCAAGTCTAACCTTTTCGAATGTCTCTAATAATACGAGAAAATCTATACAAGGACGCGGTGTTTTATCGTATGATTTACAGTGAAGAGGTTCCACGTCTGTAAGACGAATTTGCTTATCTCGATGAACACCTTCAAGTTCAAGGACTTCGGAGGCTCTTAATTTTGACCTCTGGTTCAAACGCCTGATCGTCAGACATAACAGAACGATAGTAGGTATGACCTGCCGATATGTTTGTTTGTTGTTTGTTGTTTGATGCGAAACTGCAGTAGCGGTCTACCGATCAAAGAATCAAAGCTCGCGGTGTTCGCCTGGAGTTATTATCTCGTGTAACTTGAGACGTGATATTGCTCCGGAGACCCACCACCTCGAGTCTGCGTTCCGCCAGACAAAATTAATTGCCGGATTGCAATGGCTATCGCTAAGTGTTCTATGAACTTATTATAGTGGCGCAAAAGGTGCGTTGTCCTCGTTACGGAAGCTACAGGTTATAGAATAACAACACTTCTTTATACTTACAACGATGATCATCATCGCTATGGTCAGCTGGAGCGACACGTGTTATTCCTCACCTCAATGAACTTCAGACGTTCTCTATGATCGCAGCTCATTTATTGGTCATTTATACCTGGGTGTCAAGTTATTCGACAATGAAACAAAAGAATCGACAACATTCTAACAACGTTCACCACTCATCTTTTACTAGTCACAACAAACGTCGATTATTGCTTCTTTCTTATCTCGGCTTTGCACCGTTCCAAGTAAATTACTTTCAATCTTTTCGGGCTCTCCGAATCAGCACGAGATGCAGTTGGGTCTGGTCTCTCATGATTATTCAATTCTGATGAGCGAACGACGATTTTTTTCCCATTTATTAATGACGATTTACTCTGATCGATTCTCCGCGGAAATCCGTGATTATTTCAGTAACGGGATGGAAGAAAAATTAGGTAAAAATGTCGATGAAGAACGAGACGAAGCAAAGGTGTACGAAGAATAACGCGTTGGTTCACGACGGCGGAGTAAGTCGTCACTGACGTACGGATCTCGCAACTATTTCATTCACAGTTGGTGTAGTTCACGCTCGTTTGATTGTTACTGTATAGTAGTTACGTGTATGGTCAATGGTCACCGTTCTGCGTTCATCCAACGTTCGCTATATTATACTGTGGCGAATAAAACTTGGCAAGGTATCTAGAGATACATTCAAGTGTCCGCGATTTGCCATCTCCGCGAGGACTTGGAGGAGGCACTGTATATTTCTTAAGCCACTGGGGTTTCTAGCCACTGACAACACAGGGCTGATGCACACTGGCGAACCTTACAAACGCGATAATTAAGATGTTAGAAGAGTAGGTGTGGGTAGAACGCTTATGGATGATACGTTCAGTCGACTTAAGCTGGAAGGAGCAAACGCTTGCTATAAACTGGCTCATTGTCAGCTCTGAAAACTCTCAAAGGGCTTTTGCGGTCCCGTCGTCACCTCGTTGCAACCATTTCACCATTTGGCAACAAACTTTTCGTTCGTTTGTATGTACATTCAGTATCTTTTCACTGGTCGAAAAGACAAACAATCTAATCAGGATGACCAGGATTCGTTATTTTCTGCATTCGTTCATGTTCAATCTAAGTAATGTACAGCAAAATATGATTCCAGTTTCATTATAACAAGCTGAATATTAGCTGTTGGTTTATTTGATCAGACTTGTCTCACGCAGTGTTTGAATTTGGTTGTTGATGTTGGGACTCGATTCACAACTTGATGATCGATAGACGAACTAAGGGATCGAGACGAGGAATGATTATTGAGAAGGTGAAATTAGGATTGTGTAATTAATTTGGCAAGGCGAAACTTGTTCTAAAATGATCTTTGCAGGTCACGTGACTTCACGGTGACGTATGAATTTGACATAGTGCATAAACGCGAGTCGTATGTATGTATGTACCTACAACTACAATACCCACACAACTGCCACGGTCACGTATGTTTAAGACGATTTCTCTATTAAACAGTTGACTGCGGCGATTGTGTGTGATAATGGCTGTAGGGAAGATAGTGATCTGTCACGCATTCATCATGATATATCGTTGTCACACATGCGTCACGCTCGCTCGCAAACCTATATACCTAGCTTTTATGTATAGTGCGATTCACAACTCGCGTGAGACACCTTAATATTGCAACTTGCTATTCGTTCATTCGAACAAATCTTTCCATCAAACGTCAACATTATTTCAAATTTCGAACGTAATCGCTTCGTTATTCGGATATCGTTATAATTTCCTTAAGGTTTTCAAACACATTTGGGAATCAATCCGTCCGCAAGTGAAACAAATTAAGTAACGCTCAATATCCTGTGAATCTCTGTCTCTTGAAAATATATAGAGAATTGATGTAAAATCAAGTCATCGTTTGATGGAGGGAAAAAGAAAATACCCAAAACTTGATATGTTGAGTAAGAACGTTACGTTATCGACGGGTATAACGCGCGTTTGAAATTTGAACGAACTAAAACAGAACCGAGCCGGTCGACAAAGTAGAAGTTTCAGTCTTCGTCCTGGAACGATAAGAAGAAGTTTGAATTTTGTTTACACGTCGGTTTAAACGAGTCGGGTAATGATTATCAGGAGGTTAAGCCTTCGATATAAAAGATTTTATTAACATTCGCATGTACAGTATAATATATCGGAAATTTTTGTATTGTGTAGTATAAAAAATTCTATACCTTATATTCATTCAACGGAGTAGTAGGTAATTATATAGAATCGAGTATGGTAAATTCAAGAAATAACTGTTCGATACGGTTTAAACTCATATTATCAACCTTTTAAAAAGACGTCGCGTTTCATTACAGTTCGCCAAATCCATAAACAGGAATTATGAATTTGTTGAATAATATAATATCGTTTAATCGATTTTAATAATCGGAGAAGTGAACATTCCGAGCAAATACTAATCGCTCATCTTTTGTACTAAACTGGTCGCCATACTATCATAAAGTATTAAATCATACACCGATTGTATAACAAATTGAAAAAATAAAATGGCGTGAGAAATTCGCTAAAAAAAATATACCTAATGAATATGGCAGATTTCAAATGTTAGTATTAAATTGTATGGCAAAGCGTTTGCGTGCCGGGATTAGATTGACATTTATATAACTATGTATATATGTAGAACAATATGGCCAATGATTCCCAGTCATTATACATACCTATGTATATCAATTACACGTATTGTATAGTGCGAAAGAAAAAAATAATATTAAATAAATTTGGACTTTGAATCATATAGCTATGATTTAAAATTAATCAACATCTCGTATATCGCGTGATTCAATTATACTGGCATAATCTTTGTGGATATTTATATTACTAATAAGCTAACTAAATTTAATCATAATTATCACTCTATTGGTAATTATGAAAGCTCGCAATAATATCAATATAATAGCTATTATAATAATATTCATCAATCAATTCGTTTCGTTTTCTTTTAAACCGAATAACGACGATAACATATAAATTATTTCACACTGATATAAGGCAAACAAGTTCCAGATTAAGAGTATACCGATACCCAATAGAACCAGAAAATTAAAAGATGTACTTTGAAAAACTGATTTCTCGCTGTTGTTACTGTGTGCGAATCTGAATACAGGAATACCGAATCATCGGAACGCTAATAGCAGTTAAAATCGGGGAATTTATAATCCTGCGATAAAGTTTTGAGACATTCTAATATGGATCACTTTGTGCGCCACTCCCTGTGAATTTGAACAATAAAAAAAAGGGAAAGTGACTCTTAATCACCGACGTCAGAATCCCCATCACCAATTGCATACAGAATGTGAAAAGCTATTCCCAGCAATGCGGTTCCTATAAGATCACCGGCTGCTGTTAGATACGGTATAGCTGAGCTATCCGGATCCATTCCTAACGTCCACATCCAAACTACCATCAGCTGCGCTATATACAGCAATAATACCACCTGAAAGAGAGAATCAAAGTTGAAGAGATAATTTTTTTTTTTTCACGATTTGATTTCATGGTAATTTTTACTCACCTGCAGCAGGGCGGCGAATAAATAAATAATAATAAATATTGGGGTCAACGACGTGTGTCCTGCCTGAAGATAGCTTATCGTGTAGCTGAAAATCAAGTGGCCAGGTATCACCATCATGATCAAAACCCGTGCGGTTCTAGCGTGGCCACCTGAAAGTAAAGAAGTCATTAAAGAATTGGCTTATCATGCTTTATTTGTTTTTTTACTGTTTTGTTTTTTTCAATTACCTGGGTCTAGAAAGGCGTGAAATGGACTGATGCAGATAGCTGGGACCTGCGGGTGTCCGGAACTTCGTTTTTTGTGTAGCGACGTGGAGATTCTGCTCGCTTGTACAGCTACTAGGTTTCCACCAACTCCGTTTATCACTAATTGAAAGACGGCTATACCCTTGTAAGTCGATATGGTAAAGTCTAGTATGAGACCTCCGATGCTAGAAAATAAAATAAAAATTCATTGAAGATTTTGTCATTGTTTAGTTTAGTCGTTCTAATTGACTTTTTAAAAGCTGGAACTAATCTCACGATGCCATTGAAGCTCAATACCTGCTTATTAGCATAGCTGATATCACAGGTGTCCATCCGTAGTTCAATACTTCTTTGGTGAACGGATTACTCGCGGCTACGTACCCCCAGAAAGGTGTAGCGATTAGGCAAATAACTATGATGAGTGGCGCTATCCATGGAGCAAATTCTGAGGAACCAAATGAGATAATTGAATAATCCTTCGAATTTTTTACTATACACATCTGTGTGTGTGATATCAGAGAATTTCCATTCCAATAATTAAAAACATGTTCTTGACGCAATTGACAGGCAAATAAAACCTTTGTTTACTTATAAAGACCAAGCGCTTGAGTGAACAAGCTACGGAGCGAAGGAAAAATGTAGAATAGAATAAAGCAGAATTACCAATCGCGTTGTATAACAGCGAAGCTATCCATGCCAATAGTGCTAGAGTTGTAAGGTCCCCAAGGGAGGCAGCGATTGGGGTAGCCACGTTGTCTGGATTGATATTCATCCTTCTGGATAAGAGGATCACAGCCACCATCACAAGGCCCAAGACAAAACTGGCTACTGATGCAGTGAGGAGGGAACTCGCGCAAAGCAGTAGTCCATGATTTATGTCGAAATGGGCTTCTGGAATCCAGCCTAGGATCACTGCTGCTAATGAAGCCAGGAGCCCTACGACCATTGCTTGACACTGTATCAATGCCAAGTTCCCAACTATTAAAGTCCACTGCTGTTTCCTGGTATCCATATGCCCCAGGTTTGCTTGGGTGGACAAACGAGAGGCCAATGTCATCTCGAGGTTTCCTTTCAGGCCCAAAAGGGCAGGAACCAAGATGTAGACTTCAGAAACAACTTGGAATACCGGCCAATGCTAAAAACCAATTAAAATACACTGTGAATCTTGTTCGCTTCTTGACTTTGACCGAGCGAAAACTTTCTTCATAAATATTTCTTGTTACCTGAACAACGTCGAGCAGCAGACTGGCCGCTACCATGCCAAAACCAGCTAAGATGAAGGGTATGAACATTTGCACGGATATAGACCAAACGTTTTCATCCTCAGAATCGACCGACTGATTTTGATTCGCTATTTTTCTATTATTGTTGTTTATTCCCTTGACCATTGAAGATGGGATTTGAGTTATCAACTGCCGTGTGTCATCCTCGCCACTTTCTGCCTCCGATTCCTCGGAGTGCAGTTCCGTTATGACATCTGACATGTTGACATTTACTGATTCTTCTCCGCCCGAACCAACCATCTTGAGTTTCTCTATTTTTCTTCTGTGCCGCAGCGGTTTTTCTTCATCGACGTAATTCAGCGACTCGCTATCGGCTCCGTCCATTTTTGGTCAACAAGTATTTGTAGATTACTACAAAACACTGCCAAACAAATATAGCGTGTTTTTCAACTCTATTTTAATTCTGATTAAGTAGTAAAGCAATACCAATGATAAAAAAGCAAATCAAGCAATGTAATTGTCAACTCTACTGAAAGACTCTTCTTCCTGAACAGTTTAAACGATCTAATGTCTAAGCAAGATCTTCGCACACTCAGATTAAATATAGACTTTTGGTATTGTATATACCGTTCTCTGGGATTAAGAGTCTTGCCAAACTGTTTGATCAGGTGATAGTGCCTCTTCGTACCACATCGAAACACATGTTTCTGGTCATTTTATATCTATTTTTCAGTAATATGTTCAAATCCATTATCAAGATATATATTTTAACTACTGTTTTCAGTTTGTTGAGATGTTTCAGTCACGTTTAATCGAGTTTTTCGTCATTTTTTCTTTATCTTCATTATACAGTGAAATAAAATTAAATTGAACAACCAGTAATTTTTTATTTATATTATGTTCAATAATTTATTCGTATTGAAGTGGTGTAAAAGGGAATAGCACATGAACCTGAACATATAATATAAATGTAAATAAGTTAGTAGTTAAAAACATATTAAGGCTGTGATCAACTCGGGAATATTTCCAGTCTTTTAGTCGCTCTGTATAATATTTTTCAAAAGATCTCCGGCAAAAAGTTTGAAATCTAAATGAAATATTTGCATGACCATATTATACACATTTGTTTACACAACTTACCATATTTTTATCAGAGTTCTTCATGATCATTTTCTGCATAGACCCAAAAAAAAAACAATAATCATAATTACTATTAATAATCAAAATCAAGTATATTTGTATGAGAACGAAATACAGTAAGATTCATTCTCAATAATCTTAAGTTATAACTTAAGTTGCTGGTTTACATAAATTCCTACACATACTATGTTATTCGAACATTGTACATGGTTTATTGAGAATTAAAAAATTATAATATTGTTTTGCAAGGCAGTACGTTATTTTAGAATTTTTATTGTTACATATATTGTACATACAAGGTCGAACGGAGAAGCTTATCTATCGATACAAATATATTATCAGCAATTCTCTCATGTTTAATTGTGTACAGTATCAATTGTCTATCAATTTATTGATAACTAGCATGTATATTGGTTGGATCGTAATGTCATCTTGATAAAAAACAAAAAAAAACAGACACCGCGATACCAATACATCCGAAAATTGATTATATTCAGAAACAGTTTTTGCGAAAATTCGTCATGAAGTTAATTCGAAAAGATTGATCAATTTGTCGGTTCAAGGGACACCGTCAGTTGTACAGTTTGTTATAAAAATGAATAACGATATATATTATCGGGGAGCGCGGACCTTTGCGACCTAACCTCAAAACTGATTTATACAAACCTAAGTATCGCCCGAATTTTGTTTTCCCATCATCAGCTCAAAGAATTGAAATGAACGTCACTGGTATCGATCTCTGGTATATTTCTCAACGATTTAACGTTGGATTCTTCATCTAATTCGTGACTTTTCCTTATACGAATTATATCCACTTCTCCACCGGGATTCCCCTTTACCTTTGTTGTATACCTATATCTATCTCCCTGTATACGTCTACGCGGTTGTCAAGATACTGCGGCAGCGCACTAATTCGCTGTAGTTTCAAACGCGTGGCAAATTTACATATTGCATATACAGTTGCGATAAAACGTATAATTACAGTGTTTTATGATCGTTTATTGGTAAAAAGTGTATACATGAAATTCGTTGCGAGATTCAAAGATTTGACTTTCCCACCAAAAATCTATAGATCATTTAAATTTCGAATCCCGCTGGATCTCGATAACAACAGCTTCGCGTGGCACGAATCGTTTTTGACTGACGTGAACAATTTCCCACCATATCCAGTACGACTACGATCCCGCAAAACGTTATCAGCTTCAGCTCTCGCTGAAGCGATATCTCGTATCAGCATAATACACTGTATACTTTATATATACCAATCGAATGGCGGGTGCTGCACGAGCCGTTCATTTTTCATACAGCTGGATCTGGTGATCGAACCTTGGAGTATTAGTTATCGTCAATATTTATTGATAATTATACATATACGGAACGGTCAAATGGAAGTTGTACATCGAACATACAACCAAAAGCATTAATATACTGATCTCAACAAATTTGAATTTTCAAACTGTTCGATTGGTTCTTCTTTCTGGGATTCATCTATAAACTGCGCATTAGTCTTTTCTTAAATTCGGTCAAACAGCTCATTTAGTACGTTTGTATCTTTATTCTTTTACCTCGAGGGCTGTTCAATTTTAGACGCGATCGTTAATCGAGCTAGACGGCTAAGCGGGGACTTTGTGGATTTTACATATACCTACGTAGAGTAAACACCTGCAGCTGTCTTGGAGATCGTTATAAAAAGGCGGCATATGATACGGTAACTGATGAAAAATAGGGTGAAGAATTGATGACGAATATGGGAAAATGAATATCCAGCTCTACATTTCGATAAATTGAACTCATATTACATAATGACTGACATTGCTTCTATATCCGTTGCTTTAATCTGCGGACACTCTCGACAATGCCTGGTATTAATCCAAGACCCAGACCAAACCATAGCTAGAAATACGATCGGACTGGGCATGGTGCCCGTTGAAAGGCTGGCGCATGTCGTCGACAACTTATCTATTTGGCATTTCCCGAGTCTGCGACGTTCAGCTAACATAAGACACAATTACAATCCTATTCACTGCAGATCACATTGTTCAGTACCGCGGAGCACTTCGGTCGAATACCGATAACTTTTGCACACAGAAACATTTCCCTAAGTCTGTTAAACCGGTCTCGGATTTTAGTGGCACTCGAGAAACAGCCCCGTAAGTAAAAAAAAAAAATCAGATCATCATTGTCCCGGATTCATCGCCAATTTAAAAAACTGTTAATTTTGGTTTTAGATCATTCGTATTTGAGTCTATAAAAGATGGGTCGGAACAATAAAAGAAAGTTGAAGAAATTACCACACGCGCTGATCGAGAGTGCGAATGATAATTATTTGGTGAAAGAATCGACACCACCTGCAGTAATCAGGGTGTTAAAAAGTCCAATTGAAATGTCGTCAAGGCTGTCTTTTCCAGTGACAAAAACTGCAGGGCATGTAATTGAATCCGAGGATGACACAGACGAGGAAGAGACAATAGAGTTTGATTTCCGACCGAGAAAAATGTTCCTATCAAATTCGTGCCTGGTTTGTTCACGGATCTGTGTTCCGGAATATTTATGCAAAAATTGCAAAATGGTTTCTTACTGTACGGATGATCATCGGCGATCAGACGTCCCGCGACATCGGGACCTGTGCAAAGTGCTGAGTGAATCTTTTGGGGAATATAAAAACTCGAAAACTCCTGAAGAGTACAGGGCTTTGAGAGTCGGGATGATAAAGTCGACGGAAAACTCATTGCAACGTTATCTCGAGCTGTGGGAAAGGGAGATAATACTTTATCCCCGTGCCTGCTTTAAATGCCATCGCAATAACTACGGGAATTTGCAATGCTGCCCTGAATGCAAAGTTGTATTTTGGTGCCAAGACCACGGTGACAGTCACGCGAACTGGTGTCTTCAATACAAGATATTTCGCAAAGTAATTTCCGCCCAGACTACTCATGGCAATGTCGAGCCTCATATACCAAATTTTTATTCAATGGCCCTTGAACTGTCGTTGAATAATTTCGACACCGTAATGTCAATGGTTTATGACGACTCGGAATACTTTCGAAATATGGATTTCTATAATTACACAAGCTTGTCGCACCTGGCAAGCATTCCCCTGACCACCTTGTACGCCTTCCAAGAATCTCGACAAGATTGGAAAACGGTTGAAAAATTAACCCTGCATTTAATCGGTGCAGAATTTCAATACGAAGGAATTAATCTGAGAGTTTGGGAGAAACTTTTCCTCCATTTTTTGCCTAGTATGAAAAATCTCAAGCTCGTTATCACCGGTCCAGAATTATTCCTGCCCCAAGTACCCCGTGAATTATTGACAAAAATCAAGCTCTGTCCCAGGTGTAAATTGGAGAAGAAAAAAATCGCCGTTTCGTTTGTCCCTCAGACATTGTACCACGATTTTTGCAACTCTTCAGATTACCGGAAACCAGATTTCACATGTCTCTTTAATCCTGGTTTATACCGCATGACTGGTTTCAACGGTCAAGATACTTGGCCAGATACTATTTACGAATTATGTCGTACCAAGGTACCAATTTTAGTAACTGCTTACACCGAAAAAGAAATACCAATGGATATTAAAAGAATCAAATCTGTATGTGACGTCCAAGTTCTCCTAAGTCCCCGAAAAAATCCATTCGCAAGTTTGAAACCTGACAGAAATTTCGTAAGCGATGAATCCGTTCCTCTAATATATAAGAATTACTTTTTAAGCATAGTCCAAGCGGCTGCTTAATATATATTTATATACAATGAAAAACCGAAGATTCCATTATGCGTTTTACCCTGCACTGTCATTTTTTTATTTATTTTTTTTTTTTTTTCTCAACATTTATTCACTATTCGTCATCACTATTTACAGACACTTATACATTTTCTTCTTCGTTCATATACGCCATTTGTGTTAAATTTAAAATATAATTAGGGTTAATTATATATACGTACATGTATACCATTGAAATGTTGATTTTTTCAAGTTCCTCTTATATTGTTGTACGATAATACCATTTATAGTAGTGCCGAACATAACGACAGCGTGATATGCGTGTACAGTTGAATAAATTACGTATTATTATTATTATTATTATTTATTGTCTACACAATATGTATATATGAATATAGTAATTATATTTACAAGTTTGATATAAACGGCGATTTGTATAAGCAACAGCAACGATCAGTTGTGTAACTGTAGCAAATCCGTCTCATTACCAGTAACTCCAGTAACCGTAAATAAGGACTATGATGAGTGAATAAAAAGATGGGTAAGTTGACGTTGTACCTGTACTATATGCTCGTCCATAATGATACGAATTGTCACAGTGGGAAGGCCAGTTCTGCAGACATCCAGCGTATGCAACAGCATGAGCGATGTAATTTTGTTCAAAAGTACCGCGGAATAGGTGAGAATATGGACCTGTAACACCACAGAACAAAAAAAAAAAAAAAAATTCAAATCAATTGTCGAGTTTCTGTAATGAGAAATCTATGATCGAGTCATACCGATAGCATAAACCGGTACGTCTTCGCCACCATGAGTTTCATCCTCAAGATAAAGTCCGGCAAAGTTTCTGTACCATGGGTCATCGCGGTTTGGATCATCGGCAACAGATCTCCAAGTGTGATTTGGTATTTGGGAGTAGCTATCGTTCATTCTGTGGTAAATAAATCCTGGACCATTCGTGTAGGCAAGAGTTTCGTAAGGCACGACCCCAGGTTTGTTAGCAAAACCGAGAATGTCATTGCCTCTTTCGGGGTAGCCATTTATAGTGAACGCATGTGAATGATCAGCCGTAACTATGATCAAAGTTTCTTCAATGTTCACTTGGTCTAGAGCTACTTGAACCGCTTCTTCCAAAGCCGCAACCTCGTGAAGTGCAAGTTTTGCGTAGTTATCGTGATGAGCCATGTCTATTCGACCGCTTTCGACCTGATGGACATTGATTCATTTCAGTTTTAAATTTCAAGATCGAATCCGCATGGGTTTGATGTTAAGGATATAATCGAGAGGACTAATTATACCATCAAAAAGAAACCGTTTTTGTTTCTTCTCAGCATCCTGATCGCCTGCAATGTCATATTTGCTAAAGATGGGGTGCCTTCGTCGCTGGTTTCACGTACTGCATGATATGGCAAATGATTGGGTGCAAATATTCCCAATAGTTTAGAAGCACTGCCAATATCGACCGACAGCAACTCTCCAGTATTTGCCACGAATTTACCACGCGGATTCTTCTGCTTCCAAATTTCAGCTAAGTCCAAGTCGTCACCTCTGACGCACTCGTTTGTGTCCAACTGGTGCTTCACCAGTCCCAAAGGTTGGGCTCCACCGCCCATTATCACCTATGGATTCCAATGAATTCTTAGAACTCTGCACAATCGCTGATCACGCTTACGTTGTCAAAGAAACGTGATCTATGTTACAAACTTTGAGATTTAAAAAACGTGTTAATTTTATGTTAGACAGGTGTGCAGAGAAGACGATAAGCCTGCAAGTATGTATATACATACACGATATATTATTGTTTATCATGGCTGAAACTGATGATTCTGAGTGACGTTTACCTTGAAATTACTCCCAGGAGCATCTTCGATCAGCTGTCTTGCGATGTCCTTTGTACAGTCTCTCTGATTCTCAGGTATTTCCGTATCGCATTCCCAATTTCTGCTGTTTATATGCGCGTAAAGAGCTGCAGGTGTTGCATGTGTGACTGCCGTTGTGGTCACAAATCCTGATTGGTGTTTTAATGATGACAAAGGGTATAATAACAGATATTGAGAGAAGAAACCTGACTAACGATTAAATGAAAAGGTAAACCATTTAAGAACTTCCTTTTACATTTTCACAACATGACCTTCAGGCCCTACAGTTAAATTCTTGACATACGACATTGACAGTAGATCATGTGGCGTAATGCCATATGTGTCATATGGGGGCGGTACATATATACGATGTAGAAAATAGAGTTATACATGCATCGCGAACGCAGGGCCATGTTACCGCGTATGCAGATTAGATTGTTAAGACACAAAAAAAAAAAAATAAAATAACCAAGTGGCCTCGTTAATCTCGCATATTCATGCTACTATATTGTCTCGAAAATCAACCTCGTGCCACGTTCCTGACTAGGTACTTAAAAGACCGACTACGGTCAGTTACAACCGTTTTTACACGTGTCCGACGAAAATTATATAAGCTAATCAACTTTCAAGAACAACGCAGATATTATAAGTGAGAAAACAAGATCTGACATCGTTATTGTAGTAATCTTTAAATGTACAAATACGCACCGGTATCTTTGCCAGCCATTTGAGCCCATTCTGCCATTGTTGACACTCTGCTCATTCTATTGACGTTTTTGTCACATTGTTCATAAAAAGCTCTCGCGTCCAGACCGAGAACTTTGTACCGACATTTAACACCAGAAAACATGGCTGTTGCTGTTGCAGCCGAGTCTGGTACTTGTTTGTCGACGTTGTATGTCTTAAAGAAAAAATCATTAAGGATCAGTATACTGTATCAAAATCTGTAATGATAAAATGATGATGATGATGATGATGATGATGATGACGGTGATCTTCTGTGAATACCTTCGACAGTCCTGTGTTGGGAAACTTTTCGAAGACAAGTTTGTACTCTTCTCCCGTACGGCCTTTTCTTTGACCCTGAAAAATCCTACCGGCAGTAACGGAAGTCATCCCCATACCGTCCCCAATGAACACGATGATGTTTCTTGCCTGATTTACGTTGTCTTGCATCGTAAGAATCCGCCGTAGATTTTCCTGCCCAGATTTCATCCAAAAGGAAGTATCTATCGGCCAAAAAAAATGGGGGAAATCTGTTTCAACGTGTCGGAAATGAACAGGCGGAAAATGACCCTAGGCAGCGAGCTGCACGGTTTATCGATGGTAAATTGTAACCTCGTTAAATCATTTGCCTTGGCACAAATTTCTCCCATTACAAGCCAGCCGAGTTCCCGCGAGGGTAGGGGGGGGAACTTTTTGCATTTTAATCAACACAGCGTTTCTTTTAAACCATATTGGTATATCTGGCAACTCTAATCACGTCGCATAAACCTCAAGGCGTTCGTATATCCGCAAAACAACTTTTTGTGATCACCTTTTTCAACCAGTTTTGCCAATCCACCGAATCAAGTAATTCACAAGTTCGCTATATTTATACGTATGCGGCTGTGCCTATTCATCTAAAATTTATCTTCATTTTTAACAGATCACACAACGTGCAGCAATAATTCATCCCAAACAAAGTCCCGAGTCTCTAATTCCCTACTGTCTGAACTGGCAGATAGTTTACTCAGCTGTGGTACAATTAACGATGTATAAAAGAATATAATTTCCTCATTATCAGGTTCAATTTGTTAAAAATATTATCGACGTTGGTCGGTAAGTCTATACATTGAACAAGAACGAAACATTTTTTTTACAAAATATTCCTCAGCTTTTGAAAGAACTTTGAAGTACAGCAGCCTCTCTGCTCGACTCAGATTTAGGGCTGCGTTGCAGCGGTAGCAGCGGTATAGAAGGCAAACGTTAATTGAGAATGGGTAATAATTGACGATAATTTGGCAAGAGGCTCAAGGTAACGGAGACTCATCTAGTCTCTGGAAAGATATTTTTGAAAAAAAAAAAAGAGATTCGGATAGAATCTGACATACCTTCATATTGATGAGCATCATTTTGCAGTATGTAAGACGACCCCAAACCCACGATGGCGCAGAGAAGAGAAATCAAGAGTTTCATGATTTTTTCTAAGAATCAAAATAAGTTTTTGTTATCTTCGGGGATTTTTCTCATCTTCCATCGCTCGATTATATTTATACTGCGGTTTATACGTTAAACCAGAATACGTTGTTGGAAATGATCTGACCATTTCTGGATTCTTGTGTTATATTAGCAACCGGACATAATTCTGGGCTATTAGTTAGTTATTGCAGTCGTAAAGATAAATTTGCACATACGACAGTGATTGCATATTTATGGAACGGCACGTTCAAAGAAATTAGCGATTGCATAATCCTACTCACAAGCGTGTTAGGGGCTTTGATTTGCAGATCACGATGCGGATATCCTGCAAGTTGAAATGAAAAATTCGTGATAAAAAATCTTGAGGAAACTATCTCGGCACTGATTCTACTCCGGACACCAAACGAACAGAGAATTTGAAATTGGGCTTGCAATAGATTGAGAAAAATTTCGAACTAGTGACACATTTTTGAAAAAAATCCCGGGGTGGGGTTTAGTCCGAGTTGTTCTATAACTGGGACACAAAGTTAGGATTTGATCCAATGACCCATAGAGTAAGTTTCGAGACTTGTGTCGTACGATGTTCTGACTTGGTGTGAGGTTTAACCGAGTTTATCACTTTATATATAAGAGAACGTTGCGGTGGTTGATTGAACGAATGAATGTGTGCACAATACACACACATACGGAATATAACCCACACCGTTCACCATTGTCCGGAGTATTAGCTCTACGGAGTAGGGATGGACCCCAACAGGTTGTTAATCCTTGTGCAGAGCGAAACTATATCCACATACGTTCAACGCAGTGCACAGATTTTACAACAGGGCCACGTTGCTAGCGTTCGTCGTCCACGGTTCTACCTTATGAGCCAAACAGCTATGATCACGGGCAAACACTCAGTTCATTTCGTTTTCGGTGGGGTAAACACCAAGGTGTGTTTCAAAAGAGCACGTGCTCACGTGCTCGAAGGATTTGTTGAGATTTGAGCTTTTTACAATGTCGAGGAGATTGCTCACTGCCGCCGAGCAATAGAAAAAATTACGAATGGATAATAACCGCACGCACTCGTCTTCTCGAATGGTTTCTTATACATTGCCCAGAAAAATTGATAGAGTCACTTTTTGCCATCGGTCACGACCAAATGCCTTTGATTTTATTCCCTGCTGTTCGCAAACATGTTGATCAGTTTTTAATGTCGATTAATAAGATGAGTAAAAAAATTCTGACAGATATTTCTTTCCTCGATTAAACTAATTCCCTGTTATAATATAAGTGGCTGGATTGTCCGAATTATTTCAAGTACAACGATGCCTATATCACGTTATATACAATATATGACTTTCGAAAACCTTGCTGGGGGGCTACAAAAAGACGTACTGTTTTTGCCGATAACTATCGAAAAATAGCTTCGCGCGATCTACGCGCGTAGATCTATAATTCGTATAGTTTGTATTCGCTCATCGATCATATATTGGATAATTATGTGAACGTGACGACCGCTGCAGGTGTTTGACAGAAGTAAAAAAAAAAACTGTTTGTCTAATCTCCGTTCGTACTATATGGTTGATTGATGATGGATGATCGAAAAAATATTTCCTATAACTTTGCCCCCGAAGATGTGCGAGACGGGGCAATTCGAGAATTTATTGCAGTTTGCAACATAAATTTTATGGGCATTCTTGAAGTGGTAAACTGTGTCAGGGATATTGAGACACTAGGTGTATTTGGGATCAAACAACGGCAGGTAGTATCTTTCGGAGTGCATTCCTGCAGAACTGCATCTTCGTGGCTCATTGTAATAATCGTAAACCTATATAATCTTTCAATTATTATGAAATCTGCAACACGAGACAATATTCCCTACGATAAGATAAGCTCAATCCAAGACGGTACTGGATTATATACAATTCTCGTACCATTGATCATAAACGTCATGTATGCTCACGTGCAGACTGTCTATGTTTATTGTGAAAAAAGCGTGCTTGAATGATGTTGACATCTCTCAATACTGAAATCCACCTCCAACTTTATGGCCTCAGGCATTTTAATTATTCTTCTCCCGGAAATTGTGAGAATTGGAGTGACAATTACTGTCAAATATTTGTTCGTGTACAATTATGGCAGTAAAGCGATCCCATGTCTCGCAGTCATGGTAATCACGTTTTTTCGAGTTGAACGTAACGCAGATTTGAACAAGCAGCATGTTCAGAACCGTGGATCGCTCGCTACTCTATCAACCGAGAATTTGGTATTGACGGTGGATTATCGCAATACCGAGCGGGAGCTTCGGAAAGGTCTGGAGCTGGCGCCATCAAGCGTTGGACTTCTTCATGATTGTATTTTTGCGATGTCAAGCCTCTGGCGAATCGAACAAAGCAGGACATCGGTGACGACTGAAGAGGAAGAAGAAACATTGTAGATCCATTATGCTTAACTCTGTTCAGTTTGATATGCCAAACGCCTATAGGTGCCTAAAAAACATTTTCGAGGTTTTCCATTGAAATTCATGAGGATTATGTTATGACTTGCGATGAGCAGTATCCCTGACACCTATTCGATCGGCATACATGTCTGGACTGCGAAATGACCCCGGAATCGTAAGATCACTGCAGGGAACAGATGGCAAACAATTCAAGGTCACCGGAAGCAGAAAGTACCAACAATTGCTTCTTTTTCAATTATGTCATCGCTAAGCCCTCGCAGTTGAATTTTATTCAGATTCGATTTTTTTCGAACGGATATTGGCACCCGGGTCATTGGAGAATTACTGATAGCTGCAGCCCTGATGAGCCCGTTAATCATAACGCACGAAATCCTTGATACATACCATAATCTAAAATACATGAACCGTTAGCCACTGATTGCTTTGTGCTGCACGACACTTATTTAGCTAACAATAAGCTCGGTAACGGACAGTTTTAGCGTTTCTAATTGACCGCCAATCAAGTTGCACAGCAGTGGCGGCATCTGTGGCAACGAAATAATTATAAATCTTTTCAAATCACCGGTATGAAATCTATGAAGAAAATTTTGGAAAGAGAATTACTCCACGTTATAGATTATTGGGACTTATTTTCGCGTGGGGTTAAGTCCCGTGATATTTGATAAATGAAACTGTTTTTCATGTACAAAGAATATGCGGTCCGCGATTTTTATTCCTTTTTTAGTCTCAGCCGCAGTACATTGTACACATGTTGTAGTACGATCCCCCTGCCCGCGTACAATTTATATCTATAACGAGTACTGTAATTGACGAGCATTTCCGGTTGATATACATATACGTGAGTATAGGTATGCTATATGGAGTCTGTACGTATAGTTTTATATAGGATGTAATTACAGCGTATATTTCAATGGTACATTGGCTCCTGTTTCATTTTTATTTTACATTTTTGAATCTATAGACGCGAGACAAAAGTACGCGAGGGTCGAATGGTATAAAACTGTTCGATAATTGGTCTACCCGCAGTTTTGAAAGAACTACTGTATGCCGGGGTGATTGGTATTAGCCTAGTTTTCGAACCAACAGTTCTCATGTTTACTAATCCAATCACGTGCAGTAGAGCACGACCAAAAAACGAATTCACTCAAGCGTTGATCACGCACAGCTCGTGCGCGACATCAACGCATATCTATAATACACAAATCAATTCTTTTGCCCACTAGTAATCTGTTTCCTCCAGTGCTCTGATATTCGACAACATTATTTTTCTTCAAGTGATAAATTTTTGTGCGTATAAAACAAACGGTTGATTTATTTCGGGCCCCGAAGCCCGCGTCAGATATGATGTCGAATAATTCCTGCTATACACGTCCCTGGTATGCGCAGACTGAGATTAACCGTCGTCTGCGCAGACTGTGATGCACTATTGAAATACAATTGATAGTTTAATGTTGTTTTCTTAATTGGCTGGTAAAAAATGTCATCAGAATTACTGATGGGATCTCAGATTTGAACCCTGGGTTTCTGTGAATTTGTAAAACGTTCTATGGAATGGCGAAAAGCCCATTAATCGTATCGATCCCAAAATTCTGTCCACTGAAAAGACGGGTATAGTTACGCCCCTGGGGTGCGCGCAGCCTGACGATTGAGCCAAGGCAGCAGGCAGCACACACACTGTAGGACATATTCACTCGATGAGGTTATGTGCCTGGGTGCTGAGTGCCGAGTGGAGTGGAGTGGAGTGGAGTGCCTGACCAAATAGCAGGAGCAGGGCGAGCCTACGGGACGTTGTAATTAACTGACAGACGCGATTTTACGCCATCTTTCGAGCGGTGTATCCCCCACTCTTGATTATTTATCTGACCAAGAGAGAAAGATAGAGAGAGAAAGAGGAGGCAAAGGATAGAGATAGGCAAAGAAAAAGAGAGAGAGAGAGAGGAAGACAGAGAAGGCAAAGCACAACAGACCAGCGCTGAATTAAACTTTGGCCCACCGAGAGGAGATAAACGTTTTCGTGAACGGTCGACTCCGGGGTTCGGCGGGCGGACTGTATTTTTGTTCCATTTGGAATTGCAGGCCCACCTCTAACGACGTCTGGTTTCGAACAACCAACTTCGCGTTAAACATGTGCCTCGTACTGCGTTCTGGACACGGAGCTGCAGCTAGAAACTGGCGCAGGGTTCCAACTATTAACGACACAGTGATACACTGTCGGGTATCCGTTTGTGCGTGTCAACTGTGTTAATTAATATATAGATTAATTATCATTCCACGTTGCTGCTATCTGCGGCAGCTACTGCTGCCTGGGTTTCAAAGTATTGGCGCAGGTGTATCAGCTCATAGTACCCAAGCTGGAACTATGCTAGCCATAACACGATACACCTTCTTGTTATTGTTTTACTACCCAGTAGACGACTGCAAGAAAAGGGCAAACGGTAAATCACCAAATCTGGTATTTCGTTAATTTTTTCATCACCTCATCGACTGCATTTGATCATTCGAAAATGCTCCTTACTTATCTTGCTTTGGATCGCACCTCTACAATCAAACATCACATTCCTCAGTCTGCTGCATAATCTGCTAATATTGTTTACGTTTCTTCGCAAGATCGTATGTAATTATTCGTAAAGATGCACGTAACACTTGTTCATTGATATAGTAACCGTCTAATTATACATCAATTAGTTTGACGTAGTCGTTCATACGATTTCCAATTTCTCGCAACATCAACCGTGTAGTAGATAAACCTGATTTATCATCATCTCCAGCTTTAAGTGCAACCAAATTAATTTTTAGTTTATTTTTTTTTTTCATTCTGTTGTACGACAGAAGCATACGAGATCACGTAAGTCGTAATCTGTTACGAATGTGTAATTAATTATCGAGTTCTCGACAAGGATACGTGATTCGATATTTGAAATGATGATGAATACAATCCGTTGAAGAACTTGCAGGCTCTCTGGAGAATCTATAAATACTGGAGTGGTCATAACTTTTTATAAACAAATATACGCATACGCCTGGGTTACAGCATCGTAATCGAATAATTAGAACTCTTGCTTGATAACCATAGCGAATTGTAACAACAATGAATGTTGAAAACTTGTATTCGTGGTCTATATATTTCGAGGCATGTGTTCGCGCGGTTGGAATCCGAAACTGTTTACACTCGGACTTTGGTACGCACATTTTTCGACCACTTGAAATATAACTTAAATATTTGTTCTAAAGTTTCCAAACCGATTTAAATAGAATGAATTCCTGATCGGCTGAAACTAGAAACTTTTCCGTGACTCGAAAAGTATCACTTTTATATTTTTCTTAGAGTTTCAATCTTTGATGCTGTATTTCTTCAAGATCTATTCAATTTCGGTATTCCAAGTAAGAGGATGACGGAGAATCGTGATCGTGTAGACTCAAGTTCAATTGCAGCATGTATTTACGTCTGTACCCACTCCCCGCTGAAAGTGCGCTATATGGCTTGACAGATCATACGCATGCGGTTTACACATTTTGCTGAGGTCATCTCACGCTCTTGAATGAACGTATAGTATACGCTGCCTACATGGTTCAAATTCTCGATTGGATCCGTCCGGCTGGAATACATATTGCGTCACATCTTCAATTCTCACTTCATTTACGTGAAATAACGAGTGGGAGAAGTCGGATGAAATGTTGAAAAAAGGCTTGGGTGAATAATTCAGATCGTTTCTTTTTTCCTTCATCATCAGGATGCAGCGAGGGCAGCTGAGGGACAGATCGTCCTGGATGGCCCGCTTCCTCCCGGAGCCATCCGAAGGAACAACAACCACAACTAGTACAATAAAAATGTTCAGCTCTAAGACGACGTCTTCGACGAGTACCTTTTACACGGACCTTTTGGTCACTGACGAGGATGATACAACGGTGCAAAGTTCCATTCAGGGTAACAGAAACTCGCGATTACTGGAGACTCAGAGCACTACGAGCGAAGATGCAAATTCGCAGGACTCGGACTCGATTGGTGGTTCGGAGGACCATCACTACAGCAAACACTCCTTTCACAGAATTGCTAGCTTCGGTGGTTTCCCAAGGTTCCAACCGTTCGTTATGTCAGCTTCTAGTCCTGCCCCAGATTGCACAGACGTTGACAGGATCGTCGAGCAATCGTCCGAGTCAACATTCGTCAAAATGTCCCACAGCGTCCTCGAGTATCGAAGTAGCAGGTGATGACAGAAAATTTACAGAATTATGGCGAGGCTTAATTTTTGTCTGAACATGAAAAAAATATGCATACCAACGTATACGAAAAAAATGTATATACATAGATGTTATATAGTACATCGTCGTATGCTGTGACGATAAGATATCTCATTACGGCTGATAAGGAATGGCGTATAATCATGTAGCGTTTGTTAGTAGGTGACAATATTGAGTCACCGCGTTAACCGCATCCTCGCGAATAAAAATCCCACTGTTAATCATTGCTCGCCATATTTTCCTCGGGGAGACTTATGTTCTGCAAATAGTACTCATCAGCATGTACTCGTAAAAGGACGATTGGTTCCTACGTTAAAGTTCAGTGAGTGTGACATTATGCTCTTGACTGAATGGTGGCGGTGGAGTATTGGCGCTCCACCGCACTACCATAAAGCAACAAATAGTGTGTTTTACTGTGAACTGCAACAAGAGTCGTTATTGAGCAGAAACAACAGGTACATACGGAGCTCTTTCTGGCTATCTCGAGCCAATGGGCCCATTGCTTTTGTTGTTTGTTATCTCGATTGGATCGGATAAAAAGATTATAGAGCTTCGTGTCATTGATGAATGTTTCGGGTTAATATTCATGCAGCCTCAACATAATGAAATATCGACTCACGAGTTCGTCAGGAAACAAAAAAATAAAGAAAATTCTACAATACTAGAAAGTGCGGACAATGACACATAATGCGTGAATTATGCGTCATGAATTCTGTTTCATTGTGCCTCGAATTACGATAATGATTTTATTTTCCGTTTGCATGTTCAACATAGATACGTCGTTGCTGAGAGAACATCACACCAGTACGAACTCGATGCTTATGCGATTAGCGAATCCGATAGCGACGAGGAGACGGAAGAGAGTACCGAGCCATCGGAAGTCGAGTCGACAACCACAGCGGATCACGATGAAGTCGATTTGCAATCAGAGGCTCATATCTACGTGGAAACGGACGTTTTGGAAGAAAGGAGAAAGAAGGGGCGGCACATAGCGAACGAACTATTGACAACCGAGAGAAATTATGTGAACATTTTGCACCTGATTGATCAAGTCTTTCAGTTCAAAGTGGATCAGGAGAACCGTGCGCATCCTATGTTCGCTCCTGAAACAGTGCAACACATGTTTTCGAACATAAAATCGATATATAAATTTCACAACGAATTTTTACTACCCCAACTTGAGGAGAGGATGAATTCTTGGGACGAAGATCCCCGGATTGGCGATATAATGAAAAACTTTGCACCATTTTTAAAGATGTACACTGAGTATGTGAAGAACTTTGACTACGCGATGAATCTGATTAATACACTTCAGCAGAAAATTCCAAGGTTCGCAGCTATCATAAATGACATACAAAAACGCGAGGAATGCGCGAAGCTTTCTTTGGCTCATCACATGCTGAGTCCCATACAACGATTACCTAGGTACGAACTCCTTCTCAAAGATTACTTGAAAAATCTTCCAGAGGATAGCCCCGACTACGAAGACACTAAAAGTGAGTTATTCGAAAACCATTATACCTTGAATTGACTCGTGACTTGAGTCTTTATTTTTGTAATTATCTTACAGAGGCCTTGGAGCTGGTTTCTACTGCGGCTAACCATACAAACGAAGCTATGAAGATGATAGACAAGTTCAAAAAGCTTTTGGAAATTCAGGAGAGTATTTACGATGCCATTGATCTAGTCAGCGCGACCCGCGAACTCGTGAAGGAGGGTAAAATCGTTAAAATATCAGCCCGAAGTGGGGACCATCAAGAGAGATACTTGTTTTTGGTAAAATCATAAACCTTGCCAAATATCTTGAAACTCTGATGAACAAGTTGTTAATTCTCATTCTTATTGGTTTGCTTATCTACAGCTTAGCGACGTCCTTTTACTTTGTTCGATGAGACTGATACCCGGCCCGCTCTATCGACTGCGGGCTAAATTCATGGTGGAAAGTCTCCAAGTCCACGAAGGTGACAATTTGGAGACAGCAAACACATTCTACCTCAGAGATGAGCACAAAAGTGTCGAACTCTACACTCACACGGCCGAGGGAAAGGCAGCTTGGTTAGATGCACTGTTCAAAACAATGCAAGAGATTATGAGGCGGAAGGCCAGCCTAAAAACTGGCGGTGCTAAATCGGCTCTGGTTACTGCCGATGATGTTACCAGATGCATGGTCTGTGAGGCAATATTCTCCGTGATGAAACGGAAGCACAATTGCAGAGCTTGCGGAATAGTGAGCATATTCTTCATAACAGTAGTCGGCCTCTTCTCTCTTCTTCATAAATTTAGCTGTAGTTTATTTGAGAACCATTTCTTTTTTTCACTACAAATCAAATTTCACTGTTTTATGATCACGAAAAATTAAATTTCACTGTTTCTTTGACGATTTCAGGTGGTCTGCGGTAAATGTTCGAACCAGAAGTTGCTGTTTGAGGATAACAGGAACATGAGAGTGTGTCGTTTGTGTCACGCCGCGCTCACGCAGCCTTTAAAGAAGTCTCCTTCATCTCCAGCAGGTCCGGCACCGAGCTTGCTGCAAGTATCGGCCAGTGCAACGTCGGTATTGTCAGGTTACTTGCTGCTGAAAACTCAGGCTAGCAAACCATGGACAAGGCGGTGGTTTGCCCTCCATGCCGATTTTGTCCTCTACTCTTTCAAGTCTGATTCGGAAAGTTTAGCCATGACCGCCACCCCGATGCCCGGTTTCGCGGTAACAGAGGGTTCGAAATTGCCCGAAGAAGATCCCCTCAGCTTCAGGGATCGAGAAAAAGCTTTCAAGATACATCACTCGAGGAAGAGCTATTATTTGCAGGCATTTACTCATCAAGATCACGAAAAGTTAGTAGACTCACCATGATGTTATGTTCAATTTTGTTGCTCACAGTATATTAGACGTAGTGGTAAATGTCATAGACACATTTTTGTCCTTTTTATTTCTTTTCTATTTATCAGGTATCGTTTCATGTTACATTAACAGTTGCTTTTACAGGTGGATAAATGCATTGCAATTGGCAACAAAGGCGGAGCTACCTTCACCAGAGGACAAAGTGCAGCAGGAGTTGGACGGAGAAACATTATCAGGTGTTTTAACTAGTAATTTAGACTAAAAGAATTTTGTAATTTAGATATCGATAATAGCCAATTGTTTAACTGTAATTCTAATAAATTATACGAAGCGAGAAGAAGAATGTAAAATAGAGTTTAGGCACTTTATTTATAAATCATGTTAACTTATGTATTGTATATTGTAATTATAATATGTAACATTCGACGATTCACTTATTGAACTATATTGCTATCAAAAGCGCTATTACACTTTGTTGGTGGTTATATTATTATTATTATTATCTTTTTTTTTTACATTTTTTCTCTTGTTTTTCATTCTGCTATAATGTTACGTTGTCATATATTTAAATATATAGTATATGTATATTATAATTCGAACGCCAATCGCTAAATGCTGCCTATGATTAAAAACAAATTGATGTTTTGAAAAAATCTCTTGCCATTGTTGTCTTCTGCATTTGCTAAACATGCCACGTTTATCATACGATTAAAACTTTGTCAATATCGTAAGATAATTGATTTTACATGATCACCATAGTAACTTGACCTGTGATTTATCTATTGATTGATATTTGATTTTTTTTCTGTTCGATAGATCGTCGAAAAAATCACAGTGAATAATTTCAGAAAGGTTATTATCTTTGACTCAACTGGCGACACTCAACAACTGAAATATGAAGAAAGATAACAAATCCGCTAACCAAACAATGATACTTGGAGTATAATATTACGCAATGATTGTCGATCAGTTTGTGATTGATATCATGAGGTCCACTTTTGACTGCTGCCTCTGACTCTCATTTCGACGTTGACATTTGAACACATCGGTGAATTATAAATGCCAGACATTTTGGAAAGTGAGGTTATTGCACTCGCGACTGTTTCAGATCGACTGACTAGTGCAGCGTGTCGCCATTTGGATTTATACCCTCGGTCGCGACCGTTACAAATTTTAATACATAAACATACTTTGATATTACCGGTTGTCAGCTACGTAGTAGATGAAAAATCAGTCTCGTAGAATTACTTCTTCGGGCAAAAAAACAGCGGGATAGCCTTGTGTTGAAACGAAACGATTCGAAAGAATCAAGGGTTGTAACGCTGTAACAGCGAATCGTATGGTAAAATAAAAGTACCATCCCAAATCGAACCGGAGATCTCGAAATATGACTGAAATTGTGGCGATCCAAAAAGAATGTAATTTTCCTGCGTTCGGGCAGCAAAACAAGAGAATTATTGTTAAATGCAAACACGGTTTTTCATTCGGGCAATCAGGAGGAGGTATTTTTTGGGACTTATAGACTATCGTTAATACTAAATAAAATTTTCAAATAAAAATAAAAATTTCAAATCAGCTTGCAGATTCTGAAAAGGTAGATTCCGCAGATTTCAAATATATGTATCATTCCTTTGTTCCGAATATTCCGAAAAATTTCAGATTTTTGAAAAAAAGGAAAGGGGTACCCCTTCTCATTTTTCTCATTTTTTTCGGCAAAATTTTTTTGTCGAGAATCGGATAATCTCAATGATATTCTCCGAGCGCAGTCGAAATTCGGACACGACCGTCCAGCACTGCTGTCCGAACGCGACTCTAAAGATCTCAAGTCGGACTTCGGAGCGACGGGCGACCTATTTACCGATCTGCACGACGTAGTTCCGCAAGAATAGCCTGAATTACTCAGAGGGCGCTAGCTCGCTACCCCTTTAGGCTGACCCGCCAAACACCGTCAACGTTCATACTTTAATATAGTAACCGTATCTGCTGTCTGGAATTCTGATTCTTGGTGGGATAAATAATATCGAAAGGGGAAAAAAGGAGAATTAGGAAAAGAAATACAAGAACTATGAGGAAACTCTAAACTTGACGAGGATGGTATCAATAGCAGGCTGAAGTGGATTTAAACACATTGGAAACGCGATTTAAAAATTGCCGGAATAGATCTCATATTTCTGAAATATATAACTCTGGAGAACTCCCGACCAGAGTAGACAGTTTGGGTCAGGTAAGCGTCATTCACCCGAAAAGCCAGTTACCCGAACCGGTCAAATGCCCGAATCGCAAAATACCCGACCGGTCAGATGCCCGAATCGCCATTTACCCGAAGCCGTCATCTACCCGACTCGCTGTTTGCCCGACCAGTCAAATACGCGACTCGCCATTGACCCGAACGCCATTGACCCGACTCGCTATTCACCCGACCAATCGGATGCCCGACTCGGCGTTCGCCCGAACCGCAGATGAACGGTTTCTATGCGCGCGACAAGCCGCACGGGGGCGTCCGGCGACATGTCGCGCGACGCCACCGCCATGGCGGGCGCGGATTTGAATTTCTTAATTCTCTCGAGAGTTTTTCGCTCACCAATTGATTTTATTGAATGGTGTCCACTTTTATGACCATCCCCACCGGAAAAGACTCTCGATACAACTATTGAGAGGTGGAAGGATAATGTTTTATAAAATCTTGTGGGAATATCCGCGAAATTTATTTATTTTTTTTCTTGTGCTTACAACCTTATGGCATTAGTGACGCGATACGTATATATTATCTAAATGTGTTATAATATTATCTTTCGGATGGGCCAAGGTAAAATAGAATACAGGCAATACCATGTGTGTAATGATATTAATTATATTGTTTTTCGAATGGGCCAAGGTGAAATAAAATACAGGCAATACCATGTGTGTAATGATATGAATTATATTATTTTTCGGATAGGCCAAGGTGAAATAAAATACAGCTAATATTTGGTACTCAATTCACGTGTATTTGTGCTGCACATGAGGGAAATATGATACCAAGTGATGTTTATGTACAAATAGTAGTGGTATAGTAACTTCGTCGACTGACTTATATCCAAAACGAAGGTAGGGTTTCATGTCGTATATATACGATAATTCGGGATTCGAACGTACTCGAATAAATAGGTGAAAATAAAGCATAATTGTAGTATGACACCCCAATCGAAACAGCTGACTTTGACAGAAGTCAACTGTGCTTGTACGAACGCGTTGAGAAAGTGAAAAAGTGAAGAAAAGTGGACATTAGGAAGAACACTACACGAGTGAGATATTAGGATAACATATTATGTGGGTATGTATGTATTTACAAATACGACGTGTTGTAAAAGAATATACATGCAGAGCGTCTCATTTTGTTGAGAACAATCAAGTAAAAATTGCGCAAATGTCCCGTTTCTCGCTATGAGGGACACGTATCTACCGGGTGCATCTTAGTTTATGGCAGAAGTATAACAAGTGTAAATGAGAACAAAAAGTGGTTTTGGTTTTGGTAATGGCTACTTCCCGGAAGGGTATATGCCCAAGCAACGGAACTGAAAGAATGAATGAACAAAAAGTGGGTAAGCCATAAAAAGAAAAAGAAAAAGAACAAGAAGTAGGATTATAAGCCGAAGCAACACTGGTACGCATTATGGTCCCATTCATTCGGATCCGTTGATGGGCTTATACCCTTTCGGGACGCGTTATGGTCCCAACCTTTGGCTAACGGACTTATAACCATAAAGGATGAGAAGAACAAGAAGAAGAAGAGAAAAAAAAGTGTGTGTCACGAAATAAGAGACAACTTCGTTCTGTATAAAGTGAGCACGTGGTGTGAGACGGAAGCAAACGAAAGAAATGTGAGCACGTGGTTTGTTGAAGGATCAAGGTTCGAATCAAGGGGTAGGAGAAATACCGTATTTATACGGAAATAAGCCGCACATCTTAATTCGCTTTCTGAACCGCAAAGAAGACGGGTACGGCTTATACGCGAACAAGCGATTATTATCGGGTCTGACAGGGCCGTTTTCCAGAAATTACCCCTCAGAAAACGGGGTGCGGCTTATACGAGGATGTGGCTCATATCCGTCTAAATACGGTACTGAATTGATAGAAAACAATTATTCAAAGAATTATACACAATGAATTATCTGTGTATGTATGTGTAAAAAGAAAAATCAAGCACGCGGGACCAGGACGCTGTGACGACGTTCAGTTCGATGCCTCGAAGGATGAGAGGGATATGGAAGTGTCATCCCTTGTTCTCCTGCGTTGATGACCGAAATTACGCCTGCGGCATGACAGCTTTTCTAAACTCGGTGGCTGGTAAATTGCAGAACGGACACCTTATTTCCCCAAAAAGAGGGTTCTCGCCGTCCTCCCACCTTCTCGCCGTTCGCAAAATCGAATTCGCGCACAACCCGCACAGGACTAGGTGGAAACAAGGAAGGCTGAGGACGGTGCTTCGGGAATCTCGACAAACGCAGCACAGCATGTCGTATTCTGGCTCATCAGGCGGGAGATTCGGGAGGGGTACGTCGGCTGGGATAGGTTGGTTATCTGGGTCATAAGGAAAAGCAGGTTAGTTTTGGTTATAGTTCCAAAGAGTAGCGAATAAGATAAAAGATCCGGTTCCCAATCCGGAAACTGAGAACGTTCTCCTTTCATCCGACCTGTGAGATTTCTAACATGGAAATATAATTTGTAAGTTATCGATGAATGTCCCTTGAGCTCAGGTATTGTAATTCATCTCGATTCGTGGCTTGACTGTGTTTCAGTGACAGGCCAGAAACGACATCGAGAGACGAATCGCAGTGCTACTTCTTGTAAAGATTCATCTAATCCAGGTAAGACTAGTGAACAAACCCTCGCTCGAGGTAAGGTCGGCGTCGCTTACTAACATTGCCGAATGCCAACGACTGTAAATATGTCGAGTTACTTGCTGGCCACCTCCCAACAAGTGTATCGAAACGATTTGATAAAGGGAAAGGATCTGTCGAGTTACCATGCAAAGCTTCGTAATATCAGTTGAATTAAGTAAGTCCAGGTCAGACCGATGACGTTTTAGAGTCAGACGAAACGTACGATCATCATTTATAAGGAAGCAAGTTGTCCCCCCCCCCCCCCCCCCCCCCCCCCCCAAATATTGCAATGAAATATTTATCAATCATTTATCCGGTTACAGCAACCCGAGAAAATAAGACGACACATTTTTCGATCTGCATATCTTAAGAGCGGTAAGCTGGATGGAGACATGACTTCTTCTGCCTATAGGTATGTATTATACAGGTATACTTTCATGTAAATCCATTCATCCCCTCGATCAACAATATTAATTTGTCTCTAAACGGATATGTCTAAGATTAATCATTTTACGTATCGTTCTCGAGATGTGTGGGTAAAAAATTTTGCTGCCTCATTTTCTCCGATCGAAGCAACTTCATAATATCGAGCGAGAGTGATTGTCATGACATAGATCAGATCGGAGAGCTATGATTTATCAGCAAAAGTAAATGCTCCACACGGCAACGTCATCGGTTCACTTGGAATTGCCCTAGTATTCTTATACTTTACCATGCTCTCACTGGGAATTTTTCTCCGTACTCGAAATAACACAAGTGTCGCATACCTTCTTCCTCGTCGGGAATTATAATTGCCGCTGCTCCCTCATCTTCTTCCTCATCCGAAATGAGGATTCCCTCCTCCGGCCCCGGCACGAGTCCTTCTAAAAATGTCGATTATTAATGAACGGGATACATCGCGTTGTGTCAACCCAAACCTTGGATTTTCGGTATGATAGCAACTTTTAATTCACTTGGCAAACTTTTCGCTACGCTCAATTCAATTTCGACTCGAGATTTGCAAACTATTTTCTATTGATTTCGTACCATTTTCGGCGTTCTCGTATCCGACGTCGGCTTCCGGGATTATCTCAGGTTCTTCTGGAATGATTAAAAAATATCTATGTGTATTGGAATTCCATCAATGTCCTATCTCAACATAATTGTTTATGTCGATTCCAGTCATATTTTTTCTACTTCAGCCATAAAGCTACGCGCTGCGCTGTTTCTTGCATATCAAGTGATCATGAAAATATTATTTTTCAGCAGCGGTAAACAATGGTGACGACGCGAGGCGAGAACCGGACCTCCAAGTACAGACGAAGTCTTTACATCCGGTAAGACCATTTTTTATAAACGTCGAACAGATGTGGGTCGTTTAATAAGTTTGGTAAAAAAGCAAGTAGAACTGAAGTGAAGGACACTATTATTTCTCAACATAGTTCCCTCCGAGGGTTGCACATTTAGTCTAGCAAGTCCAGCATACCAATTATGTCATCCCTTCAGAAAAATTAGGTTCCTCGAGGTCTGAAAAGTACGTATTGACAAAAATTAAAAATTAGAATGATTAATAACAATAACTGTTTTCAAAATTTCAGCAAAGAAGCAAAACCCCCGTTTGCTTCGTCTAAGTTCGGCTTTAATCCGCGCGGCCATCTATGAACTCTTCTTCATTTTTTCGACAGCTACTAACTACTCACTTCAAACGTATGCTAAACGTAAAGTAAGCGTTTTTTGTTTGTTGTTTTTTGCTGCAAATTGGTACGCACTATTTTCAAGAATGGTACTGGCTGGTACTGAAGAGTTCCCTGTGGCACCATTTACGAGTAGATTTACCTTAATTATCAAACGACCCACATATTCCCCATTGATTACAGCCTGTGAAGCTGTGCTGCTAAACGCTACCTCACCTGCCACATCGGGATGATCCCCCGCCACAGCGACCTCGGCGTTCCCGACCTCTGCTTCGATCAGGTCTGGTTCCTCACGATCATCGGCGCCTGGAACGTGCCCCAAATTGCGAACTAATCGCGATACAAAATTTGACGCCTGTTCCAAGAACTCCGTCGTCGTTATCCTGCCCTCCTCGAGCTTGCGCCATGCCCTCAAAATTTGCTCGTGGTTAAAGACATACGCAAATTTCGGTGCCCGAGTCACTCTCCTGCCTTGCTCCAGGCTCAACAAATCGGAATGGGCAGCGGCCTGGATGTTCATCAGCTTTTCTAATGAGAACAACGAAACCAAGATTCAGTTACCTATTAGATATAAATCACGATATATGAATTATCAGATGTAAATTAGTAGACGTAGAATTATTAGATGTAGATTATTAGGTATGAATAATTAGATGTAAGATTAGTAGATGTAAATTAGATAGCTAGATAAATAATTAGATTAGATTAGATAGTTAGGTCAGATAGATAAATTAGTAGACGTAGAATCATTAGATGTAGATTATAAGGTATGAATAATTAGATGTAAGATTAGTAGATGTAAATTAGATAGCTAGATAAATAATTGGATTAGATTAGATAGTTAGGTCAGATAGATAAATTAGTAGACGTAGAATCATTAGATGTAGATTATTAGGTATGAATAATTAGATGTAAGATTAATAGATGTAGATTAGATAGCTAGATAAATAATTAGATTAGCTTAGATAGTTAGGTTAGATAGATGAATTAGTAGATGTAGATTATTAGGTATGAATAATTAGATGTGAGATTAGTAGATGTAGATTACATAATTAGATAGTTGATTAGATTAGATTAGATTAGATTAGATTAGTTAGTTAGGTTAGATGGATAAATTATTAGATGGAGAATTATTAGATGTAGATAATTAGGTATGAATAATTAGATGTAAGATTAGTTGCGACAGATTATTAGACATGAATCACTAGGTATACGTAAATATATATAGATTGAGTAGAAATAGATGGCTAGATGGGGATTCGTTAATTTGAATATGTTTGAAATAGGATTCGCGGAATGATGCAAGGGAAAATTCTCGACGCGCAGACTTACTGGTAAAGTCCCAGATGTTCGGGTGCGGCGACATTTTGTCAAGTAGCACCTTATGGTACGACTCGACGCAGTTATTCGTCCGCCGAACTAGTCCGTGAACCGAGAATAGTTCAGGTGTGACTCTCCGCACCCATTGCCGTTCGTAATAATCTAAAAATGCTGCCAGATTCTCTCGAACTGCGGCATTTGCGTTATCCCGCATATTCCGAAACGCCTCGACTATACTGTCTGCCGGGAGCAAAGCCAAGGCCATTAATTTGCGCAGGAATTTCGCTGCCTCTGCATTGTTTGCCATGTATTCGGCGAGATGTAAGTTTCTCATTTTCCGGTACAGAGCCTGAAGAGAGAGAAAGAGAGAGAGAACAATATTTGAATTCTAATTGCCACTTGCGGGTTCGCTACAAAAGATGTGAGAAGTTTTGATCGGTGGGTAGTTCTCAAACCTGGCAATAATGAAAAAAGCATCCGTGCGGCGTGGCGTTGGCGAAGACTTCTTTCAGCGACGTTTGCAGCGCGCTCTCAAAGTCCGTCATGAAGGATGTTGGCGCCATGGCAGGTGCCAGCACCGTTTGCACGTAAGTCAGCACACAGTCGTATGCGGACTTACTCTTCCGGCTCATCAATGCCCATGCGAACGGCAATGTCTGCGAAGAGTATTCAGTGATAGATAATGAAGCAGGGAAGTAGAATTAGAAAGCGACAGAGAACGAATGGATGGATGGATGGATGGATGGATGGATGGATGGATGGATGGATGGATGGATGGATGGATGGATGGATGGATGGATGGATGGATGGATGGATGGATGGATGGATGGATGGATGGATGGATGGATGGATGGATGGATGGATGGATGGATAAGAGAGCGAACACAAGCCGGTGAAAATTGATAAACTTCTGTTGTCTTCATTACTTCAATTCTTCAAAACTTCATTACACATACTAGTATATACTTACATGATCGTGTGCAGTGGCCATGATGGTGAGTAGTTGGTAGGCTCCATTGACGGAAGGCACCACTTTGTAGGTGGCATCGACGAACACTTCCGTACAATCCGATAGATTGTGGATAAAATTCTCGTCACCAAAGACCACGGAAATGCTCAGATCCGTGGCACTGAGCGTTGCGCATCGCACCGTGCCCCGGTTATACACTAGCAGCCGTTGCCACTGGGGGTCGTCAAGGATCCCCCCGTATTCTCTCAGTGTCTGTGGAATGGGTGGTTGGGTGGTCTTGCGCCAGCGACGCATCGTCGATTTGATGCTTGGGTAGGTCACGATGACTGCGGCCTGAGGATGTCTGTTGTTTTGGAGCCAATTTTTTATTATGAGCAATTTTCTAAATAATTTTTTTCATTCACAAGTTCTATCAATTGTTCCATTCTTATTAACTATTTTTCGAGTGTGGGTCTTGAGAGTGAATGCTGAACTATTAACGTCTCTGTATTTTTATATATTTATTCAAGTTTTTTAGTGTGGGTCTTCAGAATGAATGTTTAGGTTTTTATATTTTCCTCTTTCTGTACTTTTATAATTTTATATCCTATTAAAAGTTCTAGTTTGTATTGTTCTTGCGATACGTACGAATGATCGTGGGAAAATCAATCATCGCCTGCTGTTAATAATATTGTCAACCTCCGAACGCCTGCAACGAGTTTTGGTACTTACAGCATCCTTATCTCATCGTAGATATCCTTTTGCCGATCGAATCGCCTCATGCACGCCTGGCGCAATTCATGCCTGAATATTCCAATCATGGCTGCGTTTTCGTCAGGTGCATGATTGTGATCCGCAGTGAGCTGGAAGGCCCCTGCGACGATTTTGGCACGGCCTTTGCAGTGGTGCGACCGGGTCTCTTTGCATTTCAGGTATCTGGAGAAAATAAAAAATGTTGTCTTTGGTGAATTTTCAACCGCAGCATCTGTTTCTGATTACGATTTTCAACCATGACATGTATTGCCCAAAAATGGATGAAGAATAAAAAAGAGACAGTTTCGTCTAATGCCAAAATAATTATTGGACAAGGTATTCGGTGTGTGTTCAACGGGAAAACTGAATCAATTGACCTGATTTATATTTGAAGAGGCAGAATAATGTTAGTAGCTCGAAATCATTTCGTTTATCAAACGTTGATAACACCGTAATCATTTCCTTGAGTACTCAATTTTAAATAATACTGTGATTTACTCGTTAGCTATTACGGCCCGATAAATAATTAATTAAATTATATTATATTATAATTATTATATATTTTAATTGATAAAATTATATTCCGTCATTCCCGTTTTTGACTGAAATAATGTAGTAAGCAATTAGTAAAGATATACTGGAAAGTGTTTCTAGATTTCTTCAGAGAATTAATTTTGTTCGCAATAAAAGAAAAGTTGTTTTCGAAAGTTGAAAATCGCAACTTCGTCGCGATTTTCCGGCTCTCGTGATGAAAATTATGTCTGTCACTTGTACGGAAAGGCTTTTCGACGAATCGCGTAACAGCCCTCGCCTCCGGCTCGGGCCGTAAACCTCTCAGTTCGCCAAAAACGCCTATCCGTAGTCGTAACGAAATGTACTATTAATTTCAATTTTACTTTCATTCCTCCGTCTAAGTTGAATAAAGTTTTCCCAAATCCCGTAATAATCTTTCCGTTGGCGCGATATAAATCACCGACTCCATGTTACCTTCTCATTTGAATTCAGAGAATTATATCATATAGACTGAAGGAAGAAATCGAGGTACCTATATGTAATACAATTGTTTCAATTTGCAGCCGCTGAATAACTGCCGTTGCATTCTTGGCGATAAAATATGACGCGACATGAGACAAATGAAATTGTTGTTTGCGTGAATTCAACTGTTCGCATGCCAGGGCACGATGTCTCGAACAACATTGTTACCCGCCGATTGGAACGGCGTTATTTGCGGGCAATGTTATGAATTATTACGATCGGCATTATTCCACATAGCTATTCCATTCCCCAAGAAGCATCTCATCACCCGCTATTTCGAATTGAGCCCTCGCTGCCGCTCTTTTCAAGCCGCGCTATTTTTGCCGTTACGAATAAGTACGCCTGCAGAATTGCCGAATGAGCTTTCAGGTTTCGCCGCGGGCACGCATTCGAACTCAACGTTGAGACTTATATGACGAGCAATCGAAATTCACCGCCAAAGCGACTGCAACGCGTCCCTGATTTTCATTTTTGTCACATCTACGGAATATACGAATATAATTAACACTCACGCTACGTCATTCTTTCTCTTATCTATCACGTAGGTAAACCCGTCTTGGATTCGATCCTCGTCCGGCTCCATGATGTTCAATTGAAATATACTCTTTTTTCTAGATCTATTATTATTTCACTGTTTCCAATAAGTCAACAATTGCTCTCGCACGGAAAACTCGATACGCTGATGCACAAACGAAGCGTCTGACGAACAGAATGCCGCAGAAATATAGCGTCACTTCGATCGTCTTCTATTTTTTCGTAATTCGTTTGGTCGGCTATTGTTCGATAGTCAATTTGTTCAAACGTTAATAATAAATCCAGGTCCGTAGCGAAAAAGCGATGACACTGGCCGTACCAAACCATCAGCACCAACAACATTCACCCATTGCCATTATTTATTGCAATATAATGATAAATTCGATAAAAACTAAAAAAATAAAAATAAAAAAAATAAATAAAAACGGGCGACCTATCATCCGTCCTAAACGGACGGTTCTGCCGAAATACAGAAAAGGAGTCGGATACATTCTACGAATAAAAACTACTTATCCGATAATTCTCTGCTGCGATATACCTCGATTGGTTTCCTATTCTTTTACAATATATTTGTTGTTGGTCACGAATTTTTGAAGGCTCTGCTGAAACTTTGTACTGAAATAAAAATTTTACAATATACATCTGCATACATATATAAATAATGCATGTATAGTCATTGATGTCAAGTCCATATTCGAACAATTCCCCAACATGCATTATCTTTTTAAATTTTCTGCGAGAGTCGGGGCCCCGCGATTAAACCCGCAGTCCGGTACAGGCCTGGCTCCATAATTGTCCAGGCTGGCGGTAGGCCTGAAGCGCGACGGCGAACCAATCGCGTCTCGTTGTCGTTCCCGCCTAAACTGAATAATTCTTCAATCCTTCTTCAAAACCGCTGAGAAACATTTTTTGATATTTATCGGTTTCCGTAATTTAATTTTCATTGAAATCATCTGCTTTTCGTCAACTTTGGCGGTAATAATTAATCAGGCATCCTTCGCAGGTCTGAACGGAAGTTGGCGTCGCCAGTTTCTTTCGGCCAATCAGAACAGCCTGTTTCGAACTCGATTCGCGGACGACTCTGGGAATATTCAACCCGACAAGTTTATCTTTGGAAAAGTTCCAAGGCTGAGCTTAGGCCAAAAGCCGATTCGGCTGAGCTTAGGCCAAAAGGTCAATTCGATAAAGGACGAAATGTTCGGTGGCACTGCAGGCGGGTTCTCTACTTTGTCATATCACAGCTGTGTGAGCTGAAATATATGAGGTTATGACATACGGAATTAGCTTTCAACGAATAACCCTTGCTCCGACAATAGAACGTATCAATCCCTAGAATATCACCAATAGGGTGTGAGAGGTTGAAGATTTTCCCTTGACGACGCTGCGGAGCTATCTTCATTACACCAAAAATATCCCGTCGAGCCTGCCGTTCAAAAAAGGCAAGACCTCCATTTTTTGTCGCCGGAAAAAATTCCTCGAAATACCTCTAACCTAACTACATGCAATCTGTAAGTTTTTTTGTAAATAATTCAATAGATAAAAAGTTACGAATATTTCAAATTCAGCGAAGAAACCTAAATACAGAATATAAATTTATATGGATTTCAATATTATTTTACCTATTGAATTGTTGACAACGAAACTCACAGGCTACATGTAGTTGGGTTAGAGGTTTTCCAAGAAATTTTTGACCGCAAAAAAATTGAGGGTCTTATCGGAGGTATCGCAATTTCAGACAGATAAATGCGATTCAGCCATGGTAATCGGCAATTCACAATTACGTAGTATTTTTTGATAGAAAATTCAGAAAATTTCTTATAAAAAAGTGTATCGACTCAAATCAATAGGATGGACCCCGCGAGCTCAGCAGTCATTTGAAAACCAAATTTCATAATAAATTGACCTCCGCTATCTCCTATGATATTAGAGTTGGGATCGTCCTGACCGGGGGTTCCGGGCGGACCGGGCCGTTCGAATAATTTTCAAAAAAATGTGGAAAAAGTTCAAGCACTCTATTTCAAAAGATCGCCATTGGCAGCGGGGGCTGATTTCCCCCTTCGAATTCATCTCAAACTTTCTGAAAATCTCGATTACTGCCGAATGCGTTCCCGATACCCATATCCTCTATCCATACGGATGAATCGAATTTTAGAATCATGACAGCTACAATATGGGTGATTCCGAGAGAAAACCTTTTTTCGGTCCTAGGGTCACGCCAGTTAAACATTGGTTGCTTTCCAGCAAGAGACACAGATAGAAACTCAGCAGTCTGATTGGCTATTTCCAATAGATCTGACCAATCACAATGCTCAATGTCTATCTGTGTTTCTTGCTGGAAAGCAATTATACGAAATGATCTTTCCAATCTTAGGATCAATATTTTTCACAAAAAAATATTTTCACGGCTGAACAAAATTTTTCAGCAACTTCAGGAGAAAATGTTGTTTTTCAAAATGTTACGGAATGACCCGTTTAGCTGTGCCAATAGATAGTCGCAATCGATTTGAAAGTCATTTGTCATAACCTCATATATTTCAGCTCACACAGCTGTGATATGACAAAGTAGAGAACCCGCCTGCAGTGCCACCGAACATTTCGTCCTTTATCGAATTGACCTTTTGGCCTAAGCTCAGCCGAATCGGCTTTTGGCCTAAGCTCAGCCTTGGAACTTTTCCAAAGATAAACTTGTCGGGTTGAATATTCCCAGAGTCGTCCGCGAATCGAGTTCGAAACAGGCTGTTCTGATTGGCCGAAAGAAACTGGCGACGCCAACTTCCGTTCAGACCTGCGAAGGATGCCTGATTAATTATTACCGCCAAAGTTGACGAAAAGCAGATGATTTCAATGAAAATTAAATTACGGAAACCGATAAATATCAAAAAATGTTTCTCAGCGGTTTTGAAGAAGGATTGAAGAATTATTCAGTTTAGGCGGGAACGACAACGAGACGCGATTGGTTCGCCGTCGCGCTTCAGGCCTACCGCCAGCCTGGACAATTATGGAGCCAGGCCTGTACCGGACTGCGGGTTTAATCGCGGGGCCCCGACTCTCGCAGAAAATTTAAAAAGATAATGCATGTTGGGGAATTGTTCGAATATGGACTTGACATCAATGACTATACATGCATTATTTATATATGTATGCAGATGTATATTGTAAAATTTTTATTTCAGTACAAAGTTTCAGCAGAGCCTTCAAAAATTCGTGACCAACAACAAATATATTGTAAAAGAATAGGAAACCAATCGAGGTATATCGCAGCAGAGAATTATCGGATAAGTAGTTTTTATTCGTAGAATGTATCCGACTCCTTTTCTGTATTTCGGCAGAACCGTCCGTTTAGGACGGATGATAGGTCGCCCGTTTTTATTTATTTTTTTTATTTTTATTTTTTTAGTTTTTATCGAATTTATCATTATATTGCAATAAATAATGGCAATGGGTGAATGTTGTTGGTGCTGATGGTTTGGTACGGCCAGTGTCATCGCTTTTTCGCTACGGACCTGGATTTATTATTAACGTTTGAACAAATTGACTATCGAACAATAGCCGACCAAACGAATTACGAAAAAATAGAAGACGATCGAAGTGACGCTATATTTCTGCGGCATTCTGTTCGTCAGACGCTTCGTTTGTGCATCAGCGTATCGAGTTTTCCGTGCGAGAGCAATTGTTGACTTATTGGAAACAGTGAAATAATAATAGATCTAGAAAAAAGAGTATATTTCAATTGAACATCATGGAGCCGGACGAGGATCGAATCCAAGACGGGTTTACCTACGTGATAGATAAGAGAAAGAATGACGTAGCGTGAGTGTTAATTATATTCGTATATTCCGTAGATGTGACAAAAATGAAAATCAGGGACGCGTTGCAGTCGCTTTGGCGGTGAATTTCGATTGCTCGTCATATAAGTCTCAACGTTGAGTTCGAATGCGTGCCCGCGGCGAAACCTGAAAGCTCATTCGGCAATTCTGCAGGCGTACTTATTCGTAACGGCAAAAATAGCGCGGCTTGAAAAGAGCGGCAGCGAGGGCTCAATTCGAAATAGCGGGTGATGAGATGCTTCTTGGGGAATGGAATAGCTATGTGGAATAATGCCGATCGTAATAATTCATAACATTGCCCGCAAATAACGCCGTTCCAATCGGCGGGTAACAATGTTGTTCGAGACATCGTGCCCTGGCATGCGAACAGTTGAATTCACGCAAACAACAATTTCATTTGTCTCATGTCGCGTCATATTTTATCGCCAAGAATGCAACGGCAGTTATTCAGCGGCTGCAAATTGAAACAATTGTATTACATATAGGTACCTCGATTTCTTCCTTCAGTCTATATGATATAATTCTCTGAATTCAAATGAGAAGGTAACATGGAGTCGGTGATTTATATCGCGCCAACGGAAAGATTATTACGGGATTTGGGAAAACTTTATTCAACTTAGACGGAGGAATGAAAGTAAAATTGAAATTAATAGTACATTTCGTTACGACTACGGATAGGCGTTTTTGGCGAACTGAGAGGTTTACGGCCCGAGCCGGAGGCGAGGGCTGTTACGCGATTCGTCGAAAAGCCTTTCCGTACAAGTGACAGACATAATTTTCATCACGAGAGCCGGAAAATCGCGACGAAGTTGCGATTTTCAACTTTCGAAAACAACTTTTCTTTTATTGCGAACAAAATTAATTCTCTGAAGAAATCTAGAAACACTTTCCAGTATATCTTTACTAATTGCTTACTACATTATTTCAGTCAAAAACGGGAATGACGGAATATAATTTTATCAATTAAAATATATAATAATTATAATATAATATAATTTAATTAATTATTTATCGGGCCGTAATAGCTAACGAGTAAATCACAGTATTATTTAAAATTGAGTACTCAAGGAAATGATTACGGTGTTATCAACGTTTGATAAACGAAATGATTTCGAGCTACTAACATTATTCTGCCTCTTCAAATATAAATCAGGTCAATTGATTCAGTTTTCCCGTTGAACACACACCGAATACCTTGTCCAATAATTATTTTGGCATTAGACGAAACTGTCTCTTTTTTATTCTTCATCCATTTTTGGGCAATACATGTCATGGTTGAAAATCGTAATCAGAAACAGATGCTGCGGTTGAAAATTCACCAAAGACAACATTTTTTATTTTCTCCAGATACCTGAAATGCAAAGAGACCCGGTCGCACCACTGCAAAGGCCGTGCCAAAATCGTCGCAGGGGCCTTCCAGCTCACTGCGGATCACAATCATGCACCTGACGAAAACGCAGCCATGATTGGAATATTCAGGCATGAATTGCGCCAGGCGTGCATGAGGCGATTCGATCGGCAAAAGGATATCTACGATGAGATAAGGATGCTGTAAGTACCAAAACTCGTTGCAGGCGTTCGGAGGTTGACAATATTATTAACAGCAGGCGATGATTGATTTTCCCACGATCATTCGTACGTATCGCAAGAACAATACAAACTAGAACTTTTAATAGGATATAAAATTATAAAAGTACAGAAAGAGGAAAATATAAAAACCTAAACATTCATTCTGAAGACCCACACTAAAAAACTTGAATAAATATATAAAAATACAGAGACGTTAATAGTTCAGCATTCACTCTCAAGACCCACACTCGAAAAATAGTTAATAAGAATGGAACAATTGATAGAACTTGTGAATGAAAAAAATTATTTAGAAAATTGCTCATAATAAAAAATTGGCTCCAAAACAACAGACATCCTCAGGCCGCAGTCATCGTGACCTACCCAAGCATCAAATCGACGATGCGTCGCTGACGCAAGACCACCCAACCACCCATTCCACAGACACTGAGAGAATACGGGGGGATCCTTGACGACCCCCAGTGGCAACGGCTGCTAGTGTATAACCGGGGCACGGTGCGATGCGCAACGCTCAGTGCCACGGATCTGAGCATTTCCGTGGTCTTTGGTGACGAGAATTTTATCCACAATCTATCGGATTGTACGGAAGTGTTCGTCGATGCCACCTACAAAGTGGTGCCTTCCGTCAATGGAGCCTACCAACTACTCACCATCATGGCCACTGCACACGATCATGTAAGTATATACTAGTATGTGTAATGAAGTTTTGAAGAATTGAAGTAATGAAGACAACAGAAGTTTATCAATTTTCACCGGCTTGTGTTCGCTCTCTCATCCATCCATCCATCCATCCATCCATCCATCCATCCATCCATCCATCCATCCATCCATCCATCCATCCATCCATCCATCCATCCATCCATCCATCCATCCATCCATCCATCCATCCATCCATTCGTTCTCTGTCGCTTTCTAATTCTACTTCCCTGCTTCATTATCTATCACTGAATACTCTTCGCAGACATTGCCGTTCGCATGGGCATTGATGAGCCGGAAGAGTAAGTCCGCATACGACTGTGTGCTGACTTACGTGCAAACGGTGCTGGCACCTGCCATGGCGCCAACATCCTTCATGACGGACTTTGAGAGCGCGCTGCAAACGTCGCTGAAAGAAGTCTTCGCCAACGCCACGCCGCACGGATGCTTTTTTCATTATTGCCAGGTTTGAGAACTACCCACCGATCAAAACTTCTCACATCTTTTGTAGCGAACCCGCAAGTGGCAATTAGAATTCAAATATTGTTCTCTCTCTCTTTCTCTCTCTTCAGGCTCTGTACCGGAAAATGAGAAACTTACATCTCGCCGAATACATGGCAAACAATGCAGAGGCAGCGAAATTCCTGCGCAAATTAATGGCCTTGGCTTTGCTCCCGGCAGACAGTATAGTCGAGGCGTTTCGGAATATGCGGGATAACGCAAATGCCGCAGTTCGAGAGAATCTGGCAGCATTTTTAGATTATTACGAACGGCAATGGGTGCGGAGAGTCACACCTGAACTATTCTCGGTTCACGGACTAGTTCGGCGGACGAATAACTGCGTCGAGTCGTACCATAAGGTGCTACTTGACAAAATGTCGCCGCACCCGAACATCTGGGACTTTACCAGTAAGTCTGCGCGTCGAGAATTTTCCCTTGCATCATTCCGCGAATCCTATTTCAAACATATTCAAATTAACGAATCCCCATCTAGCCATCTATTTCTACTCAATCTATATATATTTACGTATACCTAGTGATTCATGTCTAATAATCTGTCGCAACTAATCTTACATCTAATTATTCATACCTAATTATCTACATCTAATAATTCTCCATCTAATAATTTATCCATCTAACCTAACTAACTAATCTAATCTAATCTAATCTAATCTAATCAACTATCTAATTATGTAATCTACATCTACTAATCTCACATCTAATTATTCATACCTAATAATCTACATCTACTAATTCATCTATCTAACCTAACTATCTAAGCTAATCTAATTATTTATCTAGCTATCTAATCTACATCTATTAATCTTACATCTAATTATTCATACCTAATAATCTACATCTAATGATTCTACGTCTACTAATTTATCTATCTGACCTAACTATCTAATCTAATCCAATTATTTATCTAGCTATCTAATTTACATCTACTAATCTTACATCTAATTATTCATACCTTATAATCTACATCTAATGATTCTACGTCTACTAATTTATCTATCTGACCTAACTATCTAATCTAATCTAATTATTTATCTAGCTATCTAATTTACATCTACTAATCTTACATCTAATTATTCATACCTAATAATCTACATCTAATAATTCTACGTCTACTAATTTACATCTGATAATTCATATATCGTGATTTATATCTAATAGGTAACTGAATCTTGGTTTCGTTGTTCTCATTAGAAAAGCTGATGAACATCCAGGCCGCTGCCCATTCCGATTTGTTGAGCCTGGAGCAAGGCAGGAGAGTGACTCGGGCACCGAAATTTGCGTATGTCTTTAACCACGAGCAAATTTTGAGGGCATGGCGCAAGCTCGAGGAGGGCAGGATAACGACGACGGAGTTCTTGGAACAGGCGTCAAATTTTGTATCGCGATTAGTTCGCAATTTGGGGCACGTTCCAGGCGCCGATGATCGTGAGGAACCAGACCTGATCGAAGCAGAGGTCGGGAACGCCGAGGTCGCTGTGGCGAGGGATCATCCCGATGTGGCAGGTGAAGTAGCGTTTAGCAGCACAGCTTCACAGGCTGTAATCAATGGGGAATATGTGGGTCGTTTGATAATTAAGGTAAATCTACTCGTAAATGGTGCCACAGGGAACTCTTCAGTACCAGCCAGTACCATTCTTGAAAATAGTGCGTACCAATTTGCAGCAAAAAACAACAAACAAAAAACGCTTACTTTACGTTTAGCATACGTTTGAAGTGAGTAGTTAGTAGCTGTCGAAAAAATGAAGAAGAGTTCATAGATGGCCGCGCGGATTAAAGCCGAACTTAGACGAAGCAAACGGGGGTTTTGCTTCTTTGCTGAAATTTTGAAAACAGTTATTGTTATTAATCATTCTAATTTTTAATTTTTGTCAATACGTACTTTTCAGACCTCGAGGAACCTAATTTTTCTGAAGGGATGACATAATTGGTATGCTGGACTTGCTAGACTAAATGTGCAACCCTCGGAGGGAACTATGTTGAGAAATAATAGTGTCCTTCACTTCAGTTCTACTTGCTTTTTTACCAAACTTATTAAACGACCCACATCTGTTCGACGTTTATAAAAAATGGTCTTACCGGATGTAAAGACTTCGTCTGTACTTGGAGGTCCGGTTCTCGCCTCGCGTCGTCACCATTGTTTACCGCTGCTGAAAAATAATATTTTCATGATCACTTGATATGCAAGAAACAGCGCAGCGCGTAGCTTTATGGCTGAAGTAGAAAAAATATGACTGGAATCGACATAAACAATTATGTTGAGATAGGACATTGATGGAATTCCAATACACATAGATATTTTTTAATCATTCCAGAAGAACCTGAGATAATCCCGGAAGCCGACGTCGGATACGAGAACGCCGAAAATGGTACGAAATCAATAGAAAATAGTTTGCAAATCTCGAGTCGAAATTGAATTGAGCGTAGCGAAAAGTTTGCCAAGTGAATTAAAAGTTGCTATCATACCGAAAATCCAAGGTTTGGGTTGACACAACGCGATGTATCCCGTTCATTAATAATCGACATTTTTAGAAGGACTCGTGCCGGGGCCGGAGGAGGGAATCCTCATTTCGGATGAGGAAGAAGATGAGGGAGCAGCGGCAATTATAATTCCCGACGAGGAAGAAGGTATGCGACACTTGTGTTATTTCGAGTACGGAGAAAAATTCCCAGTGAGAGCATGGTAAAGTATAAGAATACTAGGGCAATTCCAAGTGAACCGATGACGTTGCCGTGTGGAGCATTTACTTTTGCTGATAAATCATAGCTCTCCGATCTGATCTATGTCATGACAATCACTCTCGCTCGATATTATGAAGTTGCTTCGATCGGAGAAAATGAGGCAGCAAAATTTTTTACCCACACATCTCGAGAACGATACGTAAAATGATTAATCTTAGACATATCCGTTTAGAGACAAATTAATATTGTTGATCGAGGGGATGAATGGATTTACATGAAAGTATACCTGTATAATACATACCTATAGGCAGAAGAAGTCATGTCTCCATCCAGCTTACCGCTCTTAAGATATGCAGATCGAAAAATGTGTCGTCTTATTTTCTCGGGTTGCTGTAACCGGATAAATGATTGATAAATATTTCATTGCAATATTTGGGGGGGGGGGGGGGGGGGACAACTTGCTTCCTTATAAATGATGATCGTACGTTTCGTCTGACTCTAAAACGTCATCGGTCTGACCTGGACTTACTTAATTCAACTGATATTACGAAGCTTTGCATGGTAACTCGACAGATCCTTTCCCTTTATCAAATCGTTTCGATACACTTGTTGGGAGGTGGCCAGCAAGTAACTCGACATATTTACAGTCGTTGGCATTCGGCAATGTTAGTAAGCGACGCCGACCTTACCTCGAGCGAGGGTTTGTTCACTAGTCTTACCTGGATTAGATGAATCTTTACAAGAAGTAGCACTGCGATTCGTCTCTCGATGTCGTTTCTGGCCTGTCACTGAAACACAGTCAAGCCACGAATCGAGATGAATTACAATACCTGAGCTCAAGGGACATTCATCGATAACTTACAAATTATATTTCCATGTTAGAAATCTCACAGGTCGGATGAAAGGAGAACGTTCTCAGTTTCCGGATTGGGAACCGGATCTTTTATCTTATTCGCTACTCTTTGGAACTATAACCAAAACTAACCTGCTTTTCCTTATGACCCAGATAACCAACCTATCCCAGCCGACGTACCCCTCCCGAATCTCCCGCCTGATGAGCCAGAATACGACATGCTGTGCTGCGTTTGTCGAGATTCCCGAAGCACCGTCCTCAGCCTTCCTTGTTTCCACCTAGTCCTGTGCGGGTTGTGCGCGAATTCGATTTTGCGAACGGCGAGAAGGTGGGAGGACGGCGAGAACCCTCTTTTTGGGGAAATAAGGTGTCCGTTCTGCAATTTACCAGCCACCGAGTTTAGAAAAGCTGTCATGCCGCAGGCGTAATTTCGGTCATCAACGCAGGAGAACAAGGGATGACACTTCCATATCCCTCTCATCCTTCGAGGCATCGAACTGAACGTCGTCACAGCGTCCTGGTCCCGCGTGCTTGATTTTTCTTTTTACACATACATACACAGATAATTCATTGTGTATAATTCTTTGAATAATTGTTTTCTATCAATTCAGTACCGTATTTAGACGGATATGAGCCACATCCTCGTATAAGCCGCACCCCGTTTTCTGAGGGGTAATTTCTGGAAAACGGCCCTGTCAGACCCGATAATAATCGCTTGTTCGCGTATAAGCCGTACCCGTCTTCTTTGCGGTTCAGAAAGCGAATTAAGATGTGCGGCTTATTTCCGTATAAATACGGTATTTCTCCTACCCCTTGATTCGAACCTTGATCCTTCAACAAACCACGTGCTCACATTTCTTTCGTTTGCTTCCGTCTCACACCACGTGCTCACTTTATACAGAACGAAGTTGTCTCTTATTTCGTGACACACACTTTTTTTTCTCTTCTTCTTCTTGTTCTTCTCATCCTTTATGGTTATAAGTCCGTTAGCCAAAGGTTGGGACCATAACGCGTCCCGAAAGGGTATAAGCCCATCAACGGATCCGAATGAATGGGACCATAATGCGTACCAGTGTTGCTTCGGCTTATAATCCTACTTCTTGTTCTTTTTCTTTTTCTTTTTATGGCTTACCCACTTTTTGTTCATTCATTCTTTCAGTTCCGTTGCTTGGGCATATACCCTTCCGGGAAGTAGCCATTACCAAAACCAAAACCACTTTTTGTTCTCATTTACACTTGTTATACTTCTGCCATAAACTAAGATGCACCCGGTAGATACGTGTCCCTCATAGCGAGAAACGGGACATTTGCGCAATTTTTACTTGATTGTTCTCAACAAAATGAGACGCTCTGCATGTATATTCTTTTACAACACGTCGTATTTGTAAATACATACATACCCACATAATATGTTATCCTAATATCTCACTCGTGTAGTGTTCTTCCTAATGTCCACTTTTCTTCACTTTTTCACTTTCTCAACGCGTTCGTACAAGCACAGTTGACTTCTGTCAAAGTCAGCTGTTTCGATTGGGGTGTCATACTACAATTATGCTTTATTTTCACCTATTTATTCGAGTACGTTCGAATCCCGAATTATCGTATATATACGACATGAAACCCTACCTTCGTTTTGGATATAAGTCAGTCGACGAAGTTACTATACCACTACTATTTGTACATAAACATCACTTGGTATCATATTTCCCTCATGTGCAGCACAAATACACGTGAATTGAGTACCAAATATTAGCTGTATTTTATTTCACCTTGGCCTATCCGAAAAATAATATAATTCATATCATTACACACATGGTATTGCCTGTATTTTATTTCACCTTGGCCCATTCGAAAAACAATATAATTAATATCATTACACACATGGTATTGCCTGTATTCTATTTTACCTTGGCCCATCCGAAAGATAATATTATAACACATTTAGATAATATATACGTATCGCGTCACTAATGCCATAAGGTTGTAAGCACAAGAAAAAAAATAAATAAATTTCGCGGATATTCCCACAAGATTTTATAAAACATTATCCTTCCACCTCTCAATAGTTGTATCGAGAGTCTTTTCCGGTGGGGATGGTCATAAAAGTGGACACCATTCAATAAAATCAATTGGTGAGCGAAAAACTCTCGAGAGAATTAAGAAATTCAAATCCGCGCCCGCCATGGCGGTGGCGTCGCGCGACATGTCGCCGGACGCCCCCGTGCGGCTTGTCGCGCGCATAGAAACCGTTCATCTGCGGTTCGGGCGAACGCCGAGTCGGGCATCCGATTGGTCGGGTGAATAGCGAGTCGGGTCAATGGCGTTCGGGTCAATGGCGAGTCGCGTATTTGACTGGTCGGGCAAACAGCGAGTCGGGTAGATGACGGCTTCGGGTAAATGGCGATTCGGGCATCTGACCGGTCGGGTATTTTGCGATTCGGGCATTTGACCGGTTCGGGTAACTGGCTTTTCGGGTGAATGATGGCGTCTCGTTTGGGTCTTCTGCAAATCTTCGCATACGAAGTTGCTTCACGTGAAAGAGAAAAAAAAAAAAGAAAAAAAAAACATGTTCTAGAAATGAAAGTTCGCGTTCGAATTCATTAGGAGAAAACATGAATACATGGATTTCAAAACCGCCCAAGATTTCAATTAAAAAATATACATATACTATACGCAGATTCGAAAATGACAAAAACGATCAAACACTCTTCTTCGATTACGGTTCGAATATACAGATAATAAATAAACGGTTCTTGCGAACTGGGTCTGAACGTCGCGTCGTCTTATTACCGACATAGGCGATTGCTGCGCCAGCGGCGGTATCCGTCAGACATATGTATCGCAATACACAATACCCAGGGTGGCAAGTTTGAGGCAAAATCACCCGTAAATGGTGACTTAGAACTGTGTTTCTTCTCGATTTATAAATTCGCGTGTGAACTGGGTATATGTCCAGTACGATTAGGATGGGTAAATAATAAGTCTGTAGCTAAAATATTAGGCTGAAAATAGTCCGAACGTTATCGGATCGCATTATTCCCGACCTCCGAGCTACTAGCGCCTAGTTCGTTGAACCAACCGTCGTTTATCGGGAAAACAAACGAAAATCAACACTTCCTATGTACTGAAATACATACATTGTTATAAGTATACGTATGTATGTATGTATGTATGTATGTATGTATGTACATTTCCCGCGTTTTTTTTTCTGCCCCAAATGAATGCTCTGCTGACTATAACAGATCGCTGATTCGCTGACTGAGGCAAATATTTTCCAGCGACGCGTACGTGTACCGCTGCGCGGGTACGAGTCCACCCGATTGTCTATACACACGCAACGCAGCGTATACACAAATACAGAGACAGAGATACATAGGTATATGTAGACAGGAAATTTGTCCCGACCTGCAAGGCCCACTCATAGCTAGACAAAGTCGCGCGCGGCGTGTTGCGTTGTTGTATACACGCCAGGCCCGGCGTCTCGAGAGATTAAAACCGAAAGGGAATAGGACGACGTTGGGAGATCTGAATCCAAAGCGCAAAAACGATAAACAATAAATTAATAAGTAGAGAAAATAGAACGAAGATAAATATCCACCGATAAAAAAAAATAACCTCGGTTACGGCAGTCGACCGGGACTGGCTTTGTTCTAACAAATTTCTGCCAGCTATGAGCAGCCGGGTTTTCGTTAGCGCCGACTAGAAGATCACCGTCGACTGCAGTGCCGTTCAATGTCGTCGAACAGGGTCGAGACGAAGAAGGCGCAGATATCCGCGGCCATAAAGACTTTAAAGGAGTCCTCGAACCTGCAGGATAAGTGCAAGGCCCTGTCATGCATCCAGAGGTAAGATATTATGTAGCCGTTCACGATCGAACACGGTGTCAGTGATTAACGTGTCCGTGTGTTAGTGATTTTGTAGCTATAGATTCTTTTTTTTGGCAGATTAGTTGACCAGTTATTGTTTCAGTGCTACAGTAAAATCAGGGACTCAGGAGGTACCCACCGAGTCACAGTCGAGAGAAATATGCAGATTAGTTATAAACGCTTTCACCAGCGGAAACAAAGTTCTCTATCCAGAAGCGAGCTGCACTCTCGTCGCCATACTCAGATCCTACAAGGATCGCAAACTCAATCTCTTCTCCGAACTGATGCCGATTAACTTTGAGAACAGGTTTGAAACTTTTATTTACTATTTCCTCAAGATCGCTGTAAAGATACTTGAAAATAACAATTTTCTCCCCTCGAAACACACACATCTTCTGATATCCAAAGCTCAGTTTCTTCAACAATTTTCATACTTGGACAGATAAACATACTCACGGAAGGTAAAAAAAACTTGTCTAAAAACATTCAATTCACCTTTCCCTTCGATTTTTGCAGCAATTATCTCAATTTCACCATATCACAATAGTCAAATAAAAATAGCGGCAAATCTGAAGTTTACAGCGATCCTCTGACGTACGATAATCGCTTGTTAGATAAAGACTAATTTTTCAACGGCGTCTTGTGTCGTTGTTTCAATTTTTCAGACTGAAGATATTTCAGCTGTTCGAAGGACTCCAAGACGAAACGATAAAGGCAGTCTCACGAGACTCGTTTATCGTTGAATTTCTTAAAGATTGCCTAAGCTCTGTTACACCTGAAAGAATGGAGTGGCTTTCCCCGACGGCCTGCGTCGAGAATATCAAAGCCCTTCAAACAGCTGAGTACAAAACACTGACCCCTGCTGAGGAGGTCGAGGAAAAAATTACCATCTGTATCCTCGACCTGATCCACAGACTCTATAAATTATCCACTTCTTCTTCCTACGCAGATTGCAACAAGGTATGTTTCATTTGTCCGCTGATTCTCTAACAGCTTCTCTGTCAGAGCCCAAGACCAAGTAACTGAAACAATCCATTCGTTATTATTTCAGTTCAGTGCTTTGTTCATGGATAAAGTAGCCACCCTGGCCTACATGGGACATAAACGTCAGCGAACACCAGCGATCAGAGTCCTCCAGTTGCCTAACATGGGGATACACGTTCGTAACAGTTCTCCCGCAATATGGCAGGAGTACAAAACTACCCTGCAAAACATTTACTGTCAACGTATGGCCGTTTTAGTTGGTGCTTGCGAAACGGATTGGTCTTTACTCTGGACCGTCAGTATTCAGCTGCTAGGAACAGATCTTCATCGCGGAGCTGGTCTTATAAATAATCTTCTCAGCGTCGAGGAAAAGGCATTTAAATCAGTCGACACAATCGTCCGCAGGTATCGTATATTATACAAAGAAATTAAAGTGTTTGGGCTTTTTATGGTCAAATTCTCACTGAATCAAACGCATACCAAAATCCAGAAGCACATACAAGTTTTAAATCGCAAATATTGAGTGAATTTTTGTTACTTTTGTGTTACGCAGGCAGGCCTTTTTATCCTGGAAATTGATAGTGGATAACTTTGCCCTGGATGAGCAGGAGCTCGCTACGGCTAGGAGAGTTAAGCTTCTCTGCATTCCGTTGAACGCAAAAAATAGTAAAACGGAGTCGATGACTCTTACGAAATTGGAAGTTTGGTGGCACTTGATCTTCAAGCTGTACAAACACATAGACAAATTCACAAACCCCGTTCTCACGCAGTTCCTTAACTTTTGCTTCGGCCCACTGGGCGACACTCCTTTGCTATCTTCAAAATTCAATGTCATAGCTTCTCCTGGGAAAAGATTCTTCAAAACTAAGCTAGTCGCCATTGACGCGTTGCTTCAGCTCCTTACCGACAATCCAGACGATTTAAACACAATAACTTCCTCCCTGGAAGAAAGAGTTCCTTATCCAGTTAGTCACGAAGTATTCCAGGAGTGTTTCAAACCTTTCACACATTCAATCGGCGAAGCTTGTCTTGCTCTGGCTCAACTCGGCCTCAGGGAACTTGAGGCAAGGCCTCAAGTAATCTCTGCTTTGTGGAAAACTCTTCTGGCCAGAGTTAAAGGCGCCAAAGATGAGGCGGCTAAGGTAAGTGGGGAAAACTTTGAAGGCATCAAGCGATTGTTACGATCTTAGGTTTGGATCGCATAGCCTAGGATAAAATCGAATTTAAAGCAATTTTTTTCTCTTATTCAAGGTCCAGATGTACAAGGAAATCATTTTGCTAGTTATCGAATTGAGCGAGCATTCGGAGAGCAGGCCAGTAATCAGGGACGCCATGCTAGATACCGTGCTACCCGGTCTAGACGAGTTTCCTCCTAATTATATCTTCCAATTTGAAACAATCGTCAGTTTGATGGGCGTCTTTACGAAACCTGCTATCCTCAGCAAGATTATCAAGTATGTACATATATCTGCCAAGACGGAGGTAAAAGAGTGGCCTTGAAAGGTGATATTGAATGCTAGATCAGTTAAAAGCGAATACATTACGTCTGTTTTTTTAGAAAAAATCAAGATCTGATTAAACGGCTACTGTGGCGGGGAGTCAAACCACCTCCGGTTATGTCCGCTTATGTACCAAACGTCTTGGAAGTGTTCAGGAATTTAGTTATGCAATTGGATTCGATAGAAGCAAATGTCGACAACTTGTAAGTTGAAAATTAAATGATTTCTGTAGCGATATCCATTCCAAGAGTCTTTACAAGTCCTGGAATCAAGCCAGGAAGTTTTTCTAATCCTTCTTTCTCGTTGTCACTATGTCTTAACACGAAATATATAACAGAGACTTAAAATAAACAAGTGTACATTTTTCAGAAAAGGAACATCCGTATTGTGGAATATCTTAGCGGAGATGGTGACAAAGTATATGATGGATGGAAAAGATATGAACGAAGGAGACGCAGCGGCGCACGATTTTACGATTGTTCAAACTCTGATCAAATTTCCGTTCTCCCGAAATCTTGATCTCGAATTTTGGCAGGTCAGTTAGCAACAAAAATTCATCTCAACTTACGCAATTTTTTATCAAAGAATTTCTCCGTTGGCTTCTTCTCGTAGGCAACGTCGAGATTTGGATCCTAATATCGTTTTTTTTTTTTTTTTTTAACAAACTAATAGGAATTCCAATTGCTATCCAGTTTCAAATATATCTGAAAAATATCTTATTACACAATGATTACAGTACAAGAAGGTCGCATTGGCTTGGCGAGCACTTTACAAACAGTTCGATCTTCAAACTAGTCTAGTTCCAACAGTAAAACCAAACGAATTCGTTTCCTTCACCGTCGCTTTGATACAACAAGGTGTTCAAGCGGATAGCCGATGTGCCGGTTTTGCCGTCACATGTTTGGACGGGATATTGTCGACTATGAACTACAAACACGTGTTTGGTACGACCAGAAAAACCTAAAATACGATCTTTTCAATGAAAAAATACGGTCATTACTATCCCAATCACCTGAAACTCTTCTATTTTTTTTTCTTTTTTTTTCAGAGGAAAACGGATTCCTGCCCATTGTGAAGCTCATCAACGATCTCTGCATTATTAATCTTACCGACGGTAAAGCCAGAGACGCCGAAGCTGCTTTGAGAGAACTTTCTTCAGTATTGATAACGCTTTATGGTCATGCACCGAACAAAGTCGTGTCTTGTTTGGAAGCTATTCGACCAGCTACCGAACACATGCTCAAACCCTGCCCAGAAGAGTGTCTGGTTAAAGAGGTGATCTTTCCTTTTGTTTTTTTGTGCTTTGAGAAAAGTGAGGGGTATAAAAAGTCTTTGTTTTCTTGATGTTTAGTCGATTTTTCATAATTGAACACGTTTTTTATTTATAATTGCAGGTCGCTAGTACCTGGGAGACTATAATGAGCATATTCAAGGGTCTGGGCGGACTTTTGACCCCTGATCTTATTATCTCATTCCAAGATGCCATTAGACTTGCTCTGAGGCATAAAGATCCGGACATTGTTTCCTTGACACTTTCCTGTTTGGAAACTGAGGAGTACATTAGCGGACCAACTAGGACTTTGATCGAAGGATTACTGGATGAATTCGATCCGGATAGAGTTAAAAAACAAGTTAAACCACCCCTCAAACTTGCCGGTAGCTTTCTTAGAAAAATTGCTCCTGGTCCCAGGCCTCCTACTCCAACTCAGAAACCAAAGGATGGGACGAAATCTCCATTCTTTCCAGATCCAGAATCACAGGTTTGAAAATAATCGACGAAAATTATCATTATTTCGTTTGTCTTTGTACAGGGACTTGTTAATTGTAATACATCGCATTTTTCTTACGTTTCAGGAATACGTGGTGATATCAAGCAACTTTAAATTCGACGCCAACCGACTGACGGAACATCAGAAAGAGTCTTTGTTAAGAAGGCGGGAAGATATACCAGCTCTGTACAACGATTTGTCTCAATCCTGTTCGCAGGATACTCAAAAAATTCAGGAGTGGTTTGACAAGAAAAAGACTGAATTGGATAACGTCGTGGCAAAGAAATCATCTAGTAATACAAATAGCGGAGTATCTCCATCGGCTCCAGCTCCCGAGATTCCAGATGTTCAAAGCGACGCGAACAAGGAGAATAAACTAGACTCTGGCACATCGAGCCCAGCCAAAGACAACCAAACGCCTAACGTCGCTGAGGAACAGAAATCTCTAGAGAACAAAAAGGCGGAAAAAGATGAAACGAGCAACGAAGAGATCCCCGGAAATTCATCTACGGATAAAAATCTATCCCCAAACCAGAACCTCCAAGAAGATGATAATCCTGAGTCCGCAGTTGAGTCAGTTGCTAAGAAATTAGACTTCGAATCACGGACAGAGTTCCCTGACGACGGATCCTCACTGCAAAAATCTTCGGAAACAGCTTCGACATCTCGAACCCTAGAGCCAGTCGAGGACAAGACAAAAAAACCAAAGAAGACTAAAGCGGAGCAGGAAATGGCTCAGGAATCAATACCGCAGGAGGTTGCGAGCCGTAAGGAGGTCAAAAGGGGTGTGAAAAGAAAGGCTGGGACTGCTGTTTCGGATAGCGACAGCGAGGGAAACGTGCCTCCTGGTAGAAGGAGAAGAAAGGTCGCTCCTGTGGCCCAGGGGACCGAAGCCCCTTCAGATTCGGATAGCGTTAAGTCGACGGAGAGCGAAGAGCCGACTAAACAGTTGAGTAAAAGGACGAAAACGGAGATGTCCAGGCTACAGATCAACATGGTTTTCGACAGCAAACAATTCTCGACTCTTCCCAGTCGCAGACGTTCGAAAATAAATTACGAAGATGAGTACGAAGTGGCTAGCGACGATCGCGAAGCTCAGGAAAGCAGCAAAATCACTAGGCATAGAGTTTCGAGAAACACGCAGCAGGAAGTGACTAAAGTTCGAGTCAAGGCCTTAGATAAGGAAGTTAAAAACCCTGCAGGACCAAAATCCAGTAAAAAAAGAGGCAGGCCTCCGAAAAATTCTACGCCCGATGAACAACCGCGTGAAAATACTTCGCCCCAAGTTTCCCCGAGCCAATTTCGCAGTACTGGCTCTGGGGAGACAGCCGGAGATCTAAAACCGAGAAAAAGCAAGAGTCCTGAGTTTAAGGAAGAGAAAGAAGCTGTTGAAACAGTAAAAGAGACAATCGCAGAAGATCCCAGTGTCACAGAGGATAATTTTGAACAGTCTGCAACGCAGGGCTGCAACGACTCTGAAGAAATTGTGGAGAGTTCTCAAGCCTCAAGCACCGGCTCTATTACCTTGGACAAAAAGTACAACAACAAACAGTGCTTCATCAGGATAAACAAGATGAAGAGCATCCAACCTGGGCAAAGTGTTCAGGTCGATATTAGAAACGAAAAAACTAAATTAATCAAAGAACCGCAGCTCGACGATCATCTTAAGGTCTCCACAGCTGAAAATTCCGACCATGAAATCTTCTCCAAAGATATATCCGCCGAGGAGAATGATCCCGTGGAAGAAAAGCCCAAAAAGGATGAAGAAAACACAGTTTCTTTGATTTCCAATCTCGCTGACAAATCTCTAGAAGATAAACCAGTTTCTGCCGTTATTGAAGTAGTGGCAGAGGTCGCGCCTGTTGTAGTCACAGTTAATTCTTCTTCTCCGGAATCGAGACCACCGCGAACCGGAGCTACGTTTTCACCCGTCAGACACGTCAGTTCAATCCTGAATTCGAGTTCCCCAAAAAACAGCGTCAAACGACACTCGAAATTAAAATCCGTTACGACCCAGGGCCGTGCAGCGCACATGTTGGGTCTTGTGACGAAGCAGGCAATCGCAGAGACAAGACCGGATGTTTTTATCGAGGAGGAAATTCCCCTGAACAAAAAGAGGGGAAAAGATGGCGAGGAGGATATCGCCCAGGGTAAAAAAGAGAGAATTCTTATGCTGAAGGAACCCGAGCGGCTGGGTAGCCCAAGCGGAAGCAGACAAGAGAAGATATTTAACAGAATGAGAATAGCCGACGAGCCTCTGTCAACGGCATCTAGCCTCTTTGGAAACCTGAGAAATGACGGTGAAAAATTATCTCCCGTTAGCAATTCAGAAAAGGATAAAAACTCAACGGAACTAAATCTCACGAGCGCTTTAACTGAGAAAATTGACGACGAAAACACTTCTCCTGTACAGGAAAAAGAAATGTTACCTATGCTAGAATGGTCCAGTGCCAATCCACCTTCACTCACTGCTTCACCTAGCGCCAGCATACTCAAACGACAGAGGCAATTACAGGTTGAAAATGATCCTGAAAGTCCAACCGCCTGCAAGGTATATTTTTCAACGTATATTTTCAACTGTATAAATTCTTCGAAGTCATTGGACGAAAAATTTCCCTGCAATGTCCTAAAGCAGCAGCAGCAGGAAGAAAGCATCGTTTTTCCTATTGCTTGAATTTTTTTCCCAAATTTCGTACTTTTTATCTTAGCAAAGTGACCTCGGAACTTATCGACAGTCCTGTATGTAGAAAGAATGAATATTCTTATCTCGATTAATCATATTTTTTTCTCTGTTTTTCACAGCGGAAACGAGTGAGTTTTGCCGATCCTCCAGTATCAAAGGAAATGGGGTATGAGATACCAGCCTCGATACCATCTCATAGAATGAGCAAAGTTTCAGGATTGCGTGTATTAATGCCGCGGAAAGACTCGCCGATTCGAATGAAACAGACGAAACTAAAACTGACTCAATCTTCACCTGCCAAGTCAGATAAAGATGCTGAAATAGAAAGAGAAAAGTCTGTAACTGATGAATCAGAGTCTGAAATGACCAGGACAATCAGCGACGACGATGCAACGACACTGACTATTCAGGATTCGGACAGCCCTGTTATAATATTTCCAGAAAATGACAATCAGTCGTCAAATATCTCGACTGAGAATAAAACTGGGGATAGTTTTATTCACGGAAACGAATCAGCTGCTAAAGTAACTTTAGACGATTTGGCAATGGAAATAGAGATAGGACCTGGACCTAGAGACTCAAAGGCAAAGAACAAAGATAAACATCGAGAAGTTTTAGCTAGAGAAGAAGTTGACACGACAGGAAAGCAAAAATCAGACGAGACTGAAACACAGCAAGATATATTTGAGACAACGGATATTGAAAATCGCTACAGATCTCCCACAAAAGATTCAAAAACAAGCCCAAAGTCTGGAGCAACACTTCCCGACTATACGAGCTCTAAATCCATCGCCATAAACACATCAGCGGCAGAAAATAACTCGACTAAAAGCCAAAGCGGCATAGACGCCCTGGAGGATACAGTCGATATACAAAACGTGACGGGGCTAAACTCAACAACAAATTCTGAGGAGATGTTTTGCAGCAGACCGGTCAGGACCAGCACCCAATCGACTGAAGCAGATACTCTGCCTGTTACTGATTCTGTCTTCTCTAATTTACCCTTCAGCCAATGCACTCAGGCGACAAATGATACGATGGAACTTGACCAGCCAGAACTCCTGGATTCGACCAGATCGATTTATCCTTCTTTAATGGACTCCGGTACTCCGATTGATTCCGTCATTGGACACCTTGTGGATCCTTTGTGGAAACCTCATCTCTCTAGCTACCTTCACTCCAAGGGAATTGAGACTGTCGGAGACCTCGCTCAGCTTACGGAGCGCGAAGTCAACTGGATTCCCGTAAAACGAAGCCCCAGAGTTCCATTTGTTAGAAACGTTCTTCAGCATTTTGAAAAGTCTGTTGTTAGCCTGCCTTCTATTGCTTCTATCGACGAGTCTGATGCCACGACACCTAATGCTTCGATAAGCTCTTTGCCGCCTACAAGCACACCTATTGCTCAATCGTCTTCGCTTCACGAACCCATGGAACAACCTGCAGCTGGACATTTGCTTGAAGAATCTATTCAGCGGACAGAAAAGGCGACAAAATCTACAGAGACTCAAGTTTCTGTTGAGGAACTACTCGAGGAGATTGATCCTACGGTTGTACTTAAGAACGCGATCGGGAGATGTTCTGCTGAAAGTATTCTGGCTAATTACAAGGTGAGGATTGATTTAGCAATTATTTTGTTCTGAACTCATTTTCCAAGTACGTGTAACTCTGCAACGGATGAAGATTTCTTTTCTTTTCAAACGCAAAATGATAGATTCATTTTTCTAGTTTCCAGAAAAAAAAAAGATCTCCACAATCGATTAACGCGTTCGGATTTCATTCAAGTTTTATATTGGGCTAGTTTTTTTTGTACATTTAAAGAATTTCCTTAGTTGCAGCCAGAGTTGGGCAGCATTAATTACAATTTGTAATTAATTACATGAAAATTACAAATTACATCTGTAATTTGTAATTGGAAAAGAATCAATTATAAATTACATTACATTTGTAATTTGTAATTGAAAAAAATTCAACTACAATTACATTTGTAATTTGTAATTAGGAAAAAATTCGATACAAATTACATTCGTAATTTGTAATTAGGGAAAAATTCGATACTAATTACATCTGTGATTTGTCATTAGAACAGATTTCGATACAAATTATATTTTTCATTGTGTTTGAAAAAAAATTCGATACTTAATGTGATTCTGTAATTCTTGATGTAGTTCTGTAATTGATTTTGTGCCAATATCTGTAATTTGTGATTTTTTTTTTTCTCAATTACAAATTACAAATGTAATGTAGAAAAAAGAAAAACAAATATAATTTGTAATTAGTAATGTGCGAATTACAAATTTGCCCAATACTGTTGCAGCGATACATTTTGTGTGTGATAATCGAAACAAGTCTACTCTAATTTTAGCTAAAGATGAAGAACATGGCGGAAGAAGACCTTGAACGTGAGACGATAAAGATGTTAGGAATAGAGTCAAAAAATCACACAGATGCCCACTTAAAGTCAGTATGTCGAGCCTCAGGGTCAAGCAAAGTGCTGGGTAGATTACCCGACATTTTCAATCAAGACAAGCAATTCTTTTCAAAAGTATTGACGGCCTATCGCCAGAAGCTCAAAGTCTCCGACTGCATCGACGGCCTGGATTTTGAGGAGATAAAAACTGCCGTATGCCAGAAATGCACCTCTTCCGATCTTGCCGAATCTCTCTCAAAGAAATTAAAGGAAGAAGAAGAAGCCGGCGTTACTACGCCAATGACCGAAATCTCAAGTCTCCAAGCTATGCTCAAACGGATGCCTGCGGATTTAATCATAAGCCATACCGTCGCCAACGAGGAGATCATATCGCCTCTTACAGTCCTAGATATCGCCCTGCAGAACAATACTCCTGCAGATATATCCTCGGCGCTAGAAGCTCAACCGAGCAGCCTGAGAAATCGAGTGTTTGGAGACCTCCTTACTGTCCAAGCCTTATCGACCCAAATCGAGGAGAGAAATTTACCAAATGAAATTTTGATCGAAATGTTAAAAGCGATAAGCAAAAAATTAGACGCCTCTCAGCTACTAGATGCCTTTAACTCTGTTATGAAAGATAAATTCATTCAGCAAAAGTAACACGAACCGACGTCGTCGTCTCTGAATGCATAGAGTTGGTTCATTTATCTTGTTTTTTTTTTTTTTTTTTTTTTTTTCTTACGATCATTCGACCATCAATTTCTGACTTATCTTCAGTTAAATTTAGTTTTTCGTTTCTTTTCTATATTTCTATATGTAGTACCGTAATCCAGCGACAGAGAAAAATTGCAATTTTTTTCACAGGAAATAATGAGACGCTGCTTATTTAGTTGTTTTTTTTTTTTTTGTTTTTTTTTTCTTTGTTTTTGTTTTTCAATCATTCGTTAGAAATTTGAAGAGAACTTTATGAAACGACCACGCATAGTAGAGATGAGTAGTAGTACGCCTTCCGTTGTTAGTTTTAAAACTCGTGAACTTCATCGCGTTGTAAATATATAATGATACATGATAGTATAAGTATATTAATTAACTAACGACTAGTGATTTATTATTGACGTCTGATTTATTTAAATATGTTTAACAATATTCGCGATGGTTGGTACTTTATTTATCGTTATTACAAAGAGAAAAAAAAAAAAAAAAAAATAGAGGCTTAAGTTATAAATGACTCGCTATTATTATGTTGAATATTTAACAAACGCCAATCCTTTTTTTTTTTTTTTTTTTTCGACCATCGGAACCATCGTTTTTCTTTGACGTGTCTCGGAAGGATCAGGTTCGAATTGTTGGATTGACGCTGAATTATCATTATTATTATTATTATGAATATAATATCGTTGTTTTAGGTATCATTTTCATTTTTATTTATACATACGCAGCGAATAAGAAGAATTATAATTGACCATGTATCAGATGATTAGGATAATGATTTAATGCTCCAGTGAGTATAAAAGTTCAGACTGCTGCCAGGAATTATAGGATATGTAATTCGAGTGATTAAGCGGATAATCCAATTACAATATTATTAAAATTTTAACTGTAAAAGAAATAGGAGTGGTCCTGGTTATTTGAGAAGGTTTTTTTTTTTTTTGCAAGACTGTCTTAATAATGTTATGAAATGATTAGTTTTCAAAATTATTATTATATCTGCTAGGCAGATAATATGTTGTAAGTATGTACTTGCATATTCCGTGAGTACGTGACGTACTTTACAGTAATAAACTTATACTTGATAGAACCGCATATCGTATCGTCTTTCTTAAATACGTTATTGTTTAATTCATTCGAAATTTCACCACCATACGTATCAGTGTGTTTCAAATATTATCTATAAATTCTGCAATTGACCCAAACTACGATTATTTACATTTTTTTTTTTCTCATATCTATTACATCGGCTAACGCTAGTTCTTATATATTAGTATCTTTGGAACCGTAGATCAGGAATCATGGTTTCATTTATGATTGATAATAAATTTTCAGTCAATTACGGCTGAATCTTCGCAAGAGATGCGAATAAAATGAATTTGAAGATGCGAATACAATTTGCTCAGTATATCATCCAAATTACGGATTTGTTAATAAAGTATAGTATTGAAACGCAGTGCGCCGTATTACGCGCAACCCCATTTGCTGATTTTCATGTAACAACAAAACGTATCATGAATCAACTAGTCCGGTCAGTGGCGCTATCCCGTTGTTCGAGTGACGATATTCTGAACTAAATTTCACCGACCAAAAGCAGACGATTATTTAGTCACCTAACCTGAAAAATCTTCAATTTAAAAATCTAACCTCTCGCTAGAATTATTTTTACAGTTATACAATGCTGAACAATGATATAGACTGTGATGAAGAGGACGAAGATGTTGTTATTGCAGTAAGTTGTGATCTATATCGCATCCACGGTACAAAATCGTGTCAGTTTTTCTTACTTTTTTCATATGTATATTTTATTTCAGGGTAGCGAGCTCCATGAAGCTCTGTCAAAAATGGGCTATTCAGATTACGAACTCGTTCCTATTTCTGATAAAAAAACATCATCAGTAAACAAAACCAGTTATCAACTTGACCCAAAGGTTCACTGGGGATCCCGTTAATTCCTTCATTTTCAAATAAATAAACACAATCGCATAGACGGTCCTTTCCGCTCGGTCTGACCAATCATATCGCATTGTGTTTACTAACATGAAAAAAAAAAAAACATTCGAATAAGATTTTCGTCTAAATCATTTTACAAATTCTAAATCTTTTTTTGATTTATTTGTTTTCAGGAGAAGTCTGATAATTGGATTTCTGATATCGTTTATAAAAAATTACTCAACGTTTATCGGTGTATGATAAAGGTAATTGGAAAATAAAAATCGATATGTCTGGATTTTCAAAACTTATTATATTTCCGTTTATACATATTATGCGTGTTGCAACTGTTTTAAGAGGTAAAATCCTGTTGCCAGGATAAAAGTGCCTTGAGAAAGCAACTGGACATAATATCTGGAGCACAGCATCTCCTCGACGATCATGCCGAATTGATTAAAAGTCTATTGCATGAGGATTGTGAAAAGGGAATAAGGTACAGTAATAAAAATATGAGCTGGGGGATGTGTCAGGATTTGGAAAACTTAAATTATCTTTGTTTGTTCTGTTTTAGTGGAACAAACTGCTTTCTATTATGCCTAAAATACGCGGCGGTAACGACTGTCGGATACTACTTCATCAATCGTTCGAATCCGCTCACCTGGCTGGTCACATTACCCGCGATAGCCACCGCGCGGCAAAAATACAAAAAATGGCGGTCTGATCGGGATTTGAAAAGACTGATATCAGAGCAAACAGAGCTTCATTACACGTACAAAAAAGCCCTAAGAATATTAAGCCACTCTTTCAGAATGAATACAGGCGCGAAACAGTCGGGATTCAAATTCTCGTAAGGATAGATCATCAAAATTTACAACTGCCGTGACAAGTGCTAACGAATAAATGTAATACTGTTTGCTTTTTTCATTTTGTTTTCACGCAACAGCGATCTTGGGGCAGAAAAATTGAAATTTTTACAAACAATTACGGAAAGAACGGTCCAATCCGTCGGGACTATGTCAAGTGCCTATTACCAAACGACTTTGGAAATGGCTGAACTTTTGCCGGAATTGTACCGGCAGGATTTCGATTCTCAAATTACGTATTTCGATCCAGATTGCTTTACGAACTGTGGAGAAATTACGTACAACGGCCTAAAGGTGTGCGATGTGTTGAAAAAAAAAGTCCATGTATCGTTAAAATCCTTTCGAACACAACTGACACATAGTTATTTTTCCAGCAATTGTTCTATAGATTTATTCTGATACAATCAGAAATGCTGTTATCATTGGCAGTTGTCCGTCATAGCGATTCCGACGATCTATGCAACGATATAAAACGGGAAATGAAAATAGACCACAGGGTTCAACAGCTTTTACAATTGACAACTGAGCATAGAATTTCTATGTTTAAAACTGTCGAAAGTTTTCAAAAGCGTAAATTAACCGCGGTGGAGGATAAGTACAGGTAAAAACAAAATAATAAAATTATCTCGATGAATTTTCAAGCGATTTTTCTCTTTTCCCCTTATTGCAGAGGCTTTCCTGGCTCAAAGTGGCAAGATCTTTACGTTCGCCTGCACCTGACATCTCGCAAAATGGAAAAAGCTTATGATGCGATAACTTCCGTACTGGAAGAGATAGAAAATCATTTGGACAGACGAACGGATGAAGCCGAGCTTATAGCATTTTTGAAAATGAGACTGGACGAAGTTTTTCACGATGTGGACAAGGCGAGGGACTTGGCACAGCTCAGTGCGTTGGTAGTTTCAAAAATGGGACAGACACGTCAGAACGGAAAAAGGCAAAACGGGGACGAAAACAATGACGCGGTTGAAATATCGCGCCGTGATATTCCAGTAGTAAAAGACACCGACCCGGAAATAATCGATGAAGTTTTCGAAGAATATATTAGGGAACGATACTCCGAAGCTCTGATGAACGAGGCTGGAGATGATTACTTGGAAAAAACTTACAAACTTGATAAATTGCTGTCCAGGAATCTGATGAGCGAGTTGAAAGAAGCTCTGGTTGATAAGCAGAAAGATACCAGAGAAAGGGAATATAGGGCTTTGAAACGTATGAACAAAAATCCGGATGGTGAAATCGATGCAGAGGATTTTTCGAACGGAAATCTTCCTATGCAGGATCTTGATGCTGAAATTGCATCTAAGGATCTAAAGCCACAAGTGGAGCTTGAATTCACTAATGGTGCTTCCACGAATCATTCAGAAACTGAAAAACGAGAGTTGAGCTGCATCCCAAAACCACCACCTCCACCAATGCCGAAAGAATATCATCTGGTGATGAGTGGATTGGGAAATGTTGACAAAATAGAAGACCAACGGTCTACGGGCATTGTTCCTTTGCCTAATTCTCGATTTATTCCATTGCCTTTATTCTTATCTAATGATGAGGAAACTTTTATTGGTAGTGGGGAAAATTCTGACCAAGAACTTGTTGATGAAAGTGATAACGAAGTAGAAGAAGGCGAAGATGTTGAAGAAGATAAAGCGAGAGAAAAAGAACTGTGATTTATGATTCTTGAATTTTTATACTTAGCTAATCTGTTAACATATCAATAAATATAATCAATGGATGAATAAATACTGTGATCATTGATAAAATTGTTCAATTTTGAGAATATAATAACACAATATGTTGTTGATTGCGCATCTAATTAGTTTTCTATATTCATTTCTCGCCGCTGATGAAAAAATTACACTCAATATAATACAGAAGTTCCTCCGTTTTTCCTTTCCTCAAGTATCCGCCAACGTTAATTTAAGTGCGAGTCAGTTATGTAATATAAATCTAATCCGTGTTATAATAATAACAAAACTATAGGTATACGGAATCCTAACCTAAAAATGGAGCTGTCCATGTTATACCATTGTCCGCTGTAAATTTGATGTCATGTGAGTATTTAGTTTGACTTTTATGAAGTGGATTCAATAATTACTGGTAGGAATAAGCAATTCCACATATAGACCTATTTTTTATCATCAAATTGTTAGAATTGTTGCAAAAATTAGCAAAAATTGAATTAGTTTGAGGCTATGTTATATGCCTTCGTAAATTTTACGGAAAATTGTAAACATTGTTGGAACAAGATTATATTCTGTACAATCAATCCTAGACTGTCAGATGTTCGTTTGAAACTTTCATCGTCATTAGTTTTGATAGAATCCATATAAGGTTTATTACGATGATATTTCAACCGAAATCGAAACAAATTAGTATTGTGATTTTGTTTCAGTGTTAAAATAAATATATCACCACGATTCGAAGACGTTCAGCTGCCGCATGATAAAAATACATCGTTGCAAAATCGAGTATTTTCTGCAAGACATAAACGGCTTCTGCATAAAATTCATGCACTAAAATTTCTGGGGTGGGCAGCTATTTTCAGAATGATTTAATAGAAATAAAAAAATGGGAAGACCTAAAAATTCTATGAACATAATCGAAATTTATGATCAGAGAAATTAAAATAAATACACTATCTACGGTTTTGGAAATGTGAACATTTTCGCTGTGTTACATTTCCGCTGCGCGGTTTTTGAGAATTATCTTTCTTTCTTTTTACTCTACGTTATTATTTTGAACGCTTTAACCTATCGAGTATTTTTAAAGTATTTTCGAACTCTTTATTCACGTGATTTTACCATTTACAATCTTAGTATACTGCGGCCTTAGATAAATTTTTCCCAATAAAAAATGTTTTCCACACTCCGCGGGGCTTGTCCCGCCTATTCCAAGTTTCGAATCAAACAAACGCTAGTGTTTTGTTGCGGTTCTTCGACTCGGTCGGTAAGAAGTCTCCCCAAGCTTCCGGTCGAGAGATTCAAAATTAAAATATTGCGGTATGATATTCCCGCCAAAATCAAAATCCAAAATCGCGGATTTCATACAACCAAACGTCGCGATATCCCACCGCTTTTCGCGCTCATTCTCCGACCTGTATTGCGCATCGGTTCTTTCGTTTTTGGACGAACTCTGAGGAAGTGGTGGAATAAGAAAGATGCTAAGGAACGGGAACGGTACGCAGCTTGGCTCAGAAAAAAGAAACCATATTTTTACGGTGAGATTTGACTGGTTTAACATATTTTCTGCAGTTTTCAAACTCTCTGCATTATTTAAGATTTTTATTTTCCTATTCCCTGATGAAACTTATGTCAATGCATAATTACTGTACATATTAATTCAGGAATCATGGGAGCCTTTTTCTCGATAATATTGATATACTATTTGACGCATATCGAAAACACTCCGATAACAAATCGTCCACGTTTCATTATGTTCACGAAACAACAGCAAGTGGCCTTTGCTAGATTTCTGTTCGAAACGGTATGTATAAATTGTGTAGTATACATACAAGCGATGATACACGATAAGGTGTACGGCGAGAATGAGATTTCAGCAATCATTTGCTTGAATTGCAGCACTTGGAGCAGAATAAGGATCACATTCTCCCAAAAACCCATCCAACTTACAACAAATTACTGGCTATAACAAACCAGCTAATTAATGCCAACAAGGACCTAGAATTCATGAAGGACAGATCATGGACTCTGAGTGTTATCGACCTTCCGGCTAGGAACGCTTATGTTCTAGCTGTTAGTGGAAAATCGTTTGGAATAAAAGTGCCTTATTGAATTTTATTTCAACTTAAACTCTATGTAATTGATGAAGATGAAATCAGGTTTTTTCTATAGCAACAAACGAACGAATCCTCATTGCCGCGGGAATTTCTGAATCCATAATATTCGTGTTGCTTGTATAATTTTCAGGGAGGTAACATCTTCGTATTCACCGGGGTTCTTCAAATGGTTGAAAATGACGATCAACTGTCATTCATAATGGCCCATGAGATGGCCCACGCATTGTTGAAACATTCGGTATGGGTATTTTTATACGTTGCATTAATTGTAGCGATCGAATATAATTATTCGTATACTCTCGCTGAAATAACCCGTATATTTTGTTAAGATGGAACAAGTTTCGAACGGATTTATAATCGACCTTCTACTAGTGGCACCGATAATAATGATCTGGGCAGTATTCCCGGATTTACTTGCTGGTTTTCTTCAGATCACAGGACAATTGGTTTTTAATATTTTACACGATCTTCCCTACAGCAGGGCGCTTGAAAGAGAAGCCGATGAGGTCGGACTGACTATGGCAGCCAAAGTAAGCCCAGTTTATTCGCAATGGCCAATTCAATTTGCAAAAATAAAATAATCCTCGAATTTTACTCCATGAAAAAGTTGTTAGAAAATTTTCTCAATACATATATTGCTTAGGCATGCGTCGACGTTCGCGAAGCGGTTGTTTTCTGGGGATTAATGCGATCCCTAAAAGATTTGGATGCAGAACCTGACGAGATAGCGTGGTTGTCGACACACCCGAATCACGAAGATCGTGAAAAGACGTTGGATGGGCAGATGTCGAAGGCTATTGAACTTCGTAGCAATTATCAGGTAGATAATTTTATTACTTAAATTTATTATTGCGCTGTATTGTAATCATTTTCACGACTGCGAGGTTCTCATTGGCTTACAATGAAATCAGCAATAACATCAATTGTCTTTGTTATGTAAACAATTTGTATATCGTAAACAGTGCCCAAAGTTGAGTCCGATTGATCCGAGAGAAAAATTCTATAAACGATCGGCGAAAGAAATCGAGGCGCAATTCAAACAACGTGGGATTATTGTATGATGATTACAATTAGTATATGTAACATTATGTTACTTTTGTATTGAACTGTTACGACAAAAGGGGAAGTGGAGTCGATTTCACAGCACGTAAATTTTGCAAATGCAGAAAAAATATAATTAAGCCTCTGCAGGTTTTTTTAACCATCATTAGTCAAAGAGTTGAAAATTTAAAGTTTTCTAGCCTCTAGTTAACACCTGCACGATACAAAACCGTAAATATCTATCATTTTTTGTTAGTAAGATTATTACGCCCGTAACTGATTGTGCGAGAATTGCCATTTCTACACGTCTGACATCACAATGTGCCGTATCTCTGTTTCTCTTGCAGAATAAATCGACTCTACCCTTTCTTTGACGTATGTAAATATATATGTATATTTACTTGGGTTTCAAGTAGTAATAAATTTATTTAAATAAACGGAGTATTGACAATGTGTAAATCTAGATTAAATGTCCTTGTAAACTTCTGGAACTTCAGTGTATGATGGGGGATGAAGTGTTCGGTAATAAAGAGTAATAAGTTATAGGTATGAATATTCTCATAAAATCAACATCGTACGTATTTATTAATACTTAATAGTTTTATAAAAATACAGCTGACATTGTTATTGGAGTTTCGCGCTGTTAAATAAACGTACATTATATTATATACCTATTTTCAACCAGACGCGACTGGAACATAACAATATTATGAGGAGTTCAATGTTATTCCTTGACTAAACTTTCGTTCATAAATATCAATTTTCCGATTACATATTATAGCTATAATGTACAAATAATTGTCGACAAAGGAGTGTACAATATACATATGCTCCCATCTCCTATAATTTATTGGTATCTTTTATTGTTTGTTTGTTTGTTTTATTTTTTTTTTATCTTCTTTGTCAAAAATATCTCAAAGAATATCAATAATTCTACTGATCGTAGAAACGTGTCTTGCATGAGTTATGAAAATATCATGATTGTGATTCATAGTACTTAGTTTATTTCTATTCACACCATTAAAGCAGACTCTCTTACAGTAAAATAACTTTCGTCATATGTATCTCCTGATTGAATTATCCACAAAAGCGTGAATTTAAGTACCTTCTGTAAAACCTGGTGCCAATGAATGTGGCGAAAAAATTAAGTGGACTGAATTCCAGTGACAATAAAGCTATGAAGCTTAAAATTCTCATAACACGTGCCGCATTAGATAAAACTGAAATCTCATGCAATTCGAATCTGCGATTACATGTCAACTATCTAAAAACTCATTGGAAAAACCACCGAAATCTTTTAAACTTAAAATTAACAGTCAAATGAAGAGCATCGGTTGAGCGATGCTATTCGCATCTAGCAGTCAACGTTGGGCTAGGATTGACTGCATATTTAAATTATGCATGAATTTGCCTGTTTGTGATCTGAATTTCTATTCTTTCTTTATTGGTATGAATATTTCTATCGTGCTCTTTATTCAGACCATTTTAGCTAACCAAGCTGCCATGATGTGTGTGTGAAAAACTATAATGGGTATACACGGATTGCAAAATAGTTGATGATATAAACTAAGAAATTACAATGAAAAGAAATGGTCAAGTAACTTTGATTCGTTCTGAATTTTCACGATAATTGTCCTTCTGTTATCCTGAGATTTTAGCTTCAACGAATCTATATAAGGCACTATCGCTTATACAAAGACAGATGGTGCCCAAAAACATATTGAGATACTAAGATTTATCAAAAGGTATAAAGATTTGTTGAGAAAATTTAGGCCTTGGAATACAAAAGATAAGAATTTGAAAAATTGGAGGTAATAGATTTGATACCTACAGTTGTGGTGCAGCTTGATAGAAGAAGGAAAAGTTGGTTTTTTGAAAAGATTATAGCGGGAAGCGTATGGCAAAAGTTTCAAGATTAAAATCAATCCGAAATTCTACTTTACTTATTCTTAATGAATTGAAACGAAAAAAAAACTGAAATACTTAGAAACAAAACAACAACGATATTACTCTTCTTACTCGCCATTAGCAAATTAATGTACAAATTGTAAATGGTAATAATTATCGGTAACACGAGCGAGTAAGTACTATGTTACGGTAAATATAGCTGGAGTGGGAATCAGTGAGTGTAATTAAAAATTTATCTAAAACTACGTGATTCAACGATTCTTCTCAATCCCGCATGACAGATATTGAAATCCGTATAAGCATAACGAGTACATAATCTAATAATAATAGTAACCCAGCGAATACTGAATAATAAAATTAATACACGGCGGTGGTAAACGCACCGTTTCAATTCTTTACCACATACATGAATACAACGTCATTATTTAAACGTTGTAAATATACGACCATTTAATAATACTATTATAAAACTGTCTTTCCCAAAGGCAAAGTAGGAAGTTTACTTACGCTTTTTTTTTTTTGTTTTTTTTTTTTGGCCGAAGAGGCCAGACTTTTCTGCAATTTATCTACACACAATTATTACCCCTAGCAACTGGACTAAAATTTTAGCTTTTCTTCTCCAATTTATTTACTTATTTGACGATGCTCATGATTCAGAGTCAACGACAATGCCTTTTTATTCGCTCTGCTGTACTTGATCAAGTAACTAATAACTGAAATAATCAAATATATTATCAATAAAGATTCAAAAGACGTAAAAAATCATCGACAACTTACCGATAGTAATTGGGCTTGAAAGGACCAGCCTTGTTAAGTCCCATGTATTTTGCCTGCTCGTCTGTAAGCTCCGTTAAATGAGCGTCAAAAGTTGGCAAATGCAATGAGGCGACGTATTCATCTGTATTAAAATATTACACGTTAGGGAAAATTGAATCTTTTTAATATAAAGAATTTAAGTGCTTGTTGATAACTTTTTGTTATCAAAGACTCACCCATTTTTTTGGGTAACAAGTAAACGTCGCTCTTGTATCTTCCCTGCGGCGCGTTAAAAAGTTCGATTAACGCGAGTGCCTGGGTCGCTGCAGTTATGGATACGACAAATGACGGGATACTAGAGCACGATAAATTGACTAATCTTCCTTCTGCCAATAAAACAATACGTTTGCCATCTGGCCAGATCACATGGTCGACTTGAGATCTGACTTTTTCCCACGTCAGGTCAGGCGTTCGTAAACTGTTCTGTTTTCATAAGAGACTAATTAAATAAAATGTTGGTAGTTATTAAGGAGTTTTGGGACACCGAAGAGGTACAATTAAATATATATGTTCAGATTCGGTGTCCCCAAACTCTTTGAGGAGATGTGTACAAGTAGATGGCTGAAGAAGTGGATAAATTAGGGAATTTATACTTTGACAATTCGTTATTCAATTCCATATAAGTATTTTTTTAGAAAATCAGAATCAACGATTATTTCTCGGTACATATAAATTCCTGAAATAAAGTGGGGTTTGAATAATTTCATGTATTATCAACCTACAATGTCTATTTCAGTGTTACTATGGCCCATATTACAGACAACAGATCCGTTCTTCATTTTATCCATATGTTCTCTGGTAACAACATTTTTATTCCCAGTAGCGGTGATCACTATGTCAACGTTTCTGATGACTTCGTTAAGTTTGACAACCCTAAAGCCGTCCATGCTAAACATAAAATTTCAAATCAGAATTTACCCAAGTCAAAGTAATAGGGGATATTAAAATTAAAATCATAGACATCTAAAACTTTGAAAAAGTGTTCGATCTGTCTGTAGCATCACCTGGCTTGCAGAGCGCAGATTGGATCTATTTCCGTGATATAAACGATGCATCCTAATCCTTTCAGTGCCTGACAACATCCTTTTCCAACTTCCCCATATCCACAGATCACGACTTGTTTTCCACCGAACATAACGTCCGTGGATCTCTTCAAACTGTGTATTAAATTTATAGTTTGGTTAAAATTCAAACTGAATTATGCACGAGATAACGTATTAGGTAATAACTAATGTATTCATCAGCCCAGAGAATTGAATGATGTATGACTTCTGATGGTCCTTAATAAATGCGTATTGTATTCTGGAGTCTGGACGCATATTTAAGTAACGAATTTTATATAGTATATGATTCGACAGACAGGTGCTCGTTCCTAAACGTGTCGATTGTGTTTCATAATTTGCTGCTCTGCACTGCAAGCTGCTGTACGATTATCTACTATAGAAAATAGTTTCGTAACAATTGTGCGTGCAATAGTGACGTAATATCTTTTTCTATCAATTTGAATAGTTACCCGCCGTTTTATTGCGTCATTTATTTGGCTAATAAAACCTTGGCTTATTTCTTATAAGACGACAGAAGAAAAGGTGGAATACATTTATCGTTCATTGATTATGCAATTTTTCACCTATATCTTGTCACCTATGTGACGAAAATTAATACAAAAACATTTTCACGTACTCAATAAAGGAGAAAAACATCTGACTTGTTTCTTGAAAGATTATATCCTTGTTTTCTAACGTCAAACTATATTTAGCTGTTCGTTTCACATAGAATATTCTTGAGCAAGCTAAATATCAAATATCGTCTCCTTTGTTAAACGTCTCACTTTTTTCATACCTGTCGATAATGCTTTCCCGACAGCTGTAGAGATTGTCAAATTTCGTTTTAGTCACGCTGTCGTTGACATTCATAGCTGGAACTGAGAGTTTACCAGCTTTTGAAAGCTGGTAAAGTCTGTGGACACCCGTAACACTTTCCTCGACAATTCCTGCGCCGGTAAATAAAACATTTATACAATAATAACAACCGAGAAAGTTTACTCAGATATGTTCAAAAGAATTACTATATGTATATAAATATTTCTAACAAGAACAACTATTACCCTGGATCATTTTAAACATCGATGGATATTTTTTCAGCATCAAATGAGTCGCGTCTCCTCCGTCATCAAGGATCATATTAGGCTGCCAGTTCTCAGCAGCAACACACTTGTCGATACACCACCAGAAGTCTTCCTCTGTTTCTCCTCGCCACGCAAAAATAGAGTAACCGGCATGCGCGAGCGCCGCAGCAACCTCATTTTGTGTCGAGTAAATGTTACAGGCTGCCCAGCGTACCTGAGCACCTAACTGGACCAGCGTTTCAACAAGAACAGCCGTCTGTGCATTGATGTGGGTGCAACCCACTATCTTGGCATTCTTTAATGGCTATATTTGGAAAAAGTTTATTGAATAATAATCAATCTTGTAGAATTAGGCGACTATATCGAACAGAAAGAACTGTGGGGACACAAAAATCGAATACACTAGAAGAATCTGTTGAGAAATAGCGACTAATTTCATGTTCGATTGGATTCTCAGCAGGGGAAATGAAGATCCATTGAATAGTAAGATGAAATTACTATTTCAAATCGAGGATATTGTTCGGAAGACAGAAATGAATGAATCCTGGGATTTACCTTATCTTCAGCAGCGCGTTTACGCAGTGCCATTATTCCGGGCATTTCTTGTTCGGCTATTTCAATTTCTCTACGTCCGAATGCGTACTGGTTAATGTTACGGACGCAGAAATCTGCAAAGCCCTTTTCTGTCTTCTGTATTTTTTCACGCGGCGATACATCATCTTCATCGGACGAACTTCCTAAATTGCAGATACTGAAGTACAGTCGTTTGCGTGGGAATGATAAAAACAGCGGCGAGTAAAACTTAGAGAGAAACCAAACTCAGTTGGCAGCCAATCGGTTCAGAACATAAAAAAAGGTCAAATAACATAGTAGGCGAAGGTGTGAGAACAGAAATGAAAGTTAAAATCTTTTTTGTGTAAAACCATTAAAAAGAGGCAACTGAAATATAGATAAGAAATGAAAAGAAATGAAAGAGCAACGTACTCATACCGGAGCTGTAGCTATCGGTGCTGCTTGCAGACAAAGATCGGCTTCTGTAGCGGTTTGCTTTCTTCAAAGCTCCAGATTTGGCCTCCTAAAATATTTGGTATCATTTGAGATTGATTTATCGTTGGTAATCGGACTTGCTCTTTGGTCACGGTAGTAGGGAGGTAACGTGATAAAGACAATATATAATAAATCAAAAACAAACAACACAAATGATGCTATTTATTGCTTCAAGGCAAAGGTGTGGTGGCCAAGCCAAAACATAAGCACATGCTACTGATAGACATGATAACACTGTTGTTCTCCTACGAATAACAGGTGTGCAGAATTAACGCGGACTGTTACTCCCCGATCTCCAACTAAATTGGAGTATTAGTCTTCAATATGGTTTCGAGGGTGATAATGTAAAGAAATCAGAGCCAGGATAGGAAAATATAAAGATGAGAACTCGTCTTGATTTCCGCCAAAGGTAAATAGGGATATTCTCTATCAATTTTTTCCAATACATATATATATATCAGTCTAGATGTCGATCATTAGCAATTGTCAGTATACTTGAATAACACGTTGCCATAAAGATTAAACGTACACAAGAGTAAAGAAAAATTAAACTTAATGAAAAAATACAAAAAATCATCACAGCGCAGAGGATAATAATAATAATATAAAAGCCTAAAAACGGCGAAAAAGCATCCGCTGCGATTGATAGGGAAGAAAGAATGTCGTTTGCCTGTTAATCACACTGGACCGTGCAGACAGCAGCTTCCATCGTTTAAGCTCATTAAATATTACTAAATACATACAGATGTTTCTACACTAAAGCTTCTTGCGATACTATAACCGTTGTATGACAACGTTGCCAAGTGTCCGATCTTTTCAATCAACAATTCACTCAAAGTGTCCGTCATGAGGGAGATAATTAGTGCTTTTAATTGCTTGTTGTCTCTCTCGTCACCCAGCTATTGTGTCAATTAGTAGCATAGAACTTGGCTCGTTTAAAACCATAACTATGTCAAATGCCCAGAAAAGGAACCCTCAACTATTAGCGCATGAATCTTTATCCAGTACTAAAGGAAGGTGTAAAAGCACGGCGATGATGATTCCTAACTATGAAATAGCCTAAGTAGGATTCAAATTGACGAGACTAACATTGCTTTTATTAACACGAAGCACACTTTCTCACGATTATTGCACAGTATCTAGATACTTTACTTACGAATTGTCTAATACAGTCTAATGAGTATTTGTTAATTATCATATCATGCTTCTGAATGCTGGATAACCGATCATGCTTTTGGTGAAGGATTGCTCGTTTTGGAGTAACGAAAAAATAGAAATAGCCGTATACACGGTCCAGTTTAGTGTAGGATTTCAAGGCATATATAAACACTACAGCGTTAGATTGTTGAGATGTCGTAGACAAACAGTCTTACTTACTAATTTTGCTCTCGGGCCGTGAAAGGCATTATTTGAAGCCTCTAGGCTCTGAAATCACAACAACGAGCACTTCAAAATTCACCTCCATTAACTCTTTCTAATATATTGTGTCCCGGATTATTTCAATACTCTTTTTTTTTTCTCTTATTCTTCTTATTCTTCTTCGGGGCAAATATTTGAAGAAAATAACAAACAAATAATATAATCAAACGAGTAACAAAACAGACAATGAAATAAATTCGAGTAAGTAAAACGCACACAACATATCATATGCAATCGAGTTTTGAAAAGAAAAGTATTTCTACCTTTGTTACATGTGTATACAAATTTTAAACAACACGTCTTTCACTTGTTATTCAAAAACCATTCGTCGTGCAGTTTCTATTATTTTATGCGACGATATTAAGTCATCGTTTCATCTAAACTAAAAACCATGATAATAATAATAATAATAATAATGATAATCATAATGAATATTCTATCGTAATAAAAGGGCTGCGATTTACCTGTAAGAAAAATCTATTAGCTCGTAGACAATGAAAAACGAAAAATTATTCTACCTTTGTTATCCCTTATCTTCAAACAATGTTTCTAATTACTTTTCAACAGTTCCTCACCAACTCTTTCTTTACTTCCTATGTACCTAGTAGGTGACATGCTTTATTTCTTACAGCCATAGAAACAGAAGCTACAAGCATTCTTGTTACATGATAGCAGGGTTCAAGTAAAATATTTAGGAAATTCACATTGATCAGACAAATTTCAAAACATCCCTATATAGAGTAGATATTGTCTTTCTCTGATTCATTCAACGATTGAAATAATCGCGATTGTGTTACTTGAATTTATCCTTTCTTTGATTAAATATTCTGCGATTTTATGGATATTTTGCAACAGTCCTGCAACGGTCGTCGTTCTCGTTTATAATAATACCATATCTACAGTCATGCATTCGAAGTATGCGCTTGAAGGGCCAGGATGTTGTGAATGTATAGTATTTATGAACATATTTCGGCATAATTAATCTCGTTCTGGGGCAAAAGGTGCTAGAAGTGATTTGTTGGAAAGCCTTGGGGCTCGTTTGCTGGGAAAAGCACTTCCCGAGTGATAAGATCTTAAGAAAACCTTCATTTGGAAATGATAAAAAAACCTCAATCTCGAATTCTGATGAATGAATGAAGGTGAGTTTGGCGTAACTGAGAAACAACTTTCTGATTGACTGTTGGATTTTTATTATCAACGTAGCATTGCGGGAGGCAATTAGATTCATTTTGAAAACTACAAAGAAAAATGAGTCAAGAATTTATAGTCGGCTTTTGTTTTACATAATGAGACGATTATGTAATTCATATTTATTTTCAAACACGTGAAAACGAGTTCATCCAAGATTAGAAACGACGTTTAGAAAAGCGACAGTATCTTGGATGTATATAATCCGGTTAAATCCACAATAAGAATCATTGTCCACTCGGTGAGTGATAAAGAGACTAGTCATATCCCTGATACTGTCCGATTGATTAGAGATGACTGATTAATAACAGAAGCCCTAGTTTCCTAATACCTTTTTCAACATCACTAAGGATTATATATGTCAATTTAATAATCGATGGAGTTTTATCCAATGATGAAACAAACGTGGAAGTAACATTAATTTTTCATTTCTTTTTTTTATCTTTTTTCGATACTTGTTGATGTGAAATTCAAAAAGAACAGACAATAAAAACAGTCGATAACTCAAGCAATTGTCATTGCTTTTTTGATATCAGCTGTTTTTTTTTTTTTTTGTTTTTCGAATCGTTAGACAAAAGACAAAACATAAAAACAAACGAATAATAAAACAGTGAAATGAGGAATGAAAAAACAAAAATGAACAGATGATGTGTTTCGATTTTTGTAGTCAAAGAACGTAAGAATAGATCCGTTTGTGTAATATCTGGGACATCGAAAGTATAGTATAGTATAGGCATAAAGTTTTGTCCGAAATGTTACGAATGCGAATGTGCGTGTAAACGTGTGTAGGTACGACGCAGGATCATTTGAAGTAAAACGGTAGTGTCAGCGATGAAAAAAGCGCGGCAGTTTCTAGTGAATAATATAAAAAAAAGGAGTGATCATCGTTTGTCATTTCTTAATATTTGTTACCTTCGTTACGGTGCCAGGGTCTGTAATTGGACCGTCGGAAACACGATTTCTAACATCTTTTCCAGACGTAGTGCTGTCGGGACCGTCCCCGCTGTCCGCCATCTTGAATTGATCTACTTTATGGGATTTGGATTCCACTTGCTCAATCTATAGACCCGATCGCCCGAACCCCCGTCTTCTTTTCTCTTTCTTTGATTTGAAATTTTTTTTTTTTTTTTTCAAATTTGATTACGTCACGTCGAGAACGCCTTTGCCGCGTTTCGATCGAATTTCAAATTGCGGGTGACCACAGAGCCCTCAAACACCTTCGTATCGAGTCAAAGCACTCGATGGACTGATTAATAACCGCTCGATTTCAATACTCCGTATATATTTCGTTGATAACAAGACGTTGTAACGGATGGATAGATCGATGTATACAACGTATGCCGGACGGACCCGTCGAAAGTCACGAGTTAGTCTCGCCGCCTCAATTCAACGACTTGTGTGACATATCGAGGCTATCGGTGATCGCGTATCCACTCCCAACAGCTGACTCTCTCTCCGCTCCACTCTTTGGCCTTTTTCTTTTTTCTTCTCTCCTTGTGTGTCTTTCATCTACATCCATACGTACCCCTCGTTTCCTACCGCGGATTTTCGGCTGAAAATTTTAAGCACGGTTTCTCTCTATATTCGTTACGTGAATACGACTAAAAGACGGGAGCCGATTGGCCGACTGTCGGTCATAGTCATATAATCGACATAGAAATGAACCGAACTGTCAATTTCAACCCGTAAACAGAAGTTGAACATCATCATATTGTACTGCTTGCATTTGCGCGGGTAAATATGCTTCTCGAGTTTGTTTCGTGATGAATTTGATATTTTTAATCAACTGATGTCGCTAATGTGAAACTTGTGTTTGATGTGTAAATCTAACTTCGAAAGTAAAAATTATTACAGAAGAAACTTTTCAAAAAGTGACAAATTATGAGAAATGAACCTGAGAATCTTATTTTACGTATTCTACGTAAAACGTACGTATTATGTAAATAGCATCAAAAACCCTCATCTGACCTATAATGAATAATAGACGTATAAATGATGGCATTATTGTCGAATTCAGGTCTCAAAATCTGATAGATGACTATTATATCAATTTTCAATAGATTTTTGATGTGTTAATATTGAAATATTTATCTTATTTATTCCTAAAGTATAAACAGTAACGGAGAAAAAAAAAAAACCAACTTACAATTAATAAGTTTTAATCTGAGTATAATCGTCGATAAAGAAAATCTCTGTATAGTATTACCGAAATGTTCGTATGGCCCTGTTGATCGCCATAACCTTTACCAACTTGTGGCGCTGCCTGACATTGTATTATCGAACTATTTCTACACATGCGTATAATTCATATGAAAGATCATTGGGTTGCCTATAGCAAGGCGTACCAAACATTGAAATCGCGTTGAAGACGTAAATTATGAATATTGTTCTATTATCTAGTAAAATTATTCTACATTACAGTCGTCAGAAAGTTGACTGTGAGAATTCTTTCAATATTTAATTTGAATTGAATACTTGCAGATTTTTTATTCTGCCTAATTATGAAATTACAACTGGAATTTGAGTATAATAGATGAATTTTGATCGCCATTTAAGTCACCGGCTGTATTTATTATTATTTTTTGATTTTAATTTATTTTTCTTCAATACATAAGCGTTTTATTCCCACTCTTTAGATCGAAAGTAGGTAAAGGTATGATAAATTTAACGACTTGTGTGATATTGACGAAAGTAGTATCCTCGCGATACGATGTGGCTATACGGAATAGCCTTCGATCGCGCACGATCATCCGCAATCGTTTCTTCGCGTTTTATAACAGAGAAAGCGCTTATGGACCGATGTGGAAGGAGTTATTTCAATTTTCGTACTATAAGATACTCGTGATGTTGTTCTATTAATTCCTCATGAATAGAGGTTAGCTATTCGGTGGCTTAGTCACCGCCGTAATTCCAAAACATTAATTAACCACGTCGGCCTGATATCATCATCTTTTTAAATTACTAAAATAATATCCGTATTCACAAAGCGCGGTATACACGGTATAACAGTAAATCATAATCAAACTCCCATTTATCGAACTCTCTTTCTCTCTTAGTAAGAAAATCTAAAAATTCTTTAGAAAAATCGGAAAAAAAAATCTTTTCCGTTTGATTTCCTCTTTTCTTTCTTATCTATAATAAATTTTCTTGGATCTGATCGACCAACCGTGACGAATATGACAGCAAAACGTCGGATGAGATTCTCCATATTTATTTTATTACAAAAATAAAAACAAGCTTAATAAGAGAGTTGATTGCCCGGCCTCGGCCTTGTTAACTATTTATCATATCCGGAGATCTGGTTTATAATAGTACTAAAGTGTATGTATGTATATATCTATATACTACGTTCGATCCAGTTACTGTGCCAGTAACGAACGTCAGGTGACATTGATTCGAATCTCAGTATATCGCCCACAATCGAAATATATACCTACGCAAAATAAAACAAATAGACAGGTGCATAATTGACCCTATAGGCAATGTTCAAAAATTGTCATTTTCAATGATGAATCAATATACTTTGTCGACCAGACTTAAAAAATAAAAACAATATCTTACCTGGAAAACTATACCTACTAAGCTTTTGGTTCTGCCCTAAAGTTATCGTTATTCAAGAATGAAATATTTTCACCGGATATGAATTTGTTTATGAAGAGAAAGAAAGAGAGAGAAAAAAAAAAAAAAACAAGATCGAGTACCAATACCGAATATTTGTATTTGAAAATTCCGATTGGTTGAGCAGTCCTTAAATGGTTACCGAAAACATGTTTCATTTTTGAATACTGACTCATTGGCGCGTGCCGATCTACGACGATCACGCGTCTATAGGTATACGAATAGGTATATATATTGAGCAACGATTCTATTACTTTTCAAACATCTCTGCGGCCGGGATGCTGCACCGTGTTTTATACCCAGACCTCGCTAATAGGTATCGTACAATAACAGATCAAATCATATCGAATGAAAAAAACTGCATGCCATGCGGAATCATTTGTGAATCGAATGTTCGAAAAAAAAAAAAAAAAATTGTTTGAATGAAAGAATAAATCCCATGGATCAGAGATATTCTATACAGTCTATGGCGATTATTGGCAATCAATCGATTCCTGTCCCAGCTCTGTAGAGAATAATCACACAATGAGGTTTATTTTTATGTTTAAAGAACATAAGGAAGAGAGCGGAGCAGGTTGTTCTGCGGTCCTTGAACCACTCGACATCACGTCATGGCTATTGGAATATTTGGTAACAACTGAATTGTGCCTGTAGTATTGTTAGCTCATGATAATCGATCATAGGAAATCGTATAATATTAATCGTTTAATACCTTCCTTAACGTGTCCGCGGTAAAAATTAATCCACAAATTTTATTACGGATTTTTGTGACAAGTTTAAACTTTTCGTGGTCTTTTCTTAATGAACATTGCAGCAAAATTTAAAAGGGTTCAAATTTAGCTAGAAAAATTTCAAAGCAGTTTATATGATAGTAGAAAAGCCGAGAATCAAAATCTGTGGAAAAAACAAAGGGTATCAAAATACTTTGATGGGATAATTTTTTTCTGTTGAAGACTGCAATATTACAACGTTTTACTTTTCGTCACCTTTTCACCAATTTTCTAAATTGGTTAGTTTGAATTTCCGAATCGTATATAGATAAATCGGCTCCAGGATGTGCGTGAATGGCGGATATATCATCCGGAAGTTTGTGAGCTGGGAATAACTCGGCGCTCTTACTTTCGCCGTTCACTATACAAACCGCAAACCGGAAATGCTTTTATTCGATCTTAATTCGTCTCAGTGAGCAATCGGTATTCCCAACCGGTTATTACCCGCAGGTTATCGGATCAACCTGACTTTACTAACGGCCTCTTGTTCGCAGACCGTTTCATTTCGCTCGGTTCGGATTCCATATTTCGTTTCTTATGTATTGGACAAAAAATCGCCTAAAACGATCACTGATCAACAGAGCCGAGTAATCTCACACTTCGATTTCAAGTCATTGATCCAAATGGCCTTTTTATTCGATTGAAAAAAAAAACAACAAAAAACAAAAAAACAACATTATAATGAGTAGCACGAGTCAGATATTTACTTATGTATGATGAAATGTACAATATATTTATACATAGGTATACAAGGATCGATAAATTGATCTTCGTGGGTCGTTGCCTGTTTGGCCCTTTAAGTTCCTTGTCGTAACTTCTTAAGGAGATGGATCAGGATTTTGTCCAATTGTTGTCCGAGCTCAAATACATCTTGGTCGAGCTTTGCACGACCGATTCTGCAGCGGATCTATAGAATCGCAATGATCGAAGATCGGTTCGCACTTGTTACCGGACGGACAGATCATTCCGCGACATATGTTGTGCAGTGATTTATCTCCTAGATTGGAAAAATACGAAGAAAATCAACGGAAAGAAACCGCATGTGGATTTATTGTAATTGAACCAGCACCGTAATCAATTACAACTTAATTAACAATTTTGGCTTGGTACCACGTGAGTGAAGACATCCCGCCCGATTGCTACATCCGGTGATCACAGAGCAGTCCTGGGGTCTTTGAAGAAAGCAATGATCGGGTGAAGAGCAGTTCATACGACTACATAGATTCTGGAGTCTTGTAACATCCTGTTCCGGTATGCATGCTTGGAGAATCCGGCAGGGGAATCCCCGGCATTTTGGTTCACGAAGTATGCAGGCTAAATGCGATCCCGGACATTTGAATAACGCGCAACTCGCTGCTTCATTTTTAATACCTGCGATTATTCAGATCTGATAAATGGAGGTGCTGATATGTTTGGAAATTGGATATGTGTCTGTTTTTTTTTTTTTTTTGTTTTTCTTCTTCTTTTTTTGAGTCAATCCACTCCTCGTTGTGAGTGTAACCCCCTTGGGTACCAAAACTGCAGAGAGAAAACCCAAAAATTTTTGACTGGGATATCAAAAAAACGGGGGAAAATCCTCAAAGTTTACTGTTCACTATGTAACTGGGGGAAGAGAATCCCTGAAGTTGGGAGTTTTTGTAATTGTTGCGAAGAAAAAGCCTGGAAGTTGGAAGTTTCCTCTCTGATTGGGAAAGATCATAACTGAAATCCTATGGAATTTAAAATCGACTGTATATATTCTTCAGATGCGCCGTATAATAATGTGTCAATATTTCTTCATCGGTACTGATCATCTTAATAATCGTTTGGAATATTGAAAAAAATAAAAAAAAAAAATGAAATCAAAAATCTTGACCGAATTCCAGGTAATATTATAAGTTTGCTGTAATTTAGTGACCTACGTATCGCATGTCGACGCGTTTAAATTCCGAGAACGTGTTTTTCTGCCCCCCGAAGAGTTATTTATACTGTCTCATGTGGCGAAAGCCGTCGATAATATAATAAGCGAATGAATAAGTATTGAATTTATAAATTAATAAACACGAGAGATTGTAAACGCCGGAATAGAAACTCACGGTGGGGTCTTTCCGCTGCGAGAGGGAGAAATATTATATGAATAAGCGTTGCAGTGTCACGAGCTGTTGCAATTAATGCAATTATCGTATATTACAATTACCCACACTATACCCTCAGCTGTACCTATATTTTAATGAAGTTTACTCACCAGCCACACATCGAGCGTTTGTCTTCGTGTAAAGACCTGTCCTCTGATCTCGTACGTATCTCATAATGCAACGATGACTCTTCGAGCACCGGACCTTATCGCAGGAACTCGGCATCCCTGCTAACAATCAAACGATTCCAAAATTCAAGAAGAAAAAAAAAAACAACACTGTTTTATCAAGCTGGATACTGAAAAATTTGAACCGGAATGATTCCTTCGAAAAATTTCTAAAAAAAAAAAAACCAAACCAAACCAAAATTCAAAACTTGATTCAGTACAGACATTTATAACATTGCACATCGTTATTCTGGATCGAATGAATTTCCGTCATATGAATTAAATGACTTTGCGTGAACTAATTGTAGATTTTATTACATATTATAGATGCTTACGATTTTCCGCATCATCGTCATTAATACTGCTGCAGAATACCATGCTGGGACACGGAGGTGATCGACACCAATTTTTCCTGTATATGCAGTGCGATTTCTCGCCGCACATCAGACGCTGACAATCGAGTTCCATTTCTGACGTAAGGTACTCAATATAATGTCAAAATTGAATTGAATGAATTTCGTAATCTGTTATCATTAAAAAATGAATGGATACGTTTTGCAAGGAAATTCAAATCGAAATCGAATTTCTGAAATTGCTTGTGACAAAGTTTCGGTAGCTTTAAAAAGACAACAAGGAATCGTCGATGAATTAAAATTATACCTTCGATGATCAATTGGCCTGCCCCTTTCCCTTGATTGTGAGTAAATCCAACGTTAAACTGGCTCACAAAAACCAGAAAAAACAGCCTCGACGTCAAACTGACCATATTGCCTCACACTGATTTACCTGTCGACTTCAGGATAGTCTTTCACTCAATGACTGTACTCATAGTGGAAGAATTCTTCAACAAATCATTGTTTGTGAAACGAGTACGCGACGTTGGGTGCATTGTCCGACTTCGTAAGAAAAAAAGCAAAATGCAATTGAAAGCGAAGAGTAGTTGAAGTTTTTTTTTTTTTTTTTCTGTTGATTGTGTCTTTAATGAACATGTTGCAAACGACTCGCGAAAACTGGTCACTAAAATATTGAAAAATGATTTGACTGATTGATCATCGATTTTTCATACAAGATAGTAATTCGCGCAGACAGCACACGATATTGCAGCAAAATTGCAGAAATGTGACTTTGCAAGGACTGAAATATCGCAATCTATTTATTAATTTTTTTGCAACACTGCAGCTTCAACTGCAATTTTTTATTACGATTGCTGCAGTCTAGCTGTGATGTTGCACTATACAGCAAATTATTCCAAAATTGCTTGAGATTTTTCTGTAATGTTGTAGTTTTAACTGCAATGTAATTGCTGTTATCTTTCTGCAATGTTGCAGTTTTAACAGAAATATATTCCTTCAATATTCCTGCAATGTATGCAAATTTTCAACTGAAATATTCCAACATCGTAGCAATATTTCTGTAATGTTGTATAGTTCCGACCGGAAAATCACAAGATTACAGCAATATTTTTGCAACATTGTGAACTGCGAAGGCGAGCTTTAGACTTTCCTCGGATCGTCGACGTACAAGCTCGGGGTTGATATGAAGTGATTGAGATTTCCGTACGGTTCATTTATTGTCAGTTTGAAATTGGAATTGAAATAGAAAAAGAGTGGGGGGAAAATATGAGTCCAGTAGTGTAATTACGGGTCATGATTGCGGGTGTTGAATCAATGACTGTGAGTACGTAAAGAGTGCCATTGCGTAACGGGAGCTTGACGGCCTTTGAACTCATCAGGCAAAGAGTCACGCTCTGGCAATATATATATCTGTTTATTGCCTGTTGATAGAGAAGCTTACGATGAGTAGAAACCTCAGAGCTCCGATAACCCCGCAACTGGTCAAGTTGGCTCCTCCTGTTTTTAAACGAGTCAATATTCGTGATCATCGAACATTCGTTACACCAACATGTCGTCATTAGTCTCTTTTCGTTCGGTTCTTGTTTTTTTTTTTTGTACTGTTATATGCAGGTTCTCTTCTCGAATCATCTTCTTCTCTAATCAAAATACGCACGCCCATTTCAATAACGTATCGAACTACAGCTCTTTAGCTTGTTATATGTATGTATACAGTCTAGGCTCTCAAGAATTGTGCAATTTATCATTGATTTATCAATCAAATTTATACATATATATATACGTAATGTACGTTTTACTCCACGTAATATGGCGACTGGGGACATCGAAATATGGCGAAACCGTCATGCCGGGATTGAAAGAACGTGTAAATAACCTTATACATCAAAAAATCACGTTATAACATCGTCTTCTATGTATACAAATTTAGCAACGATTTGTAAAAAGAGGAAATATTTCGTTTCTTATTTTTGAAATTTATTTCTAAATAAACGAACGAAGCTTCTTATGATAAAAGTAAATGAAATTAGTTGAGGAAGGACATGGATGTGTGAAAAATGAAAATGCAGACCTTTAATACATTGTGTATCGGGTTTTAGTTGAAATCAGATAATCGTTTATTCAATTGGCAGTAATTCTTCGCCATTGCGGATTATAATATTCACGTATATTTCTGGACAAATATGTAATTAATCGAATAATCAATTATAATTAATTAATCAATCAATCGATCAATCGGTTTTTGTGAAATCAGCTGTTGAACAATATATATGTATATACAACATATTATACAATATATATCGTTACACATTATTAACCTGCACGTGGTAATCTCTTAACTATATATACGAAAATCTTTACGTCTATATATGTGCGTGTCGAGTGTTTTGTACGCCTGTGCATCTCTGTCGTATCGGCATGTGTTTGCGTGTGTGTGTTTTTGTGTATAAATGCAATAAATAGATCGGAGGATGATATATCGCGTGAATATAATGTACAGAAAAAAAAAGAAAAAAGAAAATTGTGAAAAAAATGATCATTATGTCAACGAAATTATTACCTATGCTTTTCCCTAATTCCAATTCAACAATTATCTAGTTTGCTCTCTAAACATGCATATCGTTAGAACCGCACAGTTTCTGCCAAGTAGTCTAATGAGTATACAAATAATTCTAAAATGCATGAAATTGCAGTAGCTGCGAATTGAAATTTAAGAAAATAAATGAAAACCCTCGAATTCGTTACCCTTAATTTTTTCGAGGTTTACCCTCAAAGTTCAAAGTTTGTTCTGTGGTTTGTGTTTAAGAAATACCTCCAACTTGGTGGTAAACTCTCAAGAGCTGAGGATTTTTTATTTTTATTTTTATTTTTTTGGTCATTTTTCTTGTCGTCCGCGGGGAGGCAACAGCTCTTTTTCATGTATAGGACTGCACAAAATTCGGTGACAAAAAACAAAAAAAAAAACAAAAAACAAAAAAAAAAAAATGTCGAATGATAATTTGTAAGAAGTGCAGAAACCGTATCTAATATACGATTTTTTTTTTTCCTTTTTTTTTCCGGGTTTTAAAATTATGTAAATTTGTTTGTAAACGCGCGCGAGCGATGGGTAAAATGGTTAATGGGCAATATGAGGTGGGCGCATTAGCTGCGACCGGAATAAGTATGTGTATAAGATCTTGAATCGAGTATTGGTCCAGGTCCAACATTATGTTAACGGTTTTCAAACACGAATATTAGAATAGAAATGAGAATACATATGACTATACGGGATAAAGACAGGCTCGCGCTAGTTGCATCAACGCGACCAAAAATTATGCTTTTTCTCTGATTTATTTATATTTTCGCTTTCGGTTTTTCCCCCATTTCTTTTATTCCTTTACTAAACGCATTCATAAGTGCATAGCACATATTGCTATATACATATAATGTATGTATGTATACGTGTTTGAGTAACTGTTTAAAGAGCATTTATAATACCGTCTGTATATAAAGCACCATTCTATATCTTTACTGCACATATACATCCGTATACTTACATATAGGTAACAAATTTTTTTCCAAGCACGTATAAAACAGCTGATTATATTACTCGGCGTGTATATTACAGAGATGGAATCAAGATTCTTTTATTTTTTTCATTTTATTATTTTCTTTCATTTTCAAATATATGACAACCGAGTATGTATACGTTTGATAATTATCATCGTTCTGACAAACGTCCTTCGCGAGAATATAACTTTCCATATTTTTCTCTCTCTCTATATATGTATATATATATACATATACTACTGTTATAATATTATACGATCTTCGGTTTATTCGGTTGATTTGAAAATCTATTCGATATTATATGAATGTATTCAAAATATCAACGAAAATTATTATATACGTTCATAGCTGTTTTAAAAGTGTTAAAAATAACGAAAGAAATAAAATAGAAACGGTTATTAAGCTGCATATTTGAGGGTTTTTATTTGTTGATGGTTTTTTTTTTTTTTTTTATATTTCTTTCTTTATCTTAAATCGTCAATGAATATAAATAATAAAAATGTATAACGTATACTAAGTAGATGTCTATTGTATATGAACACATTATTGGGAATCGCGTGAGACGTTATATAGGGTAAATTATAACCTCAAATTTGAGAGTAAACCACTCAAAAGTTGAGGGTTTTTGTAAAATATTGGAAAAATGAATAGCAACTATAAGAATCGAATAAGGAATACTTGGCGAAATGTGCAACTGATTACACACGTTTATAGGAACTTATATATATAAGTGACTTTCTGCGAGGCTGTATATATATTCTCTAGGGAAAAACATACGTGTCATATGCGTTAATTATTATGTCTGATGAATTTTTCTTTTCTCGATAATATAGAAAATTTGTGCACGAGGGTATAATATGATGTATGTAGTATGTACGTGTATTATATTATCATATATATATATATATATATATATATATATATATATATATATATATATATATATAAGTGTATAGTGTCAATTCTCCGAACGCTACCGCTTAAGTCTATATTTCTTAATTGTTTATAATAAATTAATAAATAGTTACATACATATATATATATAGGTATATAATATATTCTTAAAGATCTAAAGAGATACATACACGAATCAATGTATCGTCATCTGTACGTAAAAATTGTGTGTTCATCTTTGTGTCTGTATCATTTTTTGTTTTTTTTTTTGTTCTTGTGTAAATGTTTAGTTATAGACATAAACGTAAAATTATACAAATAGACAGAACATTTTGGCGCTCGTGTTAATTCAAGTTCAAATACTCTTCGGCCTTTTTTTTTTTTTTTTTTTTGTTTTTTGTTTTATCTCGCTATACTTAATCGCGGAGTATGCGAAAAAAAACCCTCAAATTTAAATCGTCAATTTCTCACTCTCAACTTTTTCATTGTTTACCGTCGAATTTGAAAGTTTGTCTTGTAGTTGTGAATTTTTAAGGGTATATATTCGTAAAAAAACTCAAAAGTTTTTCTTTGCCTTCTTGACAAGAAAAAAAAACAAAAAAAAAAAAAAAAATAAAAACTCTCGAATTAAATCGACCGCGTTCATTATCGCCATTCTCGCAACTTTTGGGAGTTCACCGCATCGAAGTTGAGAGTTTATCTGTATAAAGTGTATAGTTATGGATTTTTCAAAAGTAAACTCTCCGAAGTTGAGTATATTTTGTTCAATGGAAATGAACTTTGACATCTCTATAGTATAACAATTCATTTGTAATGCCAAACAATATCCTGTCTAGAAGATGTTGAATTATACCTATAAATATATACTTTTATCATACATAATACATATATCTATGCAGTTAAAAGGTTTGATAATAAAATCTTCTATTATATGTATACGTATAAAGTGTACATATATATATATGAGAATACAAAATGCCTATATAATGATATAAACTATCTTTAAACATGTAGGTGTATTCAACACGTGTAATTATTTGTATATCACAGTCAAAGCAGCAACACCCTGGAATTAATAAATAATAATAATAATAATAATAATAATATTAAAAATAATAATAATGATAATAATAATCTAAGGGCCGACCGAAAACGTAGTAATTCTTTGGTTAGTCGATGAGAGAGTATAAGACACTCTTAATTTTTTTGTTTTTTTTTTTCTTAAGAGGCCCACCCTGCACTGAAAATTGTGTAGTCTCATAATGTATGGATATTTGAAGAGATTATATGCAAGTATTCATTATTTTTTTTTTTTTTTTTTTTTTTCTCTTATTTCTCACTAAGAACACGCGCACTCGAGAACCTTCATATTCTTCCAGTTCGAAACCTTGAGTTTAGTCGCGTCGTTCTCGTCGAAATATAATATTTCTAATTCGGTCAATTTGCTAGGAGCACAACATGGCCTGGGTGCTTTTTTTCTGTCTTCTTTCCATATTAAACTTTGTAAAAGAGCGTGATGGTGGGCAGGATTGTAACGTGGTGGACAACGTCCTTTGCAGTAACCAGCGTCAAAGTCCTTCGGCTGTATTATGAATTCGAAACCTTTAAGGTCCTTGAAAATGACTGTCATCTGGTGTCTACAACACTTTTTGTTTTGACCTCTGCACTCCGTTCTTCGACCTCTGTGTAACGACATTAATTGGTCTGGAGTTGCCCGACGATTTCTTGACCCTGAAGGACTCGAGTCAGATATCGTAAAGACGTTCAACGCAGCTGGACCTGGGCTTTCCAACTTCACCTTAGACCCGTGGTGCGTGATCTCGATTTGGAAACCAAGGTTTTCTTCACCGTCGTGGTACCAGGATGATACAGCTTCCGTAGAATCGAATTCTGCCCATCGTGGTGAAGACGAAAGTATCGATACCCTCTGATGCGCTATTAAACGTCTGGACGAAGACGTGGTTGGCTGGTATATCGATACCTCGAGGAAGTCTTCTTCTTCGACTTTACTCGATGTTTGGTACCCAGTCAGGTCACCGTTCAGGCCGATCAAGATCCGCAATGTTGCGTGATCAACGGCGTGGTTTACCGAGGGTATTTCCACGGGGAAATATATGGAATGAGAATTAGAATTAGGGGATGGTGTTTTTTCATTCGTCGAGGTTATTTTAACCCTCGAAGAGTTGTTGCCGAAGACCGGATCTGAAACAGAATAAAAAAAAAAAAAAAAAAGAAACTCTGATTATTATTCATCGATTGCAAAAAAAGGATCAGATAAACGATTTGTCGGTTCGATAAAAACTCTTTCATGGTTCGAGAATAGAGCTTCAATTAGGTTGATGGAGTAATTCCTGAGACTATGAATGATGTTCTTATTATGCATATTGCCTGGAAAAAAGCAACGCATTATGTAAACCCCGCGGATATACTAATGATCGATCTTGTCGAGATTTATTTCTTCTCCAAAAGACGAGAATCTAACGGATGATCCGATTTCCGTGAAAATTGTTATCCGAAGGACTTGGGAGTTGCTAGTCATGAATATAACCTCAAAATAACAAAACTCAACATGGCGAATCCAAAATGGCGGACTATAATTTCAGAAAAAAATGTACGATTTTTCCAAAAATCGGTCCCTGAAGCTTCTCAACATCGCAAATTAATAATCTAACCTAAATATTCCAGAACTCAACCGGTTAAATCCAAAATGGCGGCGAATAAGTTTGATAAATCGTACAATTTCGGTAGAAATCGGACTCTGAAGGTTTTTCGAATCACTGATCGTGAATTTAACCTCAAAACTGGTCGATTCAAAATGGCGTATGGAAGATGCGGCTGAAATTCTTGAAAAAACGTTAGATTTGAGTGAAAATCGGTTTCCGAGGGTTTTCGGGGTCGCTGATCACGAATCTGACCTCCAAATGGCCAAATTAGAAATGGCAGATGGAGGATAGCGACCTTTTTTACCGGTTCGAGTATATTTACAGACATCTGTTTCGAATGTTCTCCTGCAGCCGTATTGGATCCGGCATTTTGAATCGTGTGTTTCACGATATTAGATTGACGACCGGCGACCTTAAGGTGGCCTTCGAATACATATAGTATAAAATTGTGAAGTTTCTCTCTATCGTGAATAACTGATCGTCTATATCACGGATTTAGCGAAAGGGTCAAAGTATAGTAGGTGTACAATTGTACATACAACATCGCGGTATATATACCTACCGATTGAGTAAATACGATATCAAATAACGAGCTGATGGCATTTCGACGAAGCGCTATATATGATAGACGATGGTATTTATTAATCGAAAGATCAAACCTCGCGCGCGCTTATATAGTAATAACTACGCAGCGTTACAACTTGTTCTTCAAATCACCATAACGGCTTGGGGCGTTCGATTCCTACGAAAGAGGATCCCGCGTGCGTGCGATTCTCATTTGCATCTCGGACGAGGTTAACGCCGCCACCGCACCGTAGCCATTTTTTCATTCATAGATAAAAGAGAGATAAAAGAGAAGAAAAAAAAAAAAAAAAAAAATGTAAACGGAAAATTCCAATAAATGAAAACATTCGTGCAACATTAGTATCCAAAATTTTCCTTTCATTTCAAATTCCCATAAGATTTGATATAATTTTTACAGATTTTGACACTGTAATCCAAAATTTGAATAAATGATGAATTTCAAAATTGATATCAACCATATTGGATGAATAATACACGCGTTTATGATTAGAAAGGAGATTGATCATGATGGCTGATATTTCGTTTCCGCGATATATGTTTTAACATTGCACAAACGATGAGATAAAGTGATTTTTTGATAAATGTAATTAATTGATCAGTAATACGAGTTCGCTGATCTGCACTGCGATTTGGAAATTGAAACACGAGATGGAAAAAAAAAAACATAGTTGTATAAAATTTAATATAATTATTTATCAATTGAGTGATTCATTATTATACATAATCAATGAGAATTATATAGAAATGGGTATATGTGTAATTGGAATGAATGCAGATTGCAGCAGACGATGTAAATATATATACGACAAGGCGTAAAACTAGAACAGGATATAAAGAACGAATTGGCATTCGACGATATTTAAAATAGCTTCAAGAGAGACGACTCGAGCACTATTCCTCCACCTCCACCACCTACGCTGTAGGAGATGAAATACATAGATCAAACACGAAGGTTGATTTTTCTCGTCGGAAATAGTTACAATGATTAACTTAATTCGAACAATTTTTTTTTTTTTTTTTTTTCATAGTGTCTCTATGAAACGGAAGAGCAAAAACGAAGAAGAATGACAAAAATCATGTTAATCATCATGCCTATACATATTCGATTACAAAAAAAAAAAAAAATTAATCATTCTATATCTCTCGTCTATAACAAGAATAAAACTGACTTGTTCACCACTCCCAAATTTCCACACAGATTTCTTGGAATTAGGAATATTAATGATAACGCAATTTTTCATCTTCTTCTTCTTCTTCTTCAAATCTCAAGTCAACTTGTCACGGATATAACTAATAGTCTGAAAAGTATAATTATTTATTCTGAATTCATAATTAACGAAGTTCCAAGTACCAAATTAGTCCCAGAAGAAAAAAAAAAAAAATTGCCTAATTATGATTCGATCATCAAATAAATCATTTTTCACTATACATAAAGTACTCCTTGACATTCGAAAGTCACTGTTCAAGTATTCTTATTCCTTTTTTTTGTTTTTTTCTTTGGTTGATTTTATTATTTTGTATTTTATATATTTTTTATTTTTTTTTGTTTCTTCACGAAAATATCTATCTAGCTACGTACATAAATTCTTCCACCTTGGTATTTCCTCGGAAAGAGATTTATATCGCGCGTGGATATGCCGTACCGATTGGAATTTCGGTTTTATCTCGATTTTTATATCCAAATTCACGCCTTCTTTTTTTTTATACAACGTGTATAGGTGTTTACCTATACGATCAAGAGTCCTGTTTTTTTTTTTTTTTTTTTTTCTCTCTTTTGGTCTTCTTTTTATTCTATTTTATTTTATTTTTTTCTCTATCGTCTGATTTCCATACACGATTCGATGCACAATTAGATAAGGGCCTCTAACTTGTTGCTTTATAGTAGATACCTAGATATAACATAAAGAAACGTGGGCATATATGTAACGCGATAAAATACAACCTAATTTTTCTTTTATTTTATCTTTTTTTTTTTTTTTTTTTCTTTTCTTGTATCCTTGGGTTATATCCTGTAAAATCCTAGGTGTATAGAAAAATCAAAGTAGAATAAAAAGTAAAATAATAGATAAGGAGAAGAAGAAGAAGATGAAGATGAACCGGATCGAAATCTCTCTGATGCTTGAAGAAGAAATAGACACACGCGCAGACGGAATAATTTATCAGGACTATAGAATGTAAGAGAATTAAGAGATCAGAGGGTATAAGTAACTGATATTGGATTAATACTATACACGAACAACGAATTCGTATATACATATATCTATACTATACATATATATACATGCAGATAGAATCTACTCGGTCAAAAGATCAAGAACACACCAATTCCTGTTCTTCTTGTGGTTTTTCTTCATTCATGTAATTAATTTTCAAGTCCCCCCCCCCCCCCCCCCCCCCAAGTTTTTTTTTGTCCTTTTTTCCTTTTATCTCATCCTTTATTCCTTTTCCTAATTCCAATTTTCTCTTCTTCTCTTCGCTCTCTCTCTCTCTCTCTCTCTCTTACTCTCCCCACACGGTTTTGTTTAACTTATTCACAGAAACTGGTCACTCGGCATTCCATCGCAACTGGGATTTCTATTTCATAACATCGAACCCGCAGCATCACTAACAACCGTGGACCAAGGCAACCGTATATACGCGTAAGGTTGACGACAAGGAACTGGGCCCAGTGACTGTTACGCGTCTTCTATATAGGTATGTACAAAAAATGCCCAAAGGGCAGAGGATAAAAAAAAAAATAAAAAATAAAAATTATAAAGAAAATCGAGAATAGATAATAACCGAAAAAAAGAACATGGAAAATAAGTACTTGACACCCTTTACTCTATCCCATGCAAAAACCCGAAATTTTCTAGCATCTGACCAACCCTATTACCATTTTCTAAATTTTCTTGAAAAGATAATTTATTTCATTGAATCAAGATCTGTTATAAATAATTTTTTCTTTTTCGATTTGTCAGCAAGTTTGAACAAAATAAATGTGAATTTTTTGGATTAAAAATCCTTGAAATTTATTATATTGTATGAATTTGATTGAAGATCAGTTGGAATGTGCTGCACATAAGCTATATCTGTATTATACATATACTTTTCTCCGGATCATTGAAAAATAATGGAATTGTAGGTGAAAAAAACAAATATATATATATATAAAAATTGAAAGAGGGATGATGATTTTATTTTCTTTCTTTCTGTTTTCTGAAAACGTGGCCCTGTGCAAGATGCGATTCGGCCGCATTCCGATCGGAGTTTGGTATAATAGGGTTTTAAAACGAGCTTTCAATCTTAATTGATATTGGGTGATGGGCTGAGCAGCCCGGGGGCCCTAGATACAGCTATATATTCAACCGTTGATTGGTGGTAATTGGAATTATCATATGTTTCAATGTGTCTAATACCGTGCGGGGTGCTTATCAATTATTACAGATCGGTTTAAAAACCGTCGACGTTTCGGATATATAGGTCAAAGTTATTCTGGAACTTTCGACGCTAACGCTATTCGACTTATATACATACATATATATACACAAGCATGTGTACGGAATTAATATATACTCGCGTGTATATACGTGAGTACATATATATATATATATATATATCTACTTATATATTTGAACAGCGAAGCTCTGTAGTCGAACAACTCTGACACACAAATGCATCTATTCGCCTATCCGATGTTACAAATCCAAAAATTCTCATCTCTATGGACCAAGAAGACTAGGAGGAGGTGGAAATCTGCCAGCTGATAGAATTTTAAATAGTCAAAAATCACAATTCCGAGCCCATAGATCCAAATACATGTATTGTATATGAATCAATCGATCGATCCCTCTCAATCGATGACCAAATAGATACAGATATAAAAAGATTTTATTATGCCTTGGCCGGTAAAAGCCTTCAGGCAAAATATGAGTATAGATATATTTCTATTAAAGAGAGAAAAGCAAATCACAACTTTTCCTTAATTCTTCTTTTTTTTTCTGTTTTCTTTCAAAAACGCTAACGTGAATCCGCTTTTTGAAATTGTTACCATTTTTTTACCGAAGTTTTAGTTCTGAACTACCACCAAATTTTCGAGCTTTCAGATTCAAATGTTTTTTTGTTTTTTTTTCGTAAATTACACGATTGTAAAAAATTCACCGTGTTTCTTTCATTGTTGAAAATTTTTGATTTTTTTGAAATATTTTGTAATTTTTAACGATATTGGCTGCTTTTTTTTTGTACAATTATTTTTTTTTTTCCACCACTAAACGATAATTTTGGTATTTCGTATGAAATATTCAAAAATCTCACTAGTTCAATATGAGAGGCTTAGAAATCTTCCTGATCATACGGGCATACCCGATATCGCTTACTATTAACCGGCAGTCGAGGGATTAAGGGCGACAGCTCATGTATATTATACATGTATAATAATATCCAAACGATTCAAGTTAATCAGCAAGATCTGAGCCGATCGAAATATTTGTACAGATCATTATAATACAGCTGTGAGTTTCGAATTTGATCTATAATCTTCTTGAATCTGTGGTAATAGAATTACAATTATTTTTCGTCATTTTTTTTTTTTTTTTTTTTTCCCCTTTCGCAGACACACTATTGGTACGTGATGAAATTTGAAGATATTGACTAATCGGAAAACAGGTTTTCCGCACGTTTGTCGTATATACATCATTCTAGAAGCTATACCTATTCACTTTCTAATGATTACTTATAGTTGTACGTAGATTCTTCCCATTTGATAAATCGAACATGCCTTGTCGAATTGAATCATCGTTTATAATCATGAATATCCGATAAATTTCAATTTCAAAAACCAAAAATTAGCCTTTCTTGGAGAACAATTTTCAATTTTATGCAATCTTCTACAAATTTTTTAGAAAAAAAAAAAAAAAATGCCATGGTGTTTCATAAAAAAAAAAAATGATAGATTGATGTAGTTTTTCACTATAAAAATCGTGCTTTCGGTTTATAAAACTGGATATGAGTTGAACAACATCCTATATATATATTGTATACGGAAAACTTACAAAGAGGTCAAATTTTTTTGAGAAAGTTTGTGCGGAAATCCGTGGGATTATATTTCAGAAAGGATTTTTGAATTTCATGGAGAAAAATTGGGACTAATAAGAAGAAAAAAAAAAACCTTCTTCAAAAAAGTCATTACGGGATGAATTTTTGGAGAGATTCACTAGTTTCGGATGTGAATATCGAATACATGGTAATGTTCGCATTTTTTTTTTCTTTTTTTTTCAAATCTTTGAATGGTACACATTACAGTCCTGGAATTCAACTATATGTTAAAGAATTTGAACAATTCTGGACGGTGGTATATAAGTGGATTTATTCGTTATCTATACGCTCTTTTAATTAACCGGTCGGCGGTATATATATATATATATATATATATATATATATATAGTCGGTCGGTATACTGTATGCGTCACTGCATTCGACGAACAGAAGTGATCATCATGATGCCTGCATATTTCCACACATACATATAATACAGCATGTTATCTGCGTGTGTAAGGGTGACGTGTGTGAGGACGCCGGCGCCGAAGCCGACGCTGGCTTTGATGAGGAATAATGAGGAAAATGATTTGATATCGCCCGCCGGAATTTAAAAATCGTTTGATTATATACATATATGTATACGATAAAGTTGATGATGCCGCGGCGCAAGAATTAGGTAAGCCAGTTTAATGCACACGCGACTCGACTAAATTTCACGAATTTTTTTAAATCCTAATTACGTCCCTCGAAACCCCTCCGCGATTTTTTACGATTTTTTTTCATCGGATTTTGCCATTGTGGCCTAAAATTTTTTGGATTTTTCCCTGATTTTTACTCGACCTTTTTACGGTAATTCAAATTATATAGTGAATTATTTTCTTTCAGTTTTTTTGATATAGTAATAGTTTAAATTTACCTGAATTCTTTTTCAGATTTTCAACAGTAATTTGAAATTTTTCTTCCATTATCTCGGCTTTTCAATAGTAACTTGACTTTTGTTTCTTGATTATTCAAGTAACTTCGATTTTCCATGACTTTTCCCCGTGTCTTAAATATTAACTCGAAATTTTCCTGATCACCTCGCCTTAATCGGACTCGTTAAAAATAATTTAAACCTCCAATAATTTCTTTGTGGTATTTTCTTAACGACTTTTAACATATTTTCAACGTTCTCTTACATAGCATTCCAACTGAGTGGCTTTTTGATCGATAAATTAAAATTTTCTTTACTTTTAACCCTAGAACCCTGTCGTAGTTTTCAGCACCCGAAACACCTGAACATGGGTCGTTCGTGTCCGTCGCTCATTTCACTATGTCATCGTACAAGGAAAAATCTGAAAAAATTCATGGGACTTCTTTGGACTTTCAACTATACGATAAAATTGTTGCCATACCTAAAAATTCCTGTTTCAATGAAAATTTTTATAAAAATTTTGAGATCTGTAGGCCATTTACACTCGAATGTCTGAAAATTAATATCTTTTGTTGTTTTTAACATAAATGCAAAATTCGAACGCGAGTTTTTAGTGGCAATTACATAGTTTTCGAAAAAAAATATGAGAATTCTGAGCCGTGAAAATTAAATATTTATTTTGCAAATTGAAAAAGACTATATTTCAAGACCGGCATGTCTACTCCAATAAGTAGGGAACGATCGGAAAAAAATAAAAACGTCTACAGAATGGTGTTTAGCCTGTTCATTAATAGGTTTTTTCAAAAAAATATATGTTACGATAGTACAATTCGATAGTTATATATGCACTCGCGACACACGTTGGTACGGTGATCCGGATTTGCTGACCACTTATCCATCTTTGCCCCTCGTCAAGACTATGGCATTATTCTTCTGATCAAAAATAATCCTCTTCTTCGATATTCACTAGTATGGATATAATGAAGCATATATGCTTATGCTCATACTTCTATGTGCTTTCACTATATACAGAACTGCAGTACAGTCAAAGTACATAGAAGTACGAGCATAAGCATATGCTTCATTTTATTCATATCACCTAATATCTTCCTCATCCGAGCCCTCACCACCAAAATATTCGACCTGTTGTCGAGGCCGGAGCTAATTTGTCACTTCGTCGCTTGTACGCACCGCAATTTTGCTTTTAAAAAATTACTACCTCTACAGATATGTTTTGTTTCGTCACTCGGATGTATTTTGATGAGAAATCCAATTTTTTAGAAATTGAGTTTTTACCTACCTAATCTCTGAACATGGGTCATTCGTGTCCGCTCCGAAGTTGACTACTCCACTACACATCGACAAAGTAAGAGAAACTGGCGGCGCTTGAGGCTCATATTTGTCCCACCCCAAACTTTTTTTAGGGCACAAGTGCAGGCCCGTACCCTCAAGGATCTAGGGATACTCACCCTCGAAAGATTTGGTTCGGACACAAACGACCCATGTTCAGGGTTTTAGGGTTAAATGCAGTTTTCATAGCACCCTGACTTTTACTTGTATTTTTGCTCGTTTTTTTTTCTAAACTAGTTTGGTCTTCCCCCTCACAATCAGTTTTCCCTATTTTTTCACTGCAGTAATTCAAACTGTTCCTGATAATTAGCTGACCTTCTGAGAACGTCTTAAAAATGATCTGATTTTTCCTCGCGGTTTTTCCAGATCAATAAATATATAAATATTTCGGTCTTTTTCCTGGACAAAAAGTCCTTCGAAGTCTCTGAGACTTTCCTGGCTCATCAGGACGCTGCAAACTAAATATAAAAAAAAAGAAGATTTTCCGGGGAAAAATCGTCGTCGCATTTCTTCAGGGTTACGTTAAAAAGGATTGTGCATTAAGATTTTTGATTTCGTAACCAAGTCTCTTGTTTTGCCCTGAAGGTATGCGACTTTTTATTTAAACGATCTTTGGCATATATTATATATGCAGTTCCAGGCATCGGTATTCGCCGGATCTGTGGCCGATAGCGATTTCTTCGTGATAAAAAGTATAAAGTAACCCGCATAATGGCATCGAACAGCATTGGTATAATATTTTCCCTTCTCTCTTGGGACTTTGCAACATCAAGTTAAATCTGCCGGTCTTCGAGATTGCGCCGATTAATATAGTAGTAGATAAAAGTGAAAATCCGTGACGTCGTGCCCTTTAGCCAATGAAAGGCGTAATTGCAGTGAATCGCACAGAGAAATGTGATAAATATTATATTATTGAGTAAGAAAATGAGGAAAAAACTGATAGATCCAAGTGATGCGAGTATTGGAATCTAATTTTTCTATATAACCAAACGGATCTATTATAGGTAAAGGAAAAAGGCGAAAATTTGAAAGGAGAAACTTTTTTATCGATCTTTTGCCTATTCCGTAATCTAATTCATTAACACTCGACGATTATAAAGCTCCGGAAATGTTATATGACTCCAATAGTTTACGTCCTGTGAGAATTCAGTCTCTATACTCCCACGCTTTTCCTTTCCATTCTCAAATTATCACCGTACTTCCTTATTTTATACCATCGAACTTTCTCCACGACCTGCAGAGTACAACAAAGTTTCCAAAAAAAAATTTCATTTCTATTTCTATTTTTTTTTTTTTTCGTCTATCAAATTTTAGGATAACTCGGTTGAAAATCGTCGGAAACTGCAGTTTTCCAAAAGAATCTTTTGAAGTTCCATTTGCAGATCCAATTTTCAAATTTTTTTTTTTTTACCGTCGATTCTTACCGATCATTATATGAGTGATAGTCGTGAAAACAGTCTGATGAAATTTTTGAGGAACTAAACAGCCACGAAAATATGAGAAAAGGTTTGTGTATCGATGAGCGAAAAAGTTAATTAAAAGAAAAAAAAAAAAAAAACGACGAGAACCACAAATTTTCCCGAAGTAACAGGAATTAGTTTTTCTATAAACGATGACTGACATAAAACTGATTGTGAGACTTACATCATTTACTTATATGTACGTATAATATATTATACGTGTTTCGCGAAGTGATATTTATAGCTCGACATCTGAATATTATATAGCTATTGGATAAAATGAAATTATTTTCCCGTTCTCATTGACAAAACGAGCGTAATGACTCACGACGATATCGTAGGTATGTACAATGTACATGTACATACATCTGAGATTTCATGGAAAATCATGCGATCATGACGATACTAAAGAACAATAATCAAGATCGAGGTAAAATCTTCTAATCGCTTTATTATTCTAGCGCCAGAAATAGATACGTACGTACTCATGAAGGTATTGTACGATTAATCATCATATTACAATTAAGATATCCCCTCTCTTCGTATATATATACAATCTGAAACGATTACGGTGACTAAAACTGCTAATGATACCAAAACCAAAGTAAAAAAAAAAAAATCACTTTATTCAATTCCCCGCAAGGAAAAACAATTTTCCATTCTCAATTTCACATCAATTTTCTTATATAGTATATTATTTTCATTTCCTGACTATACGTCATTTAGAAAGCTAAGAAAAATTTTCATCGCAACGACCAAATCCCACCGCTTATATCACAAAAACTTGAATAAGAGAATTTTTCAAAAACCTGTAAAACAGAAATTTTTCAACTATCTCAAAAACTCGAACGTTTCACTTTCTTTTGCTTTTTTTTATTTTTATTTTTATTTTTTTTCTTCTCTTGTCTCTCTCTCTCTCTCTCTCTTTTTTCCAAACTGTCTCACAGATGTCGAGGATATCCTGGATCAAGAAAATAAACCGCCTTTCGCGCTGCAGGGATCTTCGGCTAAAGATACAGCTGCGGAAGCTATATTATCGAAGGGAAGGAAACACCGAATGAAAAAAAAGAAGAACAAAAAAAAATGGGGAAAAAACCCCACAGGGCGGTGACAAAGGGGGGGACAGAAAAAAAAAAAATTGAAAAAATGGAAAGGAGTGTATTAAAAAATACCTATACTGCTCGGAACTGCAACAAAATTGTTATAGATATATCTGATACCCACGCCTATTTCATGTACATGATCCACATCCACGTAAATGTGTATTTTTTGATATTATTATATATATATATATATATATATATATATATATATAACTTGTGTACATAGAGCTCAGGGTTATTTATCTATTCCTATCTAGGAGTTTCTTGGTAATACGAGTTCTCTAGTGCTTATATAGTTATATACATGTATATATAGGATGTATATATATATATAATGTATGTATGTATGTATGTATGCATGTAATACGTGTGTGGATATCAAGGGATTAAATGGGACTCTCTAGGCTTGAGAAAGAGGAAGAGAGAGAGAGAGATAGAGAGAAAAGGATAGAAAAAGATAGAGAAATAGAGGAAACGTGAGAGAAACTATCTGCGTTTCAATTACGAAAGAAAATATTATTAATAGTAGGCGAAGGGCAAAGGGTTTCTTTCTCTGTATATTATTCCTTGTCAGTTGTGTCTTCAGCGGCCTTCTCCATATGCTATGCTGCAGTTTTAGAGATCTGAAGCCCAACTAAAACCTGCGCAGTCGTTAACTTATATATACATCTATAAGCTATTATTCCTATTTCTATTCCCATTATCTATACATCGTCAAATAGAACAATTTGTTAAACAGAGATTTTTCTCCTCCGCATTGTATTTTCCGTTTTTTCAATTTTTTTTTTTTTTTTTTTTCTTCTCTTTTTCTTTTATTGTTATAGTTCTCAACGCCTCGCGATATTGTTACGTATATATGTATAGTCTATCGTGAAATAATGATACCGAATCCCAACAACCCATCATGGTTGGCCAACTATAATATATGTATATTATGGTTATAGGTAGGACAATCTCGGTAACTTTATATCGTCGTTTGTATATGTATGTAGAAGGAATTTGCGATAAAATATACGAAGAAAGTAAATGAATATGAAAACGATGCGGTAGGTGTATAAGCTGGTAGGTACAGAAGCCAATAAACGTTCATCGTATTGAGTGACGAAAGAAAATAGCTTCGAGGGAGATTTTTTCTTTTTTTTTTTTTTTTTTTTTCAATCTACTTTTTCTTCGCTGTATTCCCTCAAGGCGATATGGTACTGTGTTCGAAATTCAATTATTACCGATTTAATTGTCACCTCGAAAACGCGAATTGTAATTTCTCGATTACTTTCCAACCGATCCGAATGAATCCTCGACGAATGAATTCAGTTTTTTGGCACAAAGTGGCTGAGGATGTCAATCTATAAGAAAAAACTGATTGGATTCCAGTAAAACTCGTGTTTTTTTTTTTTTTTATCTTAGCTAGGTTAGGTTCGAAGCAATTTTTATATCATATCGGCTTAAGGAGAGCAAGGACATCGTAAATTGACACTGAAAAATTCAAAAATTTCATTTTGAGACGTGCCATTTGCAAATATGGAAAAATGAACTGGTTCAGTATTACGAAATAAGTTGACGACAATTTTTCTCATCAATTTCTCGTAGTTTATCATTAAAAAATCGTAACTTTTCTCCGTGAAATTGCTCGAAATAATTATAATTCGAGATCAAAAATTACACGGAGGGTTCCGATTACTCCAAAACTTTATAAAACTTCGTATATAAAATTATACATCATCACCTGAGTCTTATTATACATACGTCTCCGAATACACGATCGACGAATGATTTTCAGATCGCGGAAATAACTTTTCGAACTTGAAATCGATTCAAATTTTTCCCAAATCGTGTAGTTCTTTTGTTTTCAGATCTATAATTGCAATTCTTCGTTACTCTGCAGATTTTTGTCTATATCTCGTGTGAATTAAATGTATGCGGTTAATTCGTGAAAAAGTACAGAAATTTTTTATTTATTTTATTTTTTATTTTATTTTATTTTTTTTGCTTTTAAATTATTTTTCAGATGTCAATTTTCGTTTCGGTACTTGATCGTACTTATACACAATCGAGTGCAATTATCTACGTATACATGTATATACATACCTATATGGTATAGTTTTTCGTATGCTTATTATAGGTGAGAATTTTTCCTTCAAACTCACATTATAACTAAATTCCGTTTTGTGGTATTAATAATGCCCGACGATAACCCCGTGCCGCGGCTTTGACGATAAACGGGCTACACGTATATCTATGTATAACATACATACTTATATATACATACGCATTTGTCAGGCGGAAAGCTCGCTGGTCACCGACAAAACGCGATAGAAAAACGGCATAATTGAATGACCAGCTTTCTTATCTCGTTCTGTATATTCGTATCGTCGGCGTAAATTCTTCTTATTTGGACGACCCGGTCGAAAAAAAACAAAAAAAAACAACAAAAAAAAATAGCATTTTTTTGTGTCGTGATATTTTTTGGGTTTTTTTTTTTTTTTTTATTGTTCTTTTTTTCCACCTTTTTTGGTACTTTGGTAATTACCTGCTGGATAAAAGACGTGGAGTCTTCTTCTCGTCCGTTGATCTTGTCCCTTTGACAATTCCACTCTTTTCAGGTACTCTCTGTGCGCATTTTCATACTCCGTCTGGCTCACGTTTGCCTGTTGACAAAAAGCATTGAAAATATCCGTCAAAATGAATTGAAAAAAAAATAAATAAAACATTGTTTTACTTTCCAGATATTATAACGATCGTTGAAATTACACAATAATTATTGCCGGATATCAAATTGAACCGAAAAAATTTAAAAAAAAAATCAATAAATTTTTTAATCAAATGTATAACACGAGGGTGTAAGAAAAGAAATGCAAATGCATACATAGAGGAATTTTGTTTGAAAAAAAATCTAAAGGGAACAAAAGAAAATGACAAAATTAATTAAGAGGTCAGTGTAACGAGTTGTTGACTTATGAATAAATGTGTGAAGACGTGTTGGTTAAGCATATACGTATATCAATATATATATATATATATATGTGGCTAATGCCGAAGCCTGAAGCCTGAAGTGTACGGAGGGCTAGGGGAGTATGATGGTACAGAATTTATGGAACTGTGATTAAACTCTTGCTCTGAGCTTTGCCCTTTTAATTGATTCTTGGTAAGTCAAAGCAAACGCGAACTCCGTAGATATTATATATATATATATATATATATATATATATATAAGTATATAATTACTCGACAGCCATTATATATCTACTCGCGGTACTGTACTGTCGTGGATGATCTATATTTGTGAATGAGAATGTTACCGAATCATTGCGTTACGTTCCATCCGCATCTATTTTACATAGTATATAGCTATACCTACTATCCAGAATATAATTTCACAAGATACTAAAAAGTTTCACCCCCTTGGTCGCAAAATTCGTCAATTCATTACCCATAAGAATAATAATATCAGAAACAGATTATCCCTTTCTATCAATTTTCCTTCGAAATAAATTTCACTTTTCACCACGAATCATTTCAATATTTCTATTACCTATATTGTATACATGTCTATGGAAATCAGTCTGCATTATATCGTCTAATAAATTCTTGAGATAAAGTAGACACAGTAATTAATAGTACCCTAATTCATATGTACGTATACAGGGAGTGTGAAAATATGAAGGAAATCGTTGGGATGACCCCATATCCCATTTTTTTTTCTTTTTCTTTTTTGTTTAAAAGATAATTTCCTGTTCTTCTTTCTCCTCTTTTTCTTCTCCTATATCGGTTTTATTATATTTTTCTTATCGTACAGCTATCGATGTATATATTGCGCCTCCAGAAACTTATGTCTTCACACTTGGTTTTTTTTTTGTTTTTTTTTTCCATTCTTTTTTTCTTTTTCATTTTCTTTTTTCACTAATTAACGACACTCATCTCCTTCAGCCGGAGATTCTTTACGAGTATTGAGCGTATAGGAAAGAAGATGAAAAAAAAAAAAAAAATCTTTTCTCACCATACGCGTACTATGTGATCATCAATATAAGGGTTCGATAAATTGTACGTCATTAAAACAGACTATAATGCCTTATGCAAGTATTATATACATACTATAGATAATTTCTAGGCGGAATAAGTATGCATAAGAAATAATGGCAAACGAGTAGGTATAATGGCCAAATAGTGCCGTTTAAGATATTGAAGAATTATCAGAGTAATTTTTAGTGGAAGAAACCGTTCGCGAATTGATAGTCTAGTAGTCATCGGACGGAACTGGCGTATATAATTTTATCGAGTTACCGTGAAACGGTGCGATGTTTGAGGCTATATAGATTCATTTTTGCCCTTTTCTTTGCCGAAGCAGATTTCTAAAAAAAAATAAAAAAAAAAAAAGTTTAAAAATAAAGAAATAATTGGTATGATGGACGAGTAGGTGTGAGTGCAATTGGCTTATTGTGAGCGAAAAATAAGAACAGGGGGGAAAGAGATGGAAGCAAAACTTTAATTTGGCTAATTTCGCCAGTCCCATCCGTTCCGTTTAAATACTATGGCGGGAAGATGCATGCGTAGTAGAAGAAGACTTCATCATCAGACTGCAGCAGACACCGGGACATGTTGGATTTTACTTGCGAAATTACAAGAAGGGACGCGGCCCACGCTACACGCTAATCTTACATGAAAGAAGTGCTCAAAGTACGCTTAGGTCGGATGTCATTCAACCGCGAACTTAAGCACGAGGTGATTCACAACCGTTTAGGAACTTTCCTATTTCGAACTACGATAATATCGGCAAGGGATTCGAATTTTTTTCTAAAATCTTTATAGGTACTATTTCCTTCGGGCATGTTTCGTAATATGGGTTCTTCAAGGCACGTGTGCTTTTTTGAATATTTTATACACGTTGGGAACTGACAGGTTTGCATTTCGTAACGAGAAACAAGCCAAATCTAATCCGTTTGCTTTGTAGGATTTTTGCTACTCGACTATTTGCGGTATAAAAATTGTTCAACTAGTTATACTTTTCTGAACATCAATCAAGTTTTTTGCAACATATTGAAAGTAGGTATTTTTACCAAGGATCAGTCCCTTAATATCATTTTTTTTTTTTCGTTCTAGAATTTTTGGTTCATTCGACTATTTGGCGTCATGGACATGTTCGTCTACTTAATTTTTCAACCACGAACCTAACCACAGACATGTTTCGTGTCTTAGTCTAAAATTAGTAGATTTTTTCCCAAAAACTGACTATAAATAGGCTGATAACTCATCAACCGAAAATCCCACCGCAGGAATTCCTATTTTCAACATGAAACATGTTTATTTGGTTGATTTTCGAACCACGAACCGGAGCGCTAACATGTCTTGGATATTGGATGAGCATTAGAGTCGCAAAAAAAAAAAAAAAAAAAAAAAAGAAAAACGAATTGTAAACGGTATGTCTTCTCTAAACATTCATACCACGGTATATAATCCGTGACGAAAAACATGTTCGTTAATTTACCATTCTCATAATGAATCAAATCACAAGCATTGCGAAAAAATTTTCGGCTTTTCCTCCAAGCTGGGAAATGTGAAATAGCAAGAACGAAACCCTCGATGAAATATTTCCTCTAATCTTCTCTAACATCCGACATATGTTCTGTTGCCAACTTTTCTCGAGTTTCTCTAAACAACGACGACGTATCCATTTATGGAAAATCTTCTATCGACAGTGCGAGATTGTTGCTACATGATTTGAAGATCGAATATGTGCGCGAGTCTGTTTAATTACCACTGCAGTATGTGAAAGTTGAGATCCTAATCCATCGAGAATGTTTAGTATAAAATTGAGTGAAACATTAGTGAGACGACACGTAGCAGCTAGACTGCAGTAAGTCTTTCATAGCTAAAGTTTCTGCCTGATCATTCATTCCGACGACTAGTGTGTTCCTGGCTCGACATGCAAGCATGATATAGACGTATGTGCATGTATAGTCGCGAATACATGTATTATATATGTACGTGAATACATATGTACATAAATACATGTATATGTATATGTAGTCGTCTGGTGCAGACTCCGCGAAGCCAAGCTGCTCGATACAAATACAATGCCGCTTACGGTCGACAAAGATAAGCTAAACACTGGATCTATAAATAGCGTGGATACACACACCCGGTAAATTTAGGTGTATATATTGCTACATGTGTGATCATGTATAAGTACACACCATGCCATGCCATGCCATGCCTGGCAAAGAACAACTACTTGGAATCACTTACAACGCGTGGGCGTGTGTGTGTGTTTTTCCAGGATATGTATTAAAACCACATCCTTTGGATTAATCGATACGATTTTCTCACGATTATCATATATGCCATATGGGTGTATAATCGATTATCTATATAATCCTGACAATTCAGCATTCACCGTTATTCATTCCCGAGGATTTTCAATCATCATCATACATACCAAATGATGAAGTAGAAACGCGATGGGATCGAATCATCGTCGGAAATGGGATTTCCCTTCAACTGCAGCAATGTTGCAGTACTGATCCGATAACGAAAATATATCCGCACATACCGCGACAGAGCTGCTGTCGTATTTGATAACGAAAATAGGAATATGAGATAGTTATCGATCATGTCGACTATGTCATTGCAGATTGAAATGGAGCTTGCTGCAGGAAAAAGAAACCTATACCAACCTGCATTTCGCGCATTCTTTCATCGACTCTTTCATTTTTTTAATTAAGCTGAAGCTAAAATGAGTCTGTGAACTGTGAAGGACAAAAATCTAAAGTTTTTTTACCAAAACCAAAGCTTCTATTTGCATAAAGTTCAGCACGTACTTTGGCTGCTATAGATTCGACTTCATAATTTTTTATGATTCGATGGTAGGGTATGATGAGAAAATGTTAAAAAAAAAAAACGTGAAAATGATAAAGAATCGAAGATTAGGTCGTGATCGGTGGGTGGATGAATAGAAGTTGAGAAACTCAAGTCTTGTGAGCATATAGAAAGACCAAGTTACTGGCGAGTATATAAGGAAGGCTAAAGAGGTCGCCTTCTTCCTCTTATTCTACGTCGAGGTTGAGAAAATAGTCACCATGGATCTTGGTGCTGTTAGTACATACGTATGTACAACATACATACATGTACCTACGTACCTAAAGTCAGTCGTGTATTAAGTGCGTTTAAACCGCGTAGGTTACTACCTAACTATTGTCGGGTTAACAGAGTAAGTAGTATGTATGTATGTATATACCTTAGTAGTACCCTGGGCTTGTTTGCTAATGAGATAAAATTTCCATTACGAATTAACCAAGAGGCCGGAATTATCGTCCCGGATTACAATTTAATAACAATTCGGTAAATTATATACGTCAGACTGGTATACCGGGCAAAGACAACGATAGACGTAACGATTGCGGATCGCAGACACAGATCGCTGATCATCAGAAACAAATCAGCGATCTAAACCTGCGCGGGGGAAATCCCACCGTTGATCACGGACTTGGTCATCGTCTTCGTATATATTATTATATTAATATATGAGAAATCTGTCAAGAGTTGGTTCCGACGATGATGATTAGAAAACGATGGCCTTTTTATATGCACCTCGATTATTCTTCACGGCTATATATATGTATATGTATATCTCGTCTGATGGATCAACAACTGAACTAAAAATAATCTACAACAAAAGTAGGTGTACCGATAGTGCGATGTCGGAATGAAAATATAACACCTTGATCCGATCGAGGAAATCCTGAAAGTCCAATTTGAAAGCGACGTGTCCCTCGGGCGTGCTTGAGAGTTCCAGGAAAGTCTGAAGTACAGAGATTGCAGAGAGAGAGTGAGAGAAAAAGAAAAAGATAGAGAAAAAAGGTACAAGACAATCGCCACCGGCGCCGCGACCTGATCAAATCGCAACTTCTTGTGTTCAGGGGCGTGTAATTGATAATTGTAACAGAAACGAAGAAAATAAAAATTGAAAACCTAACTGCAACTCTTTCCACTGAACATCTCGATTTTTTTTTTTCTTTTTCTCTTCATTTTTTCGTCGCTCTCGAAAGTTTATTTGACAAAAATATCGGAATTTGGTTATCTTTACAATTCGCATGAAGATATACAATACGCTCGTTGCTTGAGGTCAGAAATAGAGTTGATCTATGTTCATAAATAGCTCTTAGAGAAAGTATATGACGAAAGGAATGAATGAATACCTGTACGTCATTCGTCCTCAGGAGTATAAGCAGCGTGATATGCGATAGTTGGAAATATATACCTAATATATATTGAACAAGCGCGTATTGGTATTACTATATATTGCCCCTTGGACATGATAATTATTGTGTAATTGATAGAGCCAGGCTAACGATCAATTCCTTTTGACGTTCGTCCGATCGTGGCTTAGTCAGTCAACGACACAGACACGGAATGAACATGTTGCAGCTGAATTACAAGAATATTTTGACATTGCAGCAAAATTCCACGCTGCACATTCCGCCAACATCGCAGCAAAATAACAACAATATTTTGGCGATATTGCAGTAAGGATATTGCAATATTGCAGCAGGATATCAAAAGCATACTGCAACATTGCAGCAAAATAACGAGAATATTTTGGCGATGTTGCAGCAAGAATATTGCAACATTGCAGCAAGATATCAAGGGTAAACTGCATTGCAGCATAATTACAAGAATCGAGACAAGAATATTTTTGCGATGTTGCAGCAAGGATATTGCGATATTGTAGCAGGATATCAAGAGCATACTGCAACATTGCAGCAAAATAACAAGAATATTTTGGAAACTTTGCAGCGAAATATTACAAATATTGCAATAATCTCGTGGTAAAAAATCAGACGCGTACAGCAACATTGCAGAAAATTATAAGAATATTGCAGCACTGCAGCAAAATGTTAACGATATATTTGCAACGCCGTAAAGATGTTGGTGAGAATTAGTTGAGAAAAATATAATCAGACATTATAGAACGTTTGTTCTCGCGACTTCGGGACTTCGTTCGCGAATACTTCAGCGATAACCGGCAGCTGGTTTGAAACGCGACAATATCGCAAGATGATCAATTTGTGAAAACGATTGTGATATGCGTTAACAAACACAAAGGCATGCAGCTTGACATAGGTATATACAGGGGCCTTGGATAAGACGATGAGTTTATCGCTAACAATATAGCAATCCTCGAATTCCTCATTGAAGATTTCGATCAGCTCTCATGATCATGTGTCTTACTACATGTATGTACTACCTACAATAAGGCTTGTGCTAGATGGTGCTAAACATCCTGGAGTGATAATTTACCTTCGAAGGATCGGGAATTCTGCTCAGTCCAAGATCCTGCATTATAGTCAGTCTGATTTTATCCAATTCTTTGGAGTCCAGTGGAGCCGATGCACCGCTATGGTGATCGACGGTCTGCAGATCCGAATCTTCGATGGTATATTCTTGATCGTAGTCTTCTTGGACGTAATTATTCTGATGAGGTTTATTATCGAGGGAGGGAGTTGGCGAGGCGATTATCGTCGTTACCCCTGATAACATAATGGCAATTGAAACGACCGTTATCAAATTCGCACCGAATTTCGGTACCCTCAAAGACCACGGCGTTCCTCTGCTGCTGTTGCTGCTACTTCTTCTTCCTCTTCTTCTTCTTCGTTTTATTCTTGTCCTTCTGCAATTATTATTATCTCTAGTATCGTCCTTCCATCTCCCCCCCTCGTGGCAGATCCTCGTTCTTGATGAATCCTCAGCCAACTTGTACTCCCCCTCAGACTCGGTGATCTCTTCCTTAACCCAAAATCTCTTCGATGATGATGATGATGGCGATGGTAATGGTGATACCAATGATGATGACGATGACGGTGGTGATTCTTCGTTACCGAATATTTCACATTGAGATTCCGAAGATGTTATTAAATACTTGCCCATAGCCCTAGGTGCATTAAATTATGGCCTGATTTTCGGCCAGTTTAAACATCCAATTTTCTTATAGAAAAATTTCTATATACGTATAGTTTTTTTTTTTTTTTTTTTTTATAGCGAATTTTCAATCCGCTGATACTCTTAATTCACTGCACCTTATTAATTTTCACAATATTTTATTATAAACTTACACATTTTTTAATCATTCATTTATCAAGTATGATTTACCTGATTTTTAATTTTGGTTTCTCAAGATGGATTATAAGAGTACCAAAATTATTCTATATATTATAGTTTGGAAATAATTGATTCTTTACACTCAGTCATTAAATTTCGCCGGGTGGTTCGGTGGAGTGATCAAAATCGTTGACTTCATCGTAGAGAATGATTCGAGTCATGATCGTTCGATTTTTGAATTTCTTTTCTTATCTTTTGAAAAACCGTAAGAAAAAAAAATGATTAAACTTCTCGGCGACTTACTATGCGGCAAAATACGGTAAGCAAAAAAAATTTTGCGACAAGATACAGAAAATCAAAAGGATAAAAAGATGAACAATTTTTCTTTTCTGTTTATAATTTATTATTAAAAAAAAAAAAAAAGCAATTTTTTTTGTATTTTCCGTAAACCGAGTTGAGGATTAAGAGGAATGTTCGCTTTCTCTCTTTCTCTATATCTCGGTATATCTTCGAAACGTGTACCGTACGATGGAAGTTGGGTACAAAACGTACGTATGCGTAACATACGTCGACACAACGGCCGCTTGCGACTGACTGCTCGCCGCGTGTTTAAGCGAGCATGTATATATTCTCCGGCTTCTCTCGCCTCTCTCTCTCTCTCTCCTATCTCCGTCTCTATCTCTCTGTCGATTTATTTTCTCACTCTTTGAGTGAGCGCGAGAGAACGAATGAGTGAGACGGAGAAGGAGAGAGAGAGAGAGAGAGAAAGAGAGAGAGAAAGAGAGAGAGAGACTCACGTTCCACTACCACTACCCATCCGCTCTTGGTCATGCCTCCGGGACCCTGACCGAACGGTTGCGATCGCGTCTCCCGCATTTCGCTGCACCTCGCGCTCACGTTGCGTTTTCCTAATTACAAGAACAATAATTATAATAATGATAATAATAATAATAACAAGAACAACGGTGATAATAATATTAATGATATCGACTCCATTGCAGGTGATTTCGATTGAATATCTCGAATCGATAGACACGTGACAGGATGCTTCTTCGGCATTATAGGCATAATTTTGAAACGGGAGACAGAAAAGGGAAGAATGAAAAAAAAAAATAAAATGAAATAAGACACAAGTAAAAATCACATCTCACAAATGTTGCTTACGTAAAATCAGGTTAAAACATTTATTATAGCCTAATTGCGAGGAGGATGCAGTTGGAATATCTCAGAAATATACGGGTATAATTTGATTACTTGGTAAAACAGCGCAGTAGGATTATAGCTGTCAGTTACAGATATGTTTGAAGGTAATCTTGTAATATTAATTAGATGTATTTTGGAATCCGTTTATTTGGTCGGTGTGTACAATTATGTATGTATATAGGTATATAATACGCATATACTTGTATATACTTTCACCTGCTCACATCATGGCAATTAATCGAAAAACGTGATCGCCTAACAAATGACTTATTACGTACTTACGCCGCTGTTAACTTTAAGTTAACACGTTGATGATAACGTTTTACCAAGTAATCGTTTATTTCTTGTTTGATAATTTTCATGGACGTAAAATTGCGGCTGCAGTTACGCGCTAAGCTAGTCGATCGAACATTGCCGCGATTAGATTTATACTGCTGTATACTGCGACAGAGGGTGCAATCATTCAATGCAGTTTAGTTCCTGGAGCGACCAATGAATCTTCTAGGAATTATTTCATACGGAGTTTATTAGCGGTAATCACAAGGTTACACACATTGCGTATACAACAGTATCGAAAAATTGCGAAAATCTGTCAATATCATAGAAAATTGCTGAAAATCATCAAAACACTTCAACATTGCAGCAGAATCTGGACAATATAGGAAAAACTAAACACCATAACATTTTCACATTGCAGCAAGCGATCAAGAAATATTTCATCATTGCAGAAAATGACGAACATGTTTCGAACATGTTGCAGAACTCGAAAGAAAATTACAGTATAATATTGCCACATTGCAGCATATGATCATAAAATATTGCAGCATTGCAGAAAATCACTAAGATGTTTCAACATTGCAGCAATGTTTCGAACATGTCGCAGAACTCGAAAGAAAATTACAATACATTGGAGCGAATGATCCAAGAATCATTCCACACTGTAGTAAAATGGCTGTATAACAAAATTGTCGAAATGTTTGCAACGTTGCTTCACAAATATTGTGTAACTGCGTGGTGAGTGCGATGAAGAACACCGATCCAGAAGAACGATCCGCTGTGATTTTTGTTCTTTTGGAATTGTGTTAAATGATGGATATTGCAGGAGCTGTACCTATGCAGTGGTTGGGTAAAAGGCTTGAACTATTAACTGCAGAACGAGCGACCACCCACGTGTATTTTGCACGACAGGTGTGTAAAGGGAAGCGTATAAAAAGTACAGAAGAGTGGGGGTCCTAGGTGGATGGATCAATGTCTTTGCTTTCCAAGAGGCCGGTCCCAGGTTCGCGGTATTCGTGATTCACAGGAAGTGCGGCACGAGGAATTCCGTTGGATTATGTACATATACACATGTATGCTAATGGCTTACGAGTATTGGATCATTTAGAGCGATTTTAATATCGCAGGTCCCATTCCTCACGTATCTCTCTTGGCGATCTTTCTCATCAACGATTCCTCCACAGTACCAAGAATCCTGAATAATTTCATGAACTTCTCTGAACTGTTGTTCAAAACTTACCGTGTAATCTTTTGCCTTACGTGAAATAACTGGAAGAGATTTATACTCCCCAGAGTCTGTTCACGATCATTGCAAATATTGCAAACATTATGCGGAACCACAAGTAGACGGTGCAAGAACACGTGGGGTTCAGTGTTTTTTCAGTGATACATATTTCCACGTGTTTATAGACTGAAGCACAATTCTAACGAGAGAGAAAAAAATCTCTGAACATATGTCTGCTGGCATGTTATATATATATACGAATTGATGATAAATTTTTGTGAAATTGATTTGCTCGATAGCGTGCGAGATTAGGTTTGGTCTGGATATATATATATGTTTTCTCAAGTAGTTTTGGAACTGGAATATCGGAGCAAGGCCTGTAACTGGTACCTACGTTGTATACATAAAGGGACTATCTTCATCCCGCGATGATGCAGAGTGCCGGCTTTTTGAAGGTTTCTTTGAGTTCTCACGGTTTCAAGATCAGACCCCAGTGTATTCCATACCACGTTGTTGTGTTCCGAGCTCTACACATATACCCGAAAGAGCAATGCACTGGTACATACTGATACTTGCATACCTACATGCGTAGGTACGCAAGTTTTATGTACATGCATGTACATGTCTGTCGTACGTACCACCCATCCACTACACCATGGCTTCTTTATTTTTGTCTCGGACGCGGTGCCCCACGCCGCTCTCTCTACGGCTTCGTCCTCTCGCCAGTTATTCGGGGTCCCAGAGATATTGGGAATTTCATGAAGTTACGATGCCCGACCCATATTCTCACAATCAGCTCCACCTTCACTTCACTTCACTTCACTTTACTTCACTTCGCTTTACTCTTCTTCTCTTCTTCGAGCTATTGCCACCGACTCCTATACCTTGGAATGGTAGGATTAACATCGAGTTAGATATCTTTCATTGGCCCACGCACTAATATGTGTATTATACCAAATGGAATTTATATCCCTTGCTCCAAGACGCGAGGCTATGCAACGCAGTACCTTTCACCTGGTCGTACATACGGCCCAGCCTTGGTTCGACAGTGACTTGGGGTTGGTCACCCAAACAAGAAAATAGAAGATCATTAAAACGTGTTGGGTTATAGTTCATAAGAAAAAAGAAGACTGTCCAACTGCCATCGCTGAGGAAGTGAGATTATCAAGTTTGCTAATTTTTCAATCGCAATTCAAAATAAACCACAATTCCCAAGAAAGGTTATGAAACTTCGTCGGATCTTCGATCCTCCATCGTTATCAGAGACCGTTGAAACCATCGGAAACTGATTTCCATAGTTGGAAATCACACGATTTTTGGGATTCTTGTCTGCCATGTTGAACTCGCCATTTCGAATTTTGCAATTCGTAGGGCAATTTTGTGATCACCGATCTCGAAAACCCTCGGAAGCTGATGTTCATGGAAATAGAATGGCTTTTTTCATCAGATTTCGCCATCTCAGACCATTTTTAGGTTACAGGTCTAGCAAACACGTGTCCACGACAAGTTTTCGTATAGATCGAGAGATCTCTTGATTTTCGGTTCGTCAGTTACTTGGCCAAATTCGCATCGGATGCACTGAATGAAACAATTTCAATTCCAAATCCAATGGAATCAGAACTGAAACATCCTGTGAGGATCGAATTTCATACAAATCGATCTAGTCTAAGCCCCTCAAGAAAAATAGATGAAAGAGAGTATGGCGCCATGTCTGATTGGCTGACACCGCCTTGGATTTTCAATCCCATTGCAAGATACCGTGATTTTCAAATTCTGCGTGAAAAACTCGTGTCTGACATGATTAAGGGCTTGTTCAGTCCACGGCAACGATAATTCGCGATGCTATGCACATGTTACCTCATCAGATTGACACATTATAGGTTGGAAACTGGCCCGCGGATACAGCACAGTTCGCGCTGCCGCAGGCAGATGGACACGCTCACAATTCAGACCCCTGCAGCGTTCTCTCACAGTAGAAGTAACTCGCCATCTAATAGGATCGGAGCCGTGCCCTGTGGGGCTGTTACACCTTACCGATAACTCATGACGACTTGACGAGTCTCTGCAATGAATATTTATGAATGAAAAAAATGGCTAAATCTTACTTCTGTTGGTTTATGTTGATACGAATTGAATTCAGTTGCCTCAAGTCTGTGAAATTGAATTGTTTTGATGAAAGAACCAAAGATAGCCGGATGATTGTTATCGAATTTTAAATTAGTTGTTTCGACAATTGCTTAAAGTTACTTGTGTATTAATAAATGTGATACGAGCGTCATCCTAATTTGCGATGAATTCATATCTTAACTCGTATTCATTTATTCAAATCAACAAAGTTTATTCCGCGTAAAACAAAACCTCAACTGTTTAAATGACTAATTCCTGTAAAAATGTGTACTACTTTTCGTGCGAAATAATCAACGCGAATGCATGAGTCAATCTACAAATTAGGCAGATGAATACAAGCCAGAAGCACTTTTTGTCGATTTCTTAAAATCTGAAAATCTCTCTGAAAACTAATCTCCGATCGTTTGACCAATATAATTATTCGGTATAGGAAAAGAGAAAGAAATGTGAAAAATTGGTGTTGTTTGGATGTCTGATCAGACAATAATAAAAACCAAATGAGTCCTGTTGTCATGGAATAACCAGATACTTTTTTTTTTAAAAAGTGATCTCTCTAGTTAACGATCGGCGACGTTGATCGCTGAATGATTGACGGGTGGTTAATTGCAGGGTTAAACCGTATATGATATACGATTGGTTAGAAAAAAAATTGTTAACGCGATTGACTGCAATCTAGAATGCCGGGTAGTATCGACTCAATGAATTCTTGACGCCTTTTGACTCGATCAATCCCGGTTAATTTATCATTCAATGATCGGGACGGACCCAACCGCACACCATCGTCGACAGTGTCTCTGTGTCTCGCGTCTAATCAATCTGGTCTCTCATACAGTATAAGTCCCAATACTTGTATCAACACAGCCTTAAGGGCACGCGAGGGCCGCAGGCCGAGCCTTTCGACTATCTCTCGGAATCTCAACAATCTTCTATCGACAGTAATCCACCAGGGGGGGCTACCTCCGACTTTCAAGAACTTATTTATCGAAGCCGCATACATATATATATATATATACGCGATGCAGCCAGCGCGTGCGCGAGCGCGCCTTTTATTCGGCTCGGTTAACCGAAGCCGCCGCGCGCTTCGCAGATCGAGAGAGACCGAGAGATGCGATGCGACGTCGTCTAGCCACCTAGCGGTCCACGAAACGACAAGGACGCCACGCGGTGTCCAGACCGCACACGAAGTCCTCTCGCCGCGCGGTATCCTTTCCAGTTTTATAGGAGCCCCGAGTCAACCCCGTGTTCCTTAGGCCATGGACCACCATTACTCACCGTAACGGGAATATTCGACCACGTTATTGCGCCATTTTCGATCATTTTGATCGAGTAGATGAAGCGCCATACTTCTCTTTCTTTACTTTTCCTACTTCTTCATCTCTGGAAACGCGTATTCAGTTACGTTTTTCGGAAAAGAATCAAAGTTTAGAGGTTATTTTGAACATTTGCCACCTCGAAAACGCGATTTGTAATTTCTCCGTAACCCTACAACCGATCGTAATGAAACTTTGGAGATCAATGCTTCTTTTTGGCAGAAAGTAGCTGAATGTTTCACTTTTTGGCTTCTCCAAAATCGACTTTCATAATTGCTGCCTAATATTTTGTACATGATATCAAAATTCTAAGTTCAATTTTGGATCCGATCGGTTTACTGGTCTATGTCAGGGAGAAACTATGATGGGTCACGTTCTCGGGGTGGCAGAGTCAACGTCTGCACCGAAGAATATCATTGAATTACCAAAGAATTGCATAACTATTTCATATGTTCATGGCATTCTAGCAACGTCCCATTGTTGTCAGGATTTATTATAACAGCATAGAAAAAAAAGAGAGTATAGCTATACGGCCCCAGGGTTCTGGCTTCATCTTGCGAAGATTTACCTACACAAAAAGCTATTAGCTCGAGTCAGAGGTAAAAACACGGAGTTGAGCCTTAAATGCAGAAAGGCAAACAGGGTGGTCGACTTTAACGAACAAATGAACTATTTTTTTTTTCCCCCCCTCTTCGTAACCATAATTCTACATTTTTTGTATATTTTTTTTCCTTCGGTTCTTTAAATTCTGAGGAGAAGTTCCAGGCCAAAGAACTTTCATTTAAAAAATCTGAACTTCGTGATTGAAAAGAAAATCAGTCATCGATTCCAGGAACGGTAGACCAGAATAATCTCGTAATAGCAAATACCGCTTTCGCGGTGCGGGCATAGCTATAACGCTAGATTGACGAATGATGTTCCAATGACGAATTTCTAAATATGATCATAACTCAGACGGCCTTTCCTATGTAAAATCAGAGTCAGAGGCACACACGCAGGGTTAATTACCGTTCCGGGATCTTGGAATTCGACTGATGAACCCACATCGCATCATCGACGATATTGAATACATCGCCATTGCTATGTATGGGCCTATGAAAATACATGTGAACTGAAAAACCTTTTTTTCTTCCCTGTCTTTTTTGTTTTGTTTTTGTTTCTCTGGTTCATTCAGGCCATGAAAAGTTTCGAGTGGGTGTTATCGGACTGTAAAAATACAAAAAAAAAAAGATTGGAAAAAAAATTGGAGTGAAACAGTTCGAAGAGGCTTAAACAGACACGTTCGAATCAGTTATTTTTCATCCACGGCGTGACTTTTCTTAACTTTACGACCCCTAGCGTTGTTCAAACAACAAAGTGCCACTTGAAACGAATGACACTCTTCATACCTCGTCGGATGGTGCACCAGCACCGACTACTTCAAGTAGCGCGAGGTGAAAACACGGAGGCGTCGCGACGCCTGAGTGACAGGTGCGTCTAGAATGAATCTGCTGCTGGGGGGATGAAAGAGTAGGGAGAAAATAGAAGAAAATAGTTTTCACTCCGAATAAATATCAGTGAAAAAAAGTCACGATGCAATGATGATAAAGTGATACCAAAAAAAAAAATACAAAACAGAAATGAAAACTTAATTATTTTCGTATAACTATATTCAAACCTGCGAAGTTCCATTTTCTAATCGAAACTGATTTTTCTACGGTTTTCAACTACAGTATTCGATTTATTGAATCCTGTGATGCGGAAAACAATTCGAAAGAAAAATTTCGAACTTTACTAAATTGTAACTGCTTCTTCGAAAACTAGCACGAAAAATTGCTATACGTTCTGTATAACGATTGCTGGATTGATCAAACCGGAGAAAGTTTTAACGTGTAAGCTGAACGGGAGGAAAAAAAAAAAAAATGGAAAAAAATGAAAGCCGTTGAAAATTTCAGATCAACCCAGTTGGCAAAATTTCAGTATTTTGTGTTTAACAAATGCTAAGTCACGTTTATCGGGATAGTGACAGATGTATAGATACTTACATCCGAGTCTAGCACGTGGTATATATATATACATATAGAGAGATAGTATGTTTGAGTACTGTCACTCCTAATAATAATTTGGCTGTATCACACCGGTCAACGACTACTGTTCAAACACTTTGATTTATTTGCTCAACAAACATCCCGCGGACTTGAACACATAACCAATACAGACTTACAAGTCGTTAGACAGTAGCAGCCGAGAAATATATAGAAATCCTTAAAATTTCTGTGCATCATGCATATATTGAGATAAGTAGGTACCTGAAATAGAAAAGGTTTATATTCTGCAACAGTTTTGAAGAGAGTTGCATAATTAATTTATAAATTGTGTACTCCAATGTATATAATTACTAAGCAAAGCTGAATGATCAATTTCTTAAAACTGCGACGTTTTTAATGCTATAATCTTACTTTATTATTCTAAACGATTGTTCAGCCGATCGGTAACGATAACAAAAATATGTATGTAAAAATACTATCGGTTCGAAGTTCAATATCATTCGAAACGCGCGCCATTGATTACTTACATAACCTCGTTTTTCCAACCAAACTCTCACGTAACTCTAGTATGCTTTCCTGAGTACCGCCATCTTGGATAGCGTATAATGACGTCAAGATAAATCGGAAGAGTTGTAAACTCACGTGAATACTTTCTACAGCTACCTTTGAAAATTTTCATTATAAACTTCGGTTATATTACTCGAATTTTTTAAACCCCCTTATTTCCTATGAACCCGCAATTCGCAAGAGAGGATCCAGTTTGACAGCGAAATTTGTACCAAAAATAAACAAAATTAACCATACACGTATGCATTCGGAGATGAAATTATAGCGTAACGAGCTAGTTTTATCGACAATTATCATCACGGGGTACATAATAGTTGTTCGAATAACCCGCGGCTGATTTATTAATTGTTAACGCTCGAGCATAACGACGTCGTTAACGCACCGAAATGCTCGTTTCGAATCCCATCCGTTTCTTTCTCTCTCTCTCTGTCTCTTTTTTCTTGTTCTTCTTTATTATAAATTCGTTGACTTGGGTATGAAGCTAAAAATAAAATAATAATGCAGATATATCAGGGCAAGGGAAATCGAAAATTTGTTAAATCGATCTACAATAGTGTACAGGTCAAATTTTTGAATGACAATTATCAAAAATCGGTGAAAAGCAGTCCTCTGGACTTTCAACGCTGTTTATTGGTCATTACGTCAGTATATACCATCCCAGGTGGCGCTGTTGAGCGACTTCGTGAATGGCGCGCGTTTCAAACGCTATTGAATTTGAAATCAATTCCACCGATGATACACGCTGTGTAATGATTGTTTATATATTTTTTTTCACCGTTACCAACAAACTGGATAACCGTATTTCGAACGGAACAAAAATCCTTGGCAAACGAAATTCGAACCAGATGCGATGAATAAAAATGAAAATCGTCAAGTAGGTGTAATGAGTACTCGTGTTTCCTTATTATTATTAGTATTATTATTATTATTTTTTTTTTCGACGCCCTGTAAATCTAAGTTGACATACCCACAGCTGGTGTACCTTATACCGATGGACGTGGCTCAACACAGGCTTTATAATTGTATTATTAAATGGGCGAGCACGCGTAGCGTCGAATCGCCCACACCAAAACCACCCACGCTGTTATTTGAAAATTTCTTGTAAGTCAGTAAGTATATAAGTATACGTATATATGTATACAGGAATCACTGTATCCACGTGTGGATACCAATACACACGTACTTATAAGCTCAGATACACAACGAGGGAACGACAAGCCGTCCCTTTTCTCCTATACATACTTTTTTTTTTTACCTTTGTATAGTTAATGTGCTTTCTTGTAGTTATTCTCTCTAGTTAGTATATGTATACAGGTATATATATATACATATATATATAGGTATATACCCACAGGCTTTGACGTAGGTGTAGGGCCCGATTTACAACGAGGTAATTAAATCTATTCATCGAAGAAAAAATCAACAATAAAAAATATCTACAGAGATTGAAAAAAAAAAAAAAATAAAATAAAATAAAAAAAAGAGAGAGAGAGGTTGATTCTCTCCGGTGGTTAATAAATATCGTTTTCTCTGTACATCCTTTTTTGTACATATATTACCTAGATATTATATATGTACCTAAATATTGAAAAAGGATCATATCAGATAAATTTATAACACGTGATTGCAGATTGAATGCACACGTATATGGTGGTGTTTGTAATAATGTATGCATAATATAAGTTTGTGAGAATTTCGTCATTTCGAGAGATGATTATATATATATACATATATATATATAGTGTATTATGTATATAGTATACCAAGGTATATATTTATATGTATAATATATCGTAGTTTTAAGTAGGTGTTAATTATATACAGCTAACTCTTTCGAGATAAATTTAAGCAATACTTTATTATATACTTATTATACACAGATACATGTATATGTACACACATATATATTCGATAACCTATGTGGGGTGGGGGTCAAAATTTCGAAAGATCAATATGTAGAACGGCCAATATTTCGAATTTCAAAATTGCGAATTATGAAAATTAGAACGACTGTTTGAAAAAAAATCTACTAAGTAGTAATTAAAAAATTACGTATCAGGAAATGTAGAAGGATATTTCTATTAAAATCAAAATTCGGAATAGGCAGAATTTCGAGGGGCGGAATATCGAATGGCCAAGATATTGAACGTCTAATAATTCGAATGGTTCGATATTTACAATGGTCAAGATTTCGAGACTCCACGAGTTCGAATCCATTCAAGCGAAAGATCGCAAACTCGAAGGGTCAAAATGTCGAATCGCAATATGTCACCATGACCGATATTTTCAAACTAGTTGGGACTGAAGGCATCGTACGGTGGCGCTGCAATTGTTGTAGGGTAATCTGATAGCACTGGTCGAAGCCAGTAGATGGAGCTAGTGGGAGCTGGCCCTAATTAGAGTTCCTATAAAAGAGAGTTGAGACAACCGCCGCCATTCTGTGGCGAAGTAAGATTGCGGGAAGTTTTGAACTGATGTAAGGAAGTAATAACTTTGATATAATTATGAACAACTGAATGACGAGCTCTTTCTTGACTGAATTTTTCATTTTGGACATTGTATTTCTGAAAATTCACTGAAACATCGAATACGGTTCTACATAACGACGTTGTTAGTGGCATTACGATATTTGAGGTTATGTTAACGCGTTACTTTATGATCAAGGTCGAAAAGATAATGCGTATTGAAGACTCGTGGAATTATCATGCAAAATTTGTGAAAAAGCATCATTTTACAAGAACCTGTATAAAACTCTTTACTATGATGAAAATTATCATTGATTAGATATTGAGGATGTTTATATCCAAATATTCGCGCGTCTCTGCTATTAAGTGGCGAAGTAGAAGAGCCAATCAAAAGGAATCATCGATTGTCTCAACGCTCTTTCATAGGAACTATAGCCCTGAGTAGAGTTTTTCTATAAAAGAGAGCTCAGACAATCGATGATTTCCTTTGATTGGCTCTTTAACTTCGCCACGTAATGGCGGAGACGCGCGAATATTTGGATATAAACATCCTCAATATCTAATCGAAGATAATTTCCATCATAGTAGAGAGTGTAGGTTATTGTGGAAGAATGCTCTTTCACGGATTTTTCATTATAATTTCACGAGTCTTCAATCAGCATTATCTCTTCTACCTTGATCCTAAAGTAAAGCGTTAACATTATCTCAAATATCGTCATGCCACCAACACCGTCGTTATGTAAAACTGTGTTCGATGTTTCGGGGAATTTTCAAAAATACAATAGCCAAAATGAAACTTCAGTCAAGAAAGAGCTCGTACTTCGGTTATTCAGAATTATATCAACGTTATCACTTCTTTAAATCTGTTTAAAAAGTTCCGCAATTTTACTTTGCCATAGAATGGCGGCGATTGTCTCAACTCTCTTTTATAGGAATTCTAGCCCTAAGCAAAGAGAGCAAGGGCCTGCAATGGGCTGGAACGGTTACTTGAGGCACACACTTGTTCAATGTAGAAAATACCGCCTGGATACGGCAGTTTCAAAAGGAAATCGGCAGAAAGCGACATGATTGGTCAGATCCAATGATAGTGACCAATGATATCGCTATATCGATCCAACAATCAGTATGAAAAACGACCATAGACATAAAGCGGGGACCGCACTTTCAAGCCGAAAATGATTCGGTCTGTAGAAAGAGACAGAAATGGTTCCGTCCAATTCTGTCTCTTTCGAACCAGCAACGTCAAATACGTAGAAAGAGACAGATATTGGCCAGATTTAACCGTTTCTGTCTCTCTCACTTTTCGTGTTCCATAGGCAGTACCTATAGGGGAGGCGCAGTCCATGCTCCATGTCTATGAGAACTACTTCCGTACAGGGTATCTTCAAATTTCTGTATCAACGATACGCCATCGCATACCTCTCGAAGAAACAATACGATTTTGGCTTTACTAGAATGTTGTATTCATTTCTCACTGTCTTCGAATGAGAGCATAAACAGATATATGAGATAGATATCGGGCTTTCCATACCATCCCGACCTACTGCGAAAGCTTGCATTTTTGATTTGGCTGAAACTTGGCTATTTTCTTTGCTCTCTATGGAAGAGGCTTTCTCGATTTATTTCAAGTTTTTTCGAAAAACCGTCGGTGGGATCTGCATTTTTGAAAATTCGCTTCGTTTTTTGTTCAAGTGTTCATAACTTCCTCAAAAATGCATCGATTTGGATGATTTCAGTTTCAAATTGTGGGTTTTTAAACGTAGTTCATGAAAATGAAATGCCAAAAAAATCGAAAGTTTTTTTGCCAAAGTTTTTTCAAATCTGACATTAAAATCTTTCTTTCAGGCCTGTTTGTATCCTTCGATTTTTTTGGAAAAATTTTCATAAATACTACTCGCAATTCCACAAATTTTTAGCTCAGTCTCATTGTGGGCATTCGATTCTGTATATTTTTTCTGGAATTTTCAAAATTGACAATTATACATACGTGCGTTGTGTAAAAACAGAACACATATACAAAACTCGAAAATTCGATCACGTGACCAAGAGGAAATACGGATCTTCAGCAATCAATGTATTTCAAACTCGATTGAGAATCATAAAGTATTTAAATTACAACGATTATAATAGAACAAATTCAACAATCAAAAATCTCATTTGAAATAGTTATTCATTATTTTCACAACTTCCGAGTAGCTTGATTAGCCACCTTTCACTATGAATATGTTCAATAAGCATTATATGAGGCGTTAAGTAATATTCAAAGTGACAAGTTAAAAAAAAAAAATTGATTTTGTCAATTTTGAAAATTCCGTAAAAAATATACAGAATCGAATGCCCACGACGAGACTAGGCTTAAAATTTGTGGAATTGAGAGTGGTGTTTTTGAAAATTTTTCCAAAAAAATCGAAGGTTACAAATAGGTTGAAAAGAAAAGATTTTGATCTCAAATTTGAAAAAACTTTGGGTTTTTTTTTTGCATTCCATTTTCGAAAAAACGTTCAAAAATACACAATTCGAAACAAAAAACATCTAAATCGATGCATTTTTGAGGAAGTTATGAGCATTTGAAAAAAATAACGACGCGATTTTTCAAAAATTCAGATCTCACGAACTTACGGTCTACTGTTAGGATACTTCTATTCCAAAACCACAGAGATTACAATATTTTTGAAAGAGATAAAATCGTCGTATTTCTCCTGAAGGAATCCGAATAACCATCCGATCGGTAATTTCAAGCAGGAAATCTTTTATTGTAGAATATTTTGCTAGACGTAAAAGAGAATAATAGTATAATACCGTCAGAATAGATTATATCTTGGCGTAATGTCGTCTTATCAAAATGGAATAGAAAGCATTCTGAACTCGACAAGACACACTTTCAAACTGATTTTTCACAATTTTTCTATAGAGTAATTTTCAAATAACCCCTGAGAGGTACACATGATTATTACTGCACTCAACAGGTACACTTTAAATAAGAATGGTCATGATCGTAGAATTTCTTTTTCTTGAAATCAAGTGCTCGATTATTAGTTTTCAAAAGTCTACTCGTTTTTGGAATCATCTGATTTCTTCATTGGCTGTACTACTTTATGAAGAAATGTTGAAGAATTTATGTCGACGCATTTTGAGTCAGTCTACCTCTGATCAGAGGCTAATTCACAGAACTTTGCCAATTATGATTTTACAATCCTATCTCGTAGGTTTTCAATTGCCAGTGAAAAATTGAAAGACCGTGAAAGAAATATCCCCCAAATGCATTGAAATTCCCAATATTCAAGCTTAGCGCTGTTTGCCTGCATTTTCCTATAATGTTTGTCGCAAATTTACGTCTTTTCAGAAATATTGTATTACATACTATCTGGAAGTATACGAAAACAAATAAAAATTCATTAACTCTGAGGGAAACCTCCGCGTAAATACATACAACCACGATGTTCTGTTGCATGATCTTACTTGTTTGAACATTTCGACGGGTCCTATTGAAACATCAGGCGTAACTCGCCAGGCTGGATAGAAACGGGGTATTTCGCGCAGTTAGTGAAAATAGGGCTATCTCACGCGCCGGCCTAGACTAAACGGGCTATCTTGCGTGCCAGGCTAGAACAGGGATATTTCGTTCTTTCGGCTAGGAAAAGCTTACAAAAAGAATAACCGGCTGGAATCTGCGAATCCGAACGCGATTGATCGATGAAGCGTAATCGTCAGCACCTGCGAAATTTGATCCTAAAAAATTGAATATGACTTACAGATATAATCAAACAAAAAATTATTAGTTCCGAACTGATTGATCCAAAAAGTTGAAATTTCAACTGCCTATTTCAGTAACTGATCAATTTTTGTTCGATCACATTCGAGGGTTATATTATATTTTTCCGGGATTCAATTTTGCAGGTGTAGCTGACGGTTACGCTTTACCGATGAATCGCGTTCGGGTTCGCAGATTCCAGCTGATTATCCTTCTCTTAACCTTTTTCTAGCCGAAGAATGAGATAGCCCTGTTCTAGCCTGGCGCGCGAGATAGCCCGTTTCTTGGCCAGCGCGTGAGATAGCCCTATTCTGACTAACTGCGCGATCTACCCAGGTTCTATCCAGCCCGGCGAGTTACCTCTTTACTATCCGGCTCGGCAAAATACTCCGGTTCTATCCAGCCTGGCGAGTTACGCCTGTTCCATTAGGAACCGTCGATTTGTTACATACTACGAAAACGTTTTGCTGAGATCCATCGATTTTGTTCGTACTCACGAACTGGCACAACCCTTTGCACATTTCAACAGTACCTGAACTACCTCGCCGATAACACTTACATCATTTACAATTTGGTGTAGGACAATACTGTTAATTCTGTCAGAATAAACCGTGATCCGAAAACGACTGGTTTAACGATACATAATATAACAAGGGAATAAGGTCAAAGCTTATTCCCTTGGGTGAGTTAATCACCCAATTTTCGTCGGAAAATGTGACAAGCACCTGGAGAATCGTAATGAGGTCCTGGCTGTACTTTTCCTGCAGGTAGTTGTGGCGCGCGGTTTTTAATCACACGATATCGTTTGTCATCAAGATATTTCATGTCATCGCATCTGTGAAAAATGTTTTTGACTAATTTAAATTTCAGATTCCTAGGGGTAAGTACAGATTTCTAATATAACGGATAATATTTTGAAATGTATAATACCGACGTTGATTATGGTGTTCGAACGCCTCTGGGCACAACAAATTTCACTTCGATGGCATATCAGACCCCGGATAGGAAATTCTGTTCGGGAGTAACGAATGCGTGTTTTCATGTTGTACGTACGCAGCTATAGCCTGCTGGCTAAAGTAAATGCTGCAGATCTATGTGCGAAGCACACGCATGACTCTGGCAATCAGATCATTGCTGGGGACATGGTTAGCCCAAAACATTCTTGCGATCGTGAGAAAAATCGGCAGCACTCTGAATATTACAGATTCTGAGTCCTTGCAGCCAACCCACGATTTCCGGAATTATATGTGTACATCATTCACATTGCGGCGATCGATATTTTCCACACCGTTATTATTCCGCGGAAATCCATTCCGTCCGCGACCCGGCTAATACGGCGTGTGCATGCAATCAGATTACCAAACAATGAAATTTTGTCACTTGTAGATTTCAACCAACAGAATACGAATACGTTGGTTACAATCCACAAGATAACGAAACGAATTATTTAAGCTGTGACGTTTTCAACAATGATATATTTTCCACCTCATCTAACGAGGAATAATTATTACTCAAAAAAGTAAAGTGTGCTAAGTGTAAAAAAGTGTGTAAAAAAGTGGGCTAAATGAATAAATGAATAAATAAATAAGGCACCTCTACGGTGCGAAAACCTTGCGTCAAATACATTAATGTTGTACTACCCACAAAGATGGTTCTGCAGCCGAAGTAGTATTCCTACAGAAACTGGTTCTTGGTGAAAAAAGGATTCAAATCAGACGCTATAATCAGGTACGTACTTGCCACTTATGTTGGTTTCGGCTCTGGCCAAGATATAGGTAATGGAAAAATGGAAATTCTGTTTTAGTGGTCTTACAATTAGCATGGAACTACAATATTATCAGTTTTTTTATCGCAATTCGAAACAAAAGAAACAAGGCAGAAAAAACAGTTTCTTCACGATACTTTCCATCACGGTACAGACCCATTTGTCATCGCTTGGAATACTATGAACTATGGTCAGATTCTATCTTCGAATTGATTTTATTTTTATACGAAATGATTTCGTGTTCGTCATAAACTCATCTGTTGTTGCAGCCTTTCATTCCTGTTATATTAACTCTTGCAAACACCTCAAAAAAAATTCCCTGCAAGTTTGAGCCCTTAATATTAATATTAAGTACTCGCCCTGGGCGTTTGAAGATCTCCCATTTAAAATACACGTAACTTGAATTTTTTCTCTCAAAATTCTTATTGATGAGAGGCCCTTTGTGCTATTCAAACGTTTGAAGAACCAAATTGCTCAGAATTGAATGCTCTACAAAAGTGCCAATTGCAACGGAAATGTAACTTACACGGGTGACCTCATAATTAGCCGCAAATTCATGAAAATCGTAAATCATGAAAATCAAAAAGCTTAATATCTCGAAAAATAACAATACTAGAGATCGGTGCTCAGAACCTTTTTTGGAGGAAATTCAATTTGCTACAACTTTATCATTAAAAATTTTTCTGTATCTTCAGCCAATTATGAAATAACGAAAAAACAAGAAATTCATGAACAACTTGACTTTAATCACCTGTACTTTCTCACCCGTATAAGTTACATTTCCGTTGAAATGGGCACTTTTGTAGAGCATTCAATTCTGGGCAATTTGGTGCTTCAAACGTTCGAATAGCATAAAGGGTCACTGAGCTATAAGAATTTTAAGAAAAAAAATTCAAGTTACGTGTATAATTTCAAATGGGAAATCTTCAAACGCCGAGGGCGAGTACTTAATATTAATATTGAGGGCTCAAACTTTCAGGGAATTTTGTTCGAGATGGGAGTAAAAAAGAAAATAGTCGCCAAAAAAAGCACCCTAATGTATACGTACGTACATATTACGTACATATTACGTACATAGTACATATTATTTTTTGTGAAACTTTCTATCAGTATCGCTTACAATGCAAAAATCGCTGAAAATTGCTGAAAAATAAAATTTTGATATTTCGGATATATTTCGGAATAAAAATTTATTTTTCAGAAAAATTAAAACCAATTTTTAATCTGAAGAGTCGTTTTTAAGAAAAACGGCTAAGGGACTTTCGACTTCAATTTTGATAAGGATTCATCGTGTGAGATATTCGTCACGAATTCCGAATCACCCTTTTGGTACTCAACCAATTTTTTTCCTATAATTATCACCAAAGATGATGAAAAGTAAAAAATTTAGTATGTAGTATTTGGCGGGCCAGCTATATGCGTCAAGAAAGGCACTTCGGCACGTAATTTGGTGTAAGGTAGGGATCAACAATGAAATTTGTACATCAACTTTGTGAACTTCGTTTTTTCTATGGAGGCATCTATTTTTCGTTCTGCGATATTTTCTCACTATTTACAGTGCCGTCCAAAAGTCCCGTACGAAAAGTTTGATATATTCGCGAAAAAAGGCGTAGATGATTGACCGAGGTGGCATTTGAAAGTAGAAGGAAGCATCTTTGTCATGCTTCTTGCACAAATTTGCTACGATTTTTTTCTTACACTCACCAGATGACGTGGAACATGGTTATTGGTTTACAATTTTCAAACTTTCACGAAGTCACGTGCAATTTTCCAGAAGAATGACAATAAAAATTTATTCACAACAGAACTTGGAGGGGGGAAAATCAGGCTTCAATTTTCTGTTTGGAAATATTTGTACGATTTTTTTCGCAAATTTATTCCACTTTCTGTACGGGAATACAGTTCATCGAAAATATATCGTAACTCAAGAAACTTACGGCTAAGAATGAAATGTCAGCGAAGAAAAAGTCGCGTCTTTTCATTTCAAAGTAGTCGGAATTTTTGCCCAATTTTTTCCAATTTTTTTTTTTTCACACATTTCTGGTTTAAAATCCGTTCATCATTTTACTACTTCACGGGCTACAGACATTGAATGAAAGGGACACAAGTATCGATCATATTTTCATTGATCAGTGATTACTCGTAGTAAATTGGAAGAATGTCACAGAGAGGTTTCAAAACAGCGAGTATCAATGTCCTCTAGCATAGGTATGAGTATGTATATTCACTTGAAATACAGAATGATTGTAGTTCGACAAAATTTGAAATATTGTCTATATTGAGCATTAATGAACTTGTTATTAATTCTCCATTACCCCGGTGAGTAGTAAACTGATAAGGTAAACTACGGCTATTCGACGAGAAATGTTGAAAAAATAGTTAAAAAAAAATGCCTACAAAATTCTGACGATTTTGAAATTTTAAAACGAAACTTCTTTTCCTTGAAGATATTATTAGTATATTAGTAGTACAGAAGTATATTCTAAACCGTAAACTCGAGTAACGACGTATTTTCGAAAAACTGTACTCCCATGTAGAAAATGGAATAACTTTGCGAAAAAAAAACGCAAAAAAAAATTTCAAAAGAGCAAATTGAAGCCTGATTTTCTCTCTTCAAGTCCTGTTGTGAATGAATGTGACTCGTTATTTTCCCGAAAATTGCACGTGACTTTATGAGAGTTCGAAAATTGCAAACATACAACCGTGTTGAACGTCGTCTGATAAGTGTGAAAAAAAATCATAGCAAATTTGTGCAAGGAGCACGACAAAGCTGCTTCTTTCTACTTTCAAATGCCACCTCGATCATTCATCTACGCTTTTTTTTCGCGGAGATATCATACTTTTTGTACAGAACAAACATAAGCGAAGTGATCCCGAACTTTTAGACGTCGCTGTATTTTTCGAAGTGACTAACTGATTTCTTCAGAAATTTTCATGCGATTTCTGTAGGTATATTTCAATTGCAACTATATGAAACGGATATTATTCGGTGAATCAGCAATTGAAAACTAATTTTAAAATAAGATGGTATTTTCCTCAGAAACTACGCAATGTTGCGGGCAAAATGAAAAAAAAATTAGTCCTTCAGCGCCGATATTGACGGAGTTATGTCCATTTGAATATATCTCCCGGTAATCCCCGTCACCGCGGCTACACGTTCAGCGTTCGTTTCGCAATCCGTTTCCCCATCCCCCTTATCTAGCCAACTCTCGGCGGGGTTCTGCCTTCTCGTCGCCCTCTCGTCTTCGCTCATGAGGTACCTAACGCTACAGTTTTTGAAAACTCTACCGACTTGACAAGTTTCATCAGTATCGCCGTACTCGTTATTCAGTTCTTCCGTGGAAGCGTGTTACGGTTGAATATGCGAGCTTTGTCTTATATCTTGGAATCGTTGCTTAGAGAATATTTCGTTCGTTAGTTTTATCAAGTATTCTGGCTGGTTAGCAATCTTTAATTGTCATTGTTGTGAAATAGACCCATTCTTATAGACTTGAACTCTAGTAAGCCATTTTAATTCACGTTTTCTTCGTTTTGTGTCGACTTTCTAACTACAGACTTATTTTGACAAACTTGAACTCGAGTGAGCCATTTTAATTTACGTTTTCTTCGTTTTATATCAACGGCGCTGTGATTTTTATAATACAGACTTATTTTGACAAACTTGGACTCGAGTGAGCCATTTACTTTACGTGTTCTTTGTGTTATGTGAACGGTGCTGTGATTTTTATAATACAGACTCATTTTGACAAACTTGGACTCGCGTGAGCCATTTACTTTACGTTTTCTTTGTTTTATATGAACGGTGTTGTGATTTTTATAATACAGACTTATTTTGACAAACTTGGACTCGAGTGAGCCATTTACTTTACGTTTTCTTTGTGTTATGTGAACGGTGCTGTGATTTTTATAATACAGACTCATTTTGACAAACTTGGACTCGCGTGAGCCATTTACTTTACATTTTCTTTGCTTTATATGAACGGTGCTGTGATTTTTATAATACAGACTTATTTTGACAAACTTGGACTCGAGTGATCCATTTACTTTACGTTTTCTTTGTTTTATATGAACGGTGTTGTGATTTTTATAATACAGACTTATTTTGACAAACTTGGACTCGAGTGATCCATTTTCGTGTTCTGTATTTTTTTCATTGAGTAGTTCTGTAAACAACTGAACGGTAGAACATGCCACGCAGGCCACGAAGATGCTTGCCTCAATCGGCGAGGTACAAAGACGGAAGAGTTTATCAGAAAAGTAGGACTTCTGACGCAGGAATTACGTAAGATAACAACAACGTTCGTCGGTATTCGTGAGAGATTTTAATTTCTCGTCGAAAAGTGTAGAAAATATTGATTTTTTTTAATTTCCGTGCACAATACGAATTCTGCAAATCCTTGATTTTCAATAATGATTGCGGCAATAGTCGCGCTATAGAATCGGTTTTTGTTTTAAGTCTCTTTCTGCGTAGGTTCTATAATTTTCTTACGTACACAAAAAATAGCATAATCTTGTCCTTAACAATAGATCGGGGAAGTAGATGAAGCGAAGTATGTCTGTCGGTCTGTCACCTAGCGGACAAACTCGCCTGATGATCTGAAAAACGGCTCGCTTGTAAAATTTGAGATTCACAGGGGATGTAGAGTAAATCATGGACGTGAAAAATTGCCATATTCCATTCAATTCGAAAGATCGCTTCGACCGGAAAAATTCGTCTTTCCATTCTTGTATTTCATTTTCTTCGAGCAGATTAAGGTACGGGGTACAATCGCGTGGATTGAGGTATAACTATAAAAATATATGGGTGAATTCGAGCAGATTGAGGTACATGAAAGTATGTATGGGTGAATTCAAGTTTATTCTGTTCAAGTATTCATTAGGAAAAAAAAGTGTTACGTAGTTCAAAACGACAGGTTGAAAGGTGCTAAATGCCCACCAAGCAGTCTTACACGAATTACTATAATACAAATGAAACGCTGCAACAAAAGATGAGTTCATGACGGACACGGAACCATTTCGTATGAAAGTAACATCAATGTGGAGTTAGAATTCGACCACAGTTCATAGTATTTCGAGCGATGACAAATTAGTTTGTACCGTGATGAAAAGTATCGTGAAAAAAAAGTTTTTTTTCTGCCTTGTTATCACTGAAGTAATTACTAATCTTTTTCTTACGAAAATACTAATTTGAATACGAATTTACGCAAAATAATTTGAAAAATATATTGATTGTTTTCGAAGTTATATACTCTTCACGTTTTCTGTATTTCCATTGGAATGAATTTTTCAGATATTTACGCTGCCGCAACTCGACGGTCTGTCAGGGTACAGCTAAAATAGTCAACGGTGCGATACAAGACTTGAATCCCCACTCGCAATATTGTCGGCCAGATGATCTCGCAGAAACAAAATCGCAGTTCAAAGAGGCGTTGAAAGAATCACTCGCACACCATTGGTACAGGTTGAGGGATTTGTACGATACCTTAGCCTTGGCGTAAGTTCTGCTACCCAATTAATACCTCAAATTTTCGAGACAAATATCTAATGACCGAGTTGTAACATGACCAGCATACTCACATTGGGTCTCTACATGGATGTTCTTTATTTGGCTTAGGTACGTCAAACGATCAAGCCGTATTTTATATTCTTCGTTAGGAATGCTAATTTCGAATGTGACAAGCAAATGAATGATAATGTTTTCGTAATAGTATAAGGGCAATTCTACGAATTATCGGAAAATGATCAGGACGTCTAAAACTCGATTTATTCGTTGATTCATACCTCTGTTAGGTGTGTTCTAAGATTAAAAGTTCAACCAGTTCTAGCCTTCTGGGTACCGTTCGCGCGAGTAATGCGAGATCCAACTTTTTTACTGCATGACCTATAACCAATGCTGGAGTCCTAATTTCTATTGCATACCTCAGTCATTATAAAAAAATAATCGAAAAACCTAGGTTCCCTTGTTGACAAATTCTCGCTTTTCCGCACATACATATTCTTGATTTCTCAATTGTTCTCCAAAGTCGACCTAAAAAACTTTCATTTTTTTTTTTTTTTTTTTAACAGCTTTTCTTCACGCACTATTGTCATTTGATTTTCTCAGCTGAAAGCTGAGATTCCCTCGGTGATGAACGCGAAAGCCATAAGGGGATAAGAATAAGAATAGTAGATTCGGCCCTAAAAAGAAATTTTGGTCATATTCTGAGGATATATGATATACGTATAACTGATATAATACGGACATCCTGAAAGTTTTAGCTCTCTATCTCAGTTGGTTTCCGAAAAATAATTAGAAATAACAAAAATGTAATTTTTCACAAGATTGACCAGACCGATATTTAACCTGAGGATTTAGGATGTTTTTGGTGGCTTATGATAGCTTTCTGATAGACAATAACAGCTATATATAGCTTTGCAAGCTCTTTCAATGGTAACCGTCTTTTACATAGATTCTGTTATTTCACTATAATACAATTTTGGTACAATTATCAGACTACTTTTTTCAAATCGTATATGCTAAACTATAACATATTATTTCGGATTTTTTAGTTCGGTACGCCATAGTTGAGAAAGCAAAGAACGAAATCCATTTTCTAACCCAAATAACTAGTTTGTTTTGTTTTTTAACTTTTGTCAGGTGCCGAAAAATCAAGATTCGAATGTACAATATCGGTAATTGTTCTCCAGAATTTTCGAAGGATGTGTTCTTTTCGAAGTTGGTATTATTTATTTAAAAAAAAAATAATTTTCCAAAAAAATTCGAAAAAAATCCAAAAATGATTTTTCGATATAGTTCTACAACATATTGAAAACGACGCAAGAAAATGCCGAGGTCAACCGTGGTCGAAAGTGGATGGAAAGCCCCACATACACCTTTTAATGGGTCGAGATTCTCAAAAACCACTTTTTTTTCTGCAACTTTTGAACACTATGAACGAATTGAAACAAATCATCATATTTGAGGAGCGTTTGACCCTCATTACCCATATTTTACATCATGTGTTACTTTAAGTTTAATGGTGGTTGCGCTGAAGATAGGAAAATACAAAATTACTCGGTTGTCGTTAGGAATCAGCACCAGCGTTGGACAGATCCTGGATTTCTTGGTCCTCAATCATTCATAAGAGATGCCTCTATGGCATGAACAGAGAACTTTCTGATATTCCAAAAATTACTTGAGTTATTCAATTTTTTACATTTTTTTTTTTTAATTTTCACGTTTCTTTGGCTTATTTTTCCAATACCTCAGATCAAAATAGGCTTATCAACAAGTTATTCGTTCACTCCGTAGAGCCACCTCCAATGCATAATCAAGGACCGAACATTTGAAGATCGATCCAACATTGGGTTTTATTATTTACGACAAGCGGTCAAAATAGTGATTGTTCAGTAATTGATTTTCAAATTTTTATACTGCGGCGATGACTCTGGGTACTGTCAGACTACTGTGACATTTATTCATGGTATCTAGTTTTATTACAGAAGTTCAGTATTCTTGGAGACCCAATGAATCAGGTGCAAGTTGGATTTATAAGCCATCGCCTCTCAATATGATACGCAGCGAAGAGAAAATCACTCTAAGCAGGGATCCAGATGGACCGCTGCCTGAATTTTTGTCTCTGTAATGGTCCAGAAAACTAATCATCGGAAAGTGCTTCATTCACACAATGAAAATTTGCTTCCTGGACTATTACAGACCAAAAAATCTTAAATCCTAGAAGCGATCGACCTCGATCCTTACGATAAGTGCTTTTCTCTTCGCTGCACCTCATATTGAGAGGCGATGACTTATAAATCCACCTAGCACCTGATTGATTGGGTCTCACAAGGAAACTGAACTTATGTAATAAAACTAGTTGGCATAAATAAATGTCATAGTAGTGTGACAGTATCCAAAATCGTCACCGCAGTATGGAAGTTTGCAAGTCAACTACGGAACAATCACTATTTTGACCGTTTGTCGTAGAGATATTGGAAAAATAGGCCAAAGAAATTTGAAAATTGAAAAAAAAAAAGGAAAAATGGTGAAAATTGAATAACTCACGTGATTTTGGTAGAATCAAAAAGTTCTCTGTTCATTCCATAGAGGCATCTCTTATGAACAACTGAAGACCAAAAAATCCAAGATCTATCCAACTCTGGTGCTGATTCTTTATGACAACCAAGTAATTATATATTTTTTTGTCTTCGGCGCAACCACCATTAGACTAAATGTAATACATGATGTAAAATATGTATGATGAGGGGGGAACCTTCCTCAAAAATGATAATTTTCCTCAATTCGTTCAGTATTCAAAAGTTGTATAAAAGAAAAATTATTCTTATGAATTTCAACCCATTCTAAAGTCTATATACCCCCTTAAAAGGCTGAAACTTGGTGATCTTTCCAATCTCAGCACACACTTTGAGCGGTAAAAATTTCAGAGACGCAAATTAAACAGTTATTTCAAGATTGTCATTGGAATTTTTACAGTTACCCAGACGCTGCGGATCATATATCCTATCGTAGTATCCGCAGCTACATGAAAAGATGTCGGAAGCTTCATTATCCACCAGCCCCACGAAGCATCCAGGAATTTTTCGACCGCCTTGCGGATCCACAGTACGGAAGAAACTTAGAATACCACAATGGTCAACTCTCGATCCGACTGATCACCGATGGGAGTGGGAGTAAACATACTCTGCTTTACGATGAGAATTTCGTCAACACCAGGATGCAGAGGGTGACGCACCTGTTCATCGACGGAACATTCCGTTCGACCCCAAGTATTCCCGATGCTTACCAGCTCGTGACAATCATGGGGATAAGGTCCAATCATGTAAGAACTTTTTCGAGTAAAATTTTACTTTTAGGGTGCTGAATTACACCATATGTGCTTCCACATGCCTGTATGTTCCCTTTTCTGCGTTTCAAAATGATACTACATTTTATCTCATTTTATATTGTTGTTCAAAGGAACATAATTTCCACGTACAAAATTCACAGACCAAAAGTAGTCTTTCAAAATTTCCCACTACTTGACTTGAATTCATTCAGCATGGAAAACTAAAAATATGAACCTCGTGACAGTAGAATTGGAATATCCCATAAAATCTGCCAAGTAGCGTTGACTCAAGATATCACGATTCATATTATGAAATTTGGGAAAAAGTCATTATTCTTGTACATAAGTCTCTTTTTGCACGTTACAGGGCATCCCTCTTATGTGGATCATTATGTCTCGCAAGACGCAAAGTGCGTATTTAGCGGTATTAGGATACATAAGAGACAATGTGTTACCGAATCACAACATTATCCTCGTCATGAGTGATTTCGAGGCTGCGTTACGGAACGCTATCACTCATGTATTTCCTACAGCGGTCAGCACAGGATGTAACACACATCACGATCGGGTATGCACATCACACAGCATTTCATTCAGCTATTTCATTGATTTGCAAGTAAAAATCGGTAAAAATTTGTATTCATCGCATATATGAGGATATAGATAGCTGACAAGCCCTTTTATGCCAACTTGTGAAATTACAAGTTACAGAGAGCTCACAAAACTTCAGAAACTAGAGATTTTACAAAGAATTTTCATGCAATTTTTCCTTAGATCATGTCAAAATGATAAATTGCTGACTGAATTATTTTTGTTTTTAGGCACTTTATCAGAAAGCGAAGTCACTTGGACTTCAAAATCTCATCGCAGATGATCCAGACGCCAATTTCTTTTTTAAAAAGATGTTGGCCCTTGCTTTTTTGCCGGCCAACCTGATTGAGGGTCAATACACGGTATTGAAAAACGAGCTGTCAGCTAATCTGAGGAGAAGATTTAGTCGTTTCTTGGCGTACTATCGCAATTACTGGCTCCAAATTGTTAAGCCACAAGGTTTTAGCGTGTACGGGTTGAGCCGACGGACAAACAATATTCTTGAATCGTACAACAGCAAGCTGGGCCACAAATTAGATACTCATCCTTCACCGTGGGATTTCGTTTGTGAGTCTAGACAATATAGAAGCAATGCTCCAACTAGCCATATGAGTTGGGTTATGGAGCATCATCCGATAATTTCATATTCATATTGCTATATTTTCTGAAAAAGGTAAGCTTCTGAAATTACAAGCTGCTGCCAGGTCGGACGTCGAACAGCTAAGTAATGGTTGTCAGGTGGGTCGACATGCGCGGTATGAAACGATCTTTAAGCAGAAGCAACTAACAAATGGTGAGTTACAGTATTACTGCAAGCAGACTCACAAGTTAGCCTTAAAGGTCCGCGTTCTCTTGGCTAGACCCATTCAATCATATTCTCTAGCAGTGAATGAATATTTGACGGTGCTCACAATACTTTGTCCTTTTTTATCGGATTGAGTCTTCTTTTCCAGAATCTGGTATGACACGACACAAATGTGAGTTGGCATGATAGAAAAATATATTACAAAACTACAGTGAGTTCAAAATACACTAACTGTGGGTACGCGCTAGTAAAATTAATGAAATTGTAGGAAAACGATAGGAAGGGTAGACAAAACAGTCCAAATGTAGCTTGGCTTAAATGTTATCTTGAAAAGAATATTTGTTTTACCAGTTTGAGGTGATTAAACCACCCTTCGAGCTTTCAACGAGTCTGTAAATGGTCCTTCGTCATGCATTGCAAAGAATCCCTACATGGACCAGAGGCTTTGAAACTGATGAAACTTATTCGACATCAGATGACAGTTATATGAAGGAAGTGGAATTTGAAGAACGGCTTCTATGAAGAACCTATAAATTTCCAAACCTATATATAGATTCCTAACTCTATAAATTTTTTTTTCTCTCTCTTGTTACGTGATGAAATTCAATCTTTCGCATCTCATTATTCAAAAAATGTACATATTGAGCGAGAAATTAGAGGTTGAATATTCTAATCTCACATCCTCTATACTATTGTCAACTAATTTTGAACGAGTTCTGTGAGTTGAGGGTCTCTGGACCGTGTAGTAGGAATTCTTCGCAAGCCGACGAGATGGGCATCGAAGGCTATATCGAAGAAGAGGCAAAGAACATTATTTAGCGGCTCGTTGAGAGTCCAAGGGTGGTTGAATTACCTCAAACTAATATAACTAATATTGTTCTTACGATAACATTCCAACCAGGCTCCATTTGGACTGCTTTAATCTACTCTTCTATTATTTTCATACAACTTCAATAATTTTACTAGCGCTTACCCATAATTAGTGAATTTCCAGCTCGCTGTACCTTTGTAATATATGTATTTTGTTATGCCAACTCACATTTCTGCTGTCTCATACCAGATTATAGCAAAGAAGACTCAATCCAATGAAGAAGAGTAAAAGTATCCCCCCCCCCCCCACACACACACACACACACACACACACACACACACAGACACACATACAAACCCGAAAATTCATCTCTAGCTGCGAAACATACATAAATGGAGTTCGCTAACAGAACGAGAACCTATGAGATGAAATAAAACATTAGTAGGTTTTTCATTCTTCGGATCTAGGAAACACGTCTCCAAGCTTGAGCAAGATCCATGACCCGGAGGCCTGATACTCTGCATATTAGTCTAATTTTTTTTTTTTTTTTGTCATTGATATATGTACCTATGTAATTATGAAGCGAGATACCTCGATGATTCCATATTACGGAATTTTCAAACTGCTCACTAAGAGGGTCAAAAAGGAAATTATTATGTACACTACCGTTCGAAAGTTTCCGGACAGTGCCTAAACCTAAACAATAAAGTTTTAATGCGTCATAAGATATTATTAATAATGATAGTTAATAATAATAAGTAATAATAATTATGAATAATAATGAGTAATCATGATAATAATTGAAATAACCACTGTTTGATTATGAATTTTTCGAATTATATCCCTGTCCGGAAACTTTCAGACGGCAGTGTACAATTGAGGTTCGGCAGACTTGTTTTCAAAATAGTAATATTAAGGCTTGAATGTGTGTAACAATGAATATTATAGGTATATTAAGTATTGCCTACAACCTTCAACGAGGTCCAACAGTTGATGGTCTTCCGATTCAAAGTATTATAGAGGAGACCGTAGTGGCGAGTTACTGCAATTTTCACGTTTCAAATTCTCAACTTTTTTTGGGTTATATTTACAAAGATATTGTTAGTCTTCAGCAACAGAAGCTTATATTTGGATATGGTGAATCATTTTTCATGTTGGTGTGGAAAAATTATTTTCAAAATATTTCGTTTTGTAACTATTACTAGTCCGTATAATGCAGAGCTGTTTGTTACATGTTATGGAGCATGATCTGATAGACAAGATTCGACTAAAATAAATTCTATCGGAATTGAGAAAAAAATAATAAAGGATACCTTGAAGTGGTGAAGTTTTATTGCCAGTTCGAACGGAAAATAATAGTACATTGTTCACCGAGCGACAAAACTGTCGTTTGCGCGCCGAGTATGAAGTTCAACACCGAGGCAAAGCCGAGGTGCTTTCAACTTCATACGAGGCGCTAACAACCGTTTTATCCGAGGTGAACATACTATTTTCTTCAACAGCGGAGGGGAATCAGCGAGTTTCCATCCGCAAACGAGGGCCGGCAATCGACTGGTTTCCATCCTCGTTTGCGGATGGAAACTTGCTGGTTGCGCTCCGCTGTTGAAAAAAATATATTTATCATTTAGGTATGTGATGAAATATGGAAAATCTTGAGGTGGATAGGAATATAAACATAAAGCTATTAGGTAAGCAGCAAAGGTAACCAACGCCAGACTATAGCCGTCGCTATCAATGTCAGCTAATTCGCTCTTTACGCAGACTAAATTTCAATATTGCTCTTTGCCTGCTTTTCATACCCCATTTACACTGTGTCAACCTGCCCCACGAACTTTGTAGCAGCTAGCTCCGATCCATGCCAGCAAAATCCCCATAGCCTTGGTATAGAGGCAAGGTTGTAACCCCGGTCTCCCCCTAGGTAATAGTGTATGTGAGAATATATATCAATTCAATTTCCATGTTGTTCAGCATGGAGTGACCTGCATTTGGGAAAGATTACGGTCGAGGAGTTTATGGAGAGAGCAGCACGCTTGAAAGGCGATGTGACGCACCTGTTAAACAGGGAGTCCAATGGGAGGGAAGGGGGAGAATTCGAGGTACACGAAACTCCAACGGCTGTGATTTTAGGTAAGATTTCGCAACTATTTTCATACAAATTACATTCTGTAATAAAGCTTCATGCCATTTGACAAATCATGGCTGTAATCGAATATGGTACTGTTATGAGTGCCAAGCACTTAAACTTTTCCCATTGAAACCCACCGTATTACCGTTGCTTTATTGTATTTTTGAACAGAGAACGATCCAGACTATGATCGAGGAACATTGTCTGATAACCCGCCACGTGTACTTATGGATAATGCAGAAGGACCGCAACAGCTGATGCCAGAAAATAGTAATTGAGAGAAAACAGCTTTTATAGACTATACTTGCAAACTTACATCTCCAAGAAAAACTAGATTTTTGATGTTGCAAAATAATTGTTGGACATTACAAATGTCTGCGAATTTTCATCAATTTAATACTTTTTTTTATAAATTCATCTATTATACTTTCTTGATATAATTTTCATTCTTTCATTACAACTATTACGAACAACAGCCAAGTAAAGTGTATTTTCAATCCCATTGTAGGGGAAGGAGCTAATGCTGCCATAGAGCAGTTGGAACAACCGATCGACGACGCACCTGATATGCCATATTTCTACAGTAAAAGTTTTATTTCTTTATCATATGATAGTCAAGTACATGGTGTTCATATTTAAACATCTCTGATTCCATTTTCATAAAGGGGCTCGCGCCAACGTGCCACACCCTCAGCTCCTGCAGCCGAGACCCCCTCGAGCCGGTAAATATAGCATTATATGTCAGTGTCGAGTATGTGCTCATTTCATAATGCCTATATTGGACAATATTTTTTCAGATATTCCTGATGACGAGCACGTGAATCATGGTACTAGCAGTAGCTCTAGCGATCAGTCGGAAGATGAATTCCCGATCGCAATCGGTAACGGTTATTTTCTCATAGTTGCTTACAATTAGTGTTTATGCATATTGATGGTAATCTCAAAGCACCGTTTTATCGCCATTTTGGATTCTCGTAAGGTGCTCGATTTCGCACATTATTCCACAAAATTTCTAGCGCATGGAAAATCTTTACAATCCACATTACATGGTTGATGATTCTGGATAAATATAAACAATTATTGTGCAGTTTACCAGTTCGTATTCTATTCCTGTGAGATTCTGACAACGGAGATTACCATCCAATTATACGGGAATACAATACATATCAATAAACGACGTGATCAGAATATATTTTTAGCATGACAAATTATCCATGATGATCATGTACAGAATGTACAACATAAGATTTTCGAGAATAATAAGCGTAATTCGAGTGACCGAAACGAAATGCTTGATTATAAAATCCTTTTGAGGTTACCTTTAGTTGACACCCAATCAGTACTTGATATCTACGTGTCATCCATGGATGTAGGTTGATTTTTTGACGAAAAAACTTGCAGGTATCAATCAGTGGGGCACTTACCTACAGTACACACTCGACATTATTACTACGACCATTCCACTTATATTTCAATGTAAAAAGTTCTCTGTCGGTCAAGCAGAGAAAAAATTTTATCCTGGTTACGAGACTAAGTTCTCATATACTTATAGTTAACTCGACAGATCTTATACCTTTTGACATTGTGCATAACTTTAACCATTTAGAACCGAGACTGGATCCCATAGACGAGGTGGACATTGTGGACGAAGACCAAGGTCCACCACCAAATGCTATTGGTAGGTTTTATGAATGGTTAAATATATTCTGTGCATGAATCAGCAAGACCGTACTCCGGTTACAATTATGTGCTTTTTCGATAATCTGAGCAGTAGCTACTTGGCAATTGGCTACATACTCGTATGGTTAATTCGACAGATTCTATCATGCTTTTTGAATTGTGCATAACTTTTGCCATTCAGGACCAAGACTGGATCCCATGGACGAGGTAGAAATCGTGGACCAAGATCAGGGTCCACCACCAAATGCTAATGGTAAATTTTGGGAAATTTCTATTTACTTCGGACAGACGCGCAAGGTAGCACTCTGTTATCTTTTTCTGTTTTTTGATTACGAAAAACTTGACTCATACGTTTCGCACTAGTACGGTTTTCTCGTTCATACGTAAAATTTCCGCGGTCCCCTTAGTTTCGAAGTATGTATTCCTTTAGCTATTTCACTTTGACATTATTGTCACCTATATACGTAATTATTGCCGCACTTCTTAGTAACATATATAAATGAGATTTCGTGTATTTATCGTAAAACAGTTCTGATAGGAATTTCACCAACATAATCATAAACAGTTCTAAATTTTTCCATACTTCACCGTACATGAATTCGTTTTAATAATGCTGGAAGACTTTCACTGAAACTTTGACAGAAACGAAATTTTACTTTTCATCACAGTAAGAATATTGAATTGAAAAATGCCGCCCTTAAGTCTTATATTACCGTACAATATGTGTCTGAAAACAAAAATTTCAACTTTTGTGACGGAAGCGTGGACACAGGAAAGTTTCTGTAAATGGTTGCCTGCGGCCTCCAGCGTCTACGGTTGAAACTTTTGTTCACACACAGTTTGCTAAAATCTAAAACTTCAAACGTATAATATTGAGTTTTTCAAATACAGATGTCCTGGTACCACAACAACCCCGCGTTGAATTACTCATGGAACCAAATATCAACATTCAACGAGGTAGATATACGAATGATTATTTGTTGAACAGAATTCTGTCATACTGGTATGATACTAACTCGATGTATTACGTTCAAGTGCGACGCACGGGACGTCAACGTCGTAAGAAACGAAAGGCTGACGAGCAAATTGCAGCGCCTGATTCTGGAGTGGGTACAGAACCTACTTCGCAAAGAAACAAAATCCGCAATCAGAGACGAAAAGGTGAGACATATTTTCTGTCATTCCGCGAAACACTTCATTTATTCACTCCTGCATTATAGAAATGAGAAAGAAGGCACGAGCGCGCCAAGCCACGCAGACACGGGCTACACGGGTCGAAAATGAGCGTCTCCAACTGAACGCACAGATGGAAGAGATTCGAGTTCAGGCGCAACTGGCCTATGTTCAGGAACAAGTGCAAAGACAAGCAGCCATAGCAGAAGCAGCACAAGCGGAGGCACAACGTCAACGGGAATTGCTTGAAGCACAGGGTAATAACATCATTGATAATTTTTTCACCATGATGCAAAAGCAAATAGACAATTGATAGTATAGCTAATTTATAAAGGCCATTAGAAACTTTGGTTGACACGTACAAAAAGTTTTATGATTACGGGGCACACAGTATAAGGAATAAAAAAATCGAAATCTTGAGCGTTATTATGAAGTAAGTAATTGCGCGTAAAATTTGATTTGAATGGAATATGTTGCCACGTGGAAATATTTCATATGTGAGAGCATGAAAAGGCTGCTCCAACCATAGCTTTCTTATCATTACATCCTGAAATATTTGTAATAGCTGATCAAGTGCAATAACTAGTTAATAGCTGAAAATATCGTTTGTCTACCAAAGTATCCGTGTGACCTTAAGAATTTTTATTTTACCTAATGTCGAAAATCACCACTTTGGTGATCTCTTATGTATTGTATGTGACAATGATGTTATTACTAGTACATATTTTTTATGATCTGGCAAGATGACTTCGACGTTCTGAACATGTCATTTGTTGGTATCGCTATGATTTCGTTAATTTTGATTTTGCAACAGAATAGATATTAGAATTTGCAAGTTATGTTCTGGAATAATCACTGACCACAAATGAAAATATTCAATGACAACCATTGACGTTTTTCGTCAAAACAGATGCTTCAAAAATGAACTTCAACATCTCATAATTCTGAAAAAGTCGGATCACTTATTGAACACCCTATTGGTTACCCATTGATTTTATACCCCGCCAGGCAAGCCCGAGTGTAGAAAATAGAAGAAAAACTATCAATTGGAAATTGGAAATGTAGAGTATAGTAATGCACAGTAGGCACAGGATTTCTGTTTTTTAATGTTGATGAAGACGCCATTGAAGATTACAGTTGGTTGGTTCTCCTTTGCTTGGCTGTATGTCGTCTTCAGACGACTAAGTGAAGATTACGGTAGTGCTTGCCAATGCTCATAGTCAGATGTGGATTTCGATAGGCTGGACAGTCCTTTCAAATACATACGTCTACCTGTACCCTGCCTTCGGCAGCAAGTGCCGGACGTTCGCTTCTCTCACGAGTAACGTGGACCCCGGCGTCGCCGGCGCTGTTTTCAGCGCTGGGGGGGAGGATGGCATTTGATCTTCTTTGGGACTTTCGTAACGGCTTCACGCCCCTTCCAATTCATATTTTCCTGATAACTCGCAGTGCTCGGTAGGAAATCAAGTAGTGTGGATTTCGAAAGGTCGTTCGATGACAGTCTTTACCAGGAGACACGTCTACCTGTACCCTGCCTTCGGTAGCAGGTGCCGGACGTCCGCTTCTCTCACGAGTAACGTGGACCCCGGCGTCGCCGGCGCTGTTTTCAGCGCTGGGGGGAAAGTTGGCGTTGAATCTTCTTTGGGACTCTCGTTACGGCTTTACTTCTCTCCCGATAACTCGCGGTGCTCGGTAGAAAATCAAGTAGTGTGGATTACGTGAGGTCGTTCGATGACAGTCTTTACCAGGAGACACGTCTACCTGTACCCTGCCTTCGGCAGCAGGTGCCGGACGTCCGCTTCTCTCACGAGTAACGTGGACCCCGGCGTCGCCGGCGCTGTTTTCAGCGCTGGGGGGAAAGTTGGCGTTGAATCTTCTTTGGGACTCTCGTTACGGCTTTACTTCTCTCCCGATAACTCGCGGTGCTCGGTAGGAAATCAAGTAGTGTGGATTACGTGAGGTCGTTCGATGACAGTCTTTACCAGGAGACACGTCTACCTGTACCCTGCCTTCGGCAGCAGGTGCCGGACGTCCGCTTCTCTCACGAGTAACGTGGACCCCGGCGTCGCCGGCGCTGTTTTCAGCGCTGGGGGGAAAGTCGGCGTTGAATCTTCTTTGGGACTATCGTTACGGCTTTACTTCTCTCCCGATAACTCGCGGTGCTCGGTAGAAAATCAAGTAGTGTGGATTACGTGAGGTCGTTCGATGACAGTCTTTACCAGGAGACACGTCTACCTGTACCCTGCCTTCGGCAGCAGGTGCCGGACGTCCGCTTCTCTCACGAGTAACGTGGACCCCGGCGTCGCCGGCGCTGTTCTCAGCGCTGGGGGGAAAGTTGGCGTTGAATCTTCTTTGGGACTATCGTTATGGCTTGACTTCTCTCCCGATGACTCGCGGTGCTCGGTAGGAAATCAAGTAGTGTGGATTACGTGAGGTCGTTCGATGACAGTCTTTACCAGGAGACACGTCTACCTGTACCCTGCCTTCGGCAGCAGGTGCCGGACGTCCGCTTCTCTCACGAGTAACGTGGACCCCGGCGTCGCCGGCGCTGTTTTCAGCGCTGGGGGGAAGGTTGGCGTTGAATCTTCTTTGGGACTATCGTTACGGCTTTACTTCACTCCCGATGACTCGCGGTGCTCGGTAGGAAAACACGTAGTGCGGATTTCGAAAGGTCGTTCGATGACAGTCTTTACCAGGAGACAGCGAGCAGATTTTGCTTCACGAAAAACCCCTAAAATTTTCAGGAGGGCGTTGTAGGCTCTGCTTGTTTTATAATTGATTACATTTTTTTTTTTCGGTATGTTTAGAAATAATTGAAAAAATGGAAATCGTAACAAGAGAGATGCAATTTGTTTGAAAACTGGCCCGAAACTCGAAAAGCAAAATCCGTTCTTCTTTTCCAATCATGCTGCTAGATGCCTTAAAAAAAGTTGAAAAAATGATTTCAAAAAGCGAGGCTTAACGCTCTCCTGGAAATTTGAGGGTTTACCGTATATATGGAAATCTACCCGCAGTAATATTTTAGTTAAAATAAAAAATTATGCCCCTTGGTCGCAGGACGTAAAACCAAAGTTTGAATAAACATTCGTGGTCCAAATTTTTTTCTCTAGAATTTTCTACCACATGACTGGAAGTATAGAAGTTGTCTGATTCCAAAGCACTATTGAGAAATATTCGCCTGAATAAAACCCGAGATCAGCACGCGTAAGGATCATCTGGTGAGCTCGGGAGAGGGTTGTTTCATATTATGTAAAGCAAGTAACCTTTGAACCACTTGATACCGGGTTCAATTACTCTGGATTTGTTGTTGGGGGTTAGCGAAGACCTAAAATCTTGCCTCGCACCAAAACCGACGACGTATACGCAGAAAAGTGTCTTGCGTGAGCGACTATATGTCTCATATGTATAAATGTATACGGGATTTTCTCCGTGAAAACGTGCGGAAATGAAATTCGCATTTTTGATTTGATTAAAATTTTCATGGGTGATGATTACACCTAATGAAAGGAGCTTTGACTTTGATTTTTTTCGTTTATCTGTTCGTGCGGTATGAATTATTGAATTTTCTTTCAAAAAATTCACAAGTTTGTGAAAAATTGATCAAATGAGGTGTTTTTGTGGTTTTTTCGAAATCTTCGCTTCTATAACTATACTTAGAATTGAAAAAAAAAAAAAAAAAAAAACAATACAAAAACTCGATTGTCATTAATTTCGGCATGATTTTTTCAATTAAAGCTCAAACTTAACGATTTAGAGATGTTGAGATTTTTTGTTGCATGAAATTCTCATGAGAAACAATATTTTTCGACAGATTGTGCCATTGGGTTTATTATGGACTCACATCTCATTTTATTTATTATTTTTCGATTTGAAATCTCGTTCTGCGGAATATAAGGCTTCTGCATCACAACAAACAGAAAGATTCCGTTATACATATTTTGACTCACTCTGGAAGTCGTTTTGCACTTACTCTTACTGTTTTGAAGACTAGAGACTATTTTTCACGAGTTGAAGCCTGCTATCAATGTTAAATAATTTGTGCATGTTGCGATATTTTTTTCTACTATAGAAAAGCATACGATTGGTTGAAAAGTTGCATGTATTATAAATTTCTTGTGTTTATGAAATTTTCATTCGATTCATTCTAGATCATTCCTATTCAATGTCAATAAAATCTTGAAACTTGTTTTCTTTAAACTATCCCCCCCCCCCCCCCCCCCCCTTCTTCGTCCAGGTTGAAATTAGCTTCAGGTACGATAACAAAAATTGGCATCAGCTGAGATTCAAGTGAGAAGAAATCTGACTCTTCCAAGAATCATATGCTTTCTTTGTACTTGAATCTAAGCTAATGTGAATTTTCGCTATCGTACCTGAAGATCTCGACCTGACAGAATAGGGGAAAAAATCAAAGAAGATGAGTCTCAAGATTTTATCGACATTTAATAGAAAATGATCTACAAAGAATTGAATGGAAATTTCATATACATATAAGAAATTCATAATTCATCTGACTTTTCCACGAATCATATGCTTCCTAGTAGCAAAAAACATCGCAACAAGGACAGATTATTCAATATTGATGACAGAATTCAATTCGCAAAAATATTGTGAAAAATAGTCCCTGTTCTTCATAGTGAAATTAAGTGAACGAGTTTTCCAAAGGGAGTCAAAATTTCGAGAAATTCTTCCACATGGTTTGATACAGAAACCTTGTTGAGCGGAACGAAATTTCAAATTGAAGAAAAAAAAAAAATAGAATGAGATGTGATCCCATGATGAATCCAACGGCATAATTTGTTAAAAAAATAATGTTCTTCTACGAGAATGAAAAAAAACATGAAAAAAAACGACAACAAAAAATGTGGAAACCTCTCAAAATCGTGAAGTTTGAGCTTTGAATGAAAAAATCATAGCGAAATTGACGATGATCATGATTTTTCTATGATTTTCTTGTAAGTATAGTTCGGAACAAAAATTTCAGAAACAAAAACACCTTACTGGTCAATTTTTCGAGAACTTGTGATTCAAAAAAGAAAACCATTCAATCATGCCTCAAGAACAGATGAACGAAACAAATCGAAGAATAATCGTGATAGCTCTTCTTAATTAGGTGTGATCACTTATAAAAATTTGGATGAAATGAAAAATTCGAGTTTCATTTCCGTACATTTTGACGGAGAAAGCCCCATGTATCGGTATAAGTGCGATCTAAATTCATTTGAAGTTTGCTTATTTTTTAGTATTGTATCGGTGCAAATTTTTAGGACGGCCCATCAGACAAGCGTTCAATTCATCACATCTCTACTAGGACTCGAAGTGATGGGTATAGAAAATTATGAACCTGAAGATTCTTATCTGACCACTTTCAGTTCATTGCGTAAACTAGTCAACGCAGGAGCAGATGTTTTGTACAACGGGAAGACATTTCATGGAAACTTGATGCTTTAGAGACCACAAAAATTAGTCCATTGATGAGATGTGGTTAACTTATTTTGAGAGGATCAGGATGTATACAATATTTGATCCCACTTCTGAAAATTCGTTAAAGCTACTTGAATCTGAATTGCAGAAAAATATTTATCGAATTTCAATGTAATTTTACGGCAATTGTTTAAGATTTATCCATGTTCATAAATTATTACTTGGAACGTCGATGTCATTAGGTAGATATTGTATCGAATGCCATCATTTGAAATTGTGTCGGGTTACTATGCTTGATTAAATTTTCTAGAGAATGCCGCTTCCTGCCGTGTGTGCTTGATGGAAAATGCAACACACACCTTTTTGCCTTGTGGGCACAGGTGCTGTTGTGCTTCATGCGCGGATCGCATTTGGACTGCACCGGACGCACGCTGCCCTCTCTGCAGAACGATAGCCATGCAGGCCCCCGCAAGAATTTGGCTCACTTTCGAATAACTTCCAAAATTGTTCGCTTTTTGTCGCACATTTTTATGTAATAAATAATATTCTTCAATGAAATTCATGTTGGACTTTTTATTCATCGAGTCATTGTTGAGAATACACTGCCGTCCGAAAGATTCCGGACAGGGATATGATTCGAAAAATTCATAATCAAACAGTGGTTATTTGAATTATGATTATGATTACTCATTATTATTCATAATTATTATTACTTATTATTACTAATTATCATTATTAATATTATCTTATGACGCATTAAAACTTTATTGTTCAGGTTTAGGCACTGTCCGACAACTTTCGAACGGTAGTGTACCTGCGGAGTGGCTGCGTAACTAAGCATGCAAAATGCAACACTGCCATATCCTGCGAGCATTTCATTATTCCCTCCAGGAGCTCTATAACTTCCTCAAAGAGTAATGAAGTGCGCAATCCTCATTAATTGAAAATAGGCTATTTTCGCGCTCGCATTGCATGCACGAAAAATTGAGATTTCAGTGAAATAAAAAATTAGTTCTCCAACGCATTTGTAAAAATATGTAAGATATACCTATTGGGATACCCTACTATAATGCGAGATGTCTCGCGAAACTTGTTATGTAGTGTAAGAACAGATAGGACAATTGCTACACGACTTGATTATTAGCAAAATATTTTTTCCAGAAAAACTTAAATATCTAATAAATAGATAATCTTGCATTTTGTTCGTTTCGCCCGACTCTGCCTTCTTGCCTCACCTTCCCCTGCATGTAGATGCCATGTGCAGTTCACTGAGACTTCAATGCATTTGTTTATATATTTTTTCGATTAACAAGCCCATCATTCAATGTCAAACAAATAGTTTATAGATGTACTTGGTCGTTGGAATATCCTGGATATTCACCTTGGGTCCGAACCTTTCCTGAGTTTCGATGTGATAACCCTTCTATATTTTGCATTTATGGATTCTGTCCTTTCGCTATTCTTGCTTTCGAAATATTTATTTTCGAAATATTGGCTATTCGAAATATTAGTCATTCTCGACTTTAAATTTCGACAATATGAACGTACGATTTTAATACAATCTATATTTTGCACATTTCGAAGTATAGACAATCTGAAAATACATTTTCAAATCAACGACCTTTCGGAAAAATAACCTTTCGTTGATACGGTATTCGACTTGATGATTTATCGGAAATAAACATGTCGAAATCAAAGTTCCTCGATATTTTGCTATTCGCAATCTTGAAATTCGAAATATTGGCCGTTCTACATATTGATCTTTCGAAATTTTGACCCCCACCCGTACGGATATATCATTTTTATGTGAAACAGACATAAAAATGTATATATTTATACATATACGTACACGTTTATATTATTGAGTATGTGTTAATGGTGATAATCCTTGATATATGACTAAAATATTCATTACCTCGTTTGCCTTTTCGGTACACTATATACCTGTATATTGTTACATATACATGTGTATAATACATGTGCGAATTCCTGTGTATTTGCATTATCGAGTAGGCGATCATATCGATTTAAATTCGTTACTCTCATCTCTTTTCTTTTATTTTTGTCTTTCACGTCTAGCCCGTTAAAAATGTCTATTTCTACGAATTTTAACGAATTCCTCAGATTCCCATGTGCTTTCGTCGTTTGTCAATTAAAATGTACCGAGTATCCATGAATGTTCAGTGATCGCCGATACTTTCTAGTTTTTCATAAACACTTCAGAAAAAAAAGAAAAAAAAAAACAATTTTCCACCGATTTTCACCAGTTTTATTTTCTCTTTTTACTTCAATGTAGAAATCGGAGTAAAAAAAAAAAAAAATTGAGATTCCCTAAAAATTCTGAAATTTTCAAAGGCTTTTTGCAACAAAATATGTCAAAAATAAAAATGCAATTGTAAAAACAAGCGGAAGGTATCAATTCTCGAAGTTCTTTATGTACAACGATTTTCTGCTTTCTGAATGAATAACATTTTTACTCAAAATCCAATTTAAATTTTGAAAAGGGGTGAAGAGGGGGTTGCCGGTTATGGTAAGACTTGTGGCGTGTGACTCATACGTGGTGTTTTCTGGTCCAGCCGCATCCCCAAACTTTATTATTGGTACTGGTTTATTTAGAGGAAAAACTGAAACAAGAGATATACCTATAAGCTGAAGCGGTTGGCTTTTAGTTTATTTATGCTTTTTCGGTGGGTGGATGGGAATTTTTTCTCGGTATACATATTGTCGGTATATAATTGACCGGCTGATCTGATTTTCAATACACGTTGTTCAGATATGCTGTGGGAATTTCATGTACTTTGAATTCTTTAAATTACCGATACTTTGAATTCCCTGATTTTTTATGTAGAACCCTTTACTTGTAATCTATAGTGAAATATTGTCAAAGGTTTTGCCAGCAACAGATTCTGGTCATTAGGTTTTTTATAAGGTGATTGAAAATGATAAAACAAACGTGTCACGGTTTTTTTCTTCAATTTTCGCCGGAATATTATTTTAAAAGAATCAATAAACGAACATGTTTCAAAGATTCTAACAAAAAATGTGGAAATTTGCCAAACTTCCGGTTCTGGATTTTCAAAATCGTGAGTTCCTGGTTTGTTCTTACATTAGATTTTGCTAAATGTGAATTTAAAGGGTATCGTTGAAAAAAATGTCAAGCTCAAAAAGAATAATTATACCAGCACTATTCATCTGCATCTTCAATTTTGGGAAAATATTCGAGTCGAGATACGATCTCCTGATTGCAGGATTCACTGTGATCAGCCTGCAGTCGAAGAAATCTGACCAAAAAAAGTCTCGGATAAAATAAGAAAGTAAAAAAAATCTCGTCGATAAAGAGTTTCGTAATTTTCTTCACACCTCAACTCCATACCACTGCAGATACATATCAATGTAGTAAATCGTAGTTTTATGTCTGTTTTATCTGTCGGACGAAATTGGGCGTGGAATTATTCGTGTTTTCAAACCAACATTATACATATATATAGGTACGCATACGTATATACATAGTTATATGTATATTGACAGGTGTCAGACGGCGGAAGTGGCATGAACTAATTAGTCCGAGTTTCTAGATTCGGTTTTAAGTAATTACCGCCCCGGGATAAAAGTGTAAATTAGAAGGTACACTGTTTAAAACGTTTGTGAATTTGTATAAAAAATGTTTTTTTTTTGTTTTTTTTTGTTTTTTGTATCTATAAAAAAATGTTCAATTTCCCTAAACTTGATGAGAAAATTATGTAGCTGCTTCTCAAATTTATGAAACTTGTACAACGTAAATTTATTCCAACAGCGTATTATATAATACTTAAATACTAAAGTATACGTAAAATTTGGCGAACATTTTGCTGAATGATCTAAACACGTGTGAGAGTAAATTGACTAACAATTATTGAAGTTACAAATATTTCTGAAGCAAATGGACATTGCTATGCAATTCTTCGAAATTCGCAGGGTACGATCTTGAATTTCGCAACAATGAATTCATTCGTAAATGTATTGGGTCTGAAAATTTTTTGTAGACAGCATTGGAAATTTCCTAGAGCTTTTCACGTACAACAAGCGGAAGGTCTCCATTGTCTAATTTCTGTTCTCCAAGAATTCGGTAATTCGGGTAACATCTCAGCTGCCGCAGTAAATCAGTCGACGGTATTGTAGGTACATACAAATCCTAAATCGTTGTCTAGACAATCGCTCAAACTGCGGTTTCTTAAATTCTCAATCGTTGTCTATAGACAATCGCTCAAACTCCGATTTAAAAAATTCTCAATCGTTGTCTAGACGATCGCTCAAGCTTCGATATTTTCGATATAATATTGGATTTCAGAGTAGCGAATTCATGAAGACAGATATCAATCACTTTGCAGGCTGAATAGTCGGACAATGGACATTTAGTAATTATCGAATCGTCTGTGGTTATCCAACCGATTGGTTATCGGACGTTTGACTGGTAATTCGACCGGATGCGAGTATTGTCCCGGTTCAAACAAATTATGTCAGGATGATTTCTACGTCGTTTCTTGTAGCAAACCAATAATGCCTTTCAATTGGCATCGCAGCATTGTTGTTTAATTGTAAACACATTCGTCAACTTACTCAACATCTATCAAATTGAAATTTCGGCGAATGAAATTTGTTTGTCTAATTGACGGTAGATGTTAAAATTGATGTACCGATCATGTAAGTATTATATACGAAATTTAATGTTCGAATACTTTCATATATACTTTGAATTTGCTAACCTTCATTCGATCAATAATATTCTCTGGCGTAATTAATTTGCTACATTAATGTATAACATTTTGGTAAATTTACAACAGAAATTTCTAACGTGTATATAGGTATACACATTACACAAGTTTCTAAATCAAGAAATTAAGAAAACGAAAATTACAGAAAAACAAAGAATCAATTAAAAAGTTTTAAGAGTTGTCTAGGAAATTTGAATTCCTTCTTCATTTCCCTCTCGAAAAATGGTGCCAATTATCAGTGAGCGATGGTAACAGGCGTCGTTTCTAATCGTCCAATCGGAAGAACGCGGTGTTTACTTGTATCTCGAAATTTCTGGCCGAGTTTCGATCAGGTCAGTCAGTATTTGGCAGTTTGTTGACTACCAGAGACCGAGTCGTGTTGTCGAAATTTACACAAAGCTTAATCTCACCGGTATAAACTCAAGAGTATAATTTTCAGTTCTCCAATTCAAAAGAGAAATTAAGAAGAAAAACCTAATCTCTAATCAAAGTGAATAACAGATCGATATTATTATTGCAAAAAAATCGATCGTTAGAGGGAAAAAGACCGGGAAAAAAAGAGAAAAAACTAATAAACAAGAGGTTCGAGAAAAACCGTTATACATAAATATGGCGCCCCCAAAATCGAAAAAGGTTCAAAAAACGAAGAAGTCGTCGAAAGCATGCGTTGCGAGCGATTCCTCCGATTCGGATTTCAGCTGCTACAGTTGCAGCTCGTGTTGTTCGGATTCGGATTGCGGAATAAACCCGCGTCGAAAAAAGGGTAAATCGAAGAAGAGCAGCTCAAAATCGGCAACGTACAAAAAGGGAAAATCTGCAGCCCGTCGCCAAGGAAAGACTATTGGGTCCAAATCAAAGAAGAAGAATCAGAGAGAAGGTAAGCTTCCATCCTTTGTAACAATTTCTGTATTACTTTAGGAAAATTCCAACGTTTCGTAGTTTTTTACTAAAAAAAATTGTAGTTTTTCACGAAAGATGTAGTTTTGCCTAGCAAGAATAAATAGCGTTTCATGAATAATGTTATAGTTCGGTTTGACAAATAAAAGTTGCAGTTTTTCATTAAAGAAATGTTGCCTTTTGAACAAAACTTGTAGTTTTTCGATAAAAGTTGTACTTTTAAAATGGTACTTTTTCGTAGTTCTAATTGAAAAAAAGATTCATGTATGATCTCGGATCGAACTGTATAAAAAAATCGACGACATGTTGCATGGAAAACCGCGAAGATCCGTGATTTTCAAAAAAAAAATAAAAAATTCATATAAAAATCGGTGTAACTACATATATATATATTAGCAGCAAAGCGCCGAGAGTCGAAACTCAACTCTTCTCCCCGATCTCGTATATACCTGCCATTGTTTTTGAAATATATTCTCTTCACGATCGGTCGATAATTCTGTTCTAAACGACGTGTGACCGTTAGTTTGAATTCGGTATACATACGTACGTGATAAGACACAAACGGGTGTCGAAGAAAGAGAGAAAGAGAAAACAAGGAGAAAAAAAAAATGGATAGAAGTAGAGAAAGTATACAAAGGGCGATACCTGCAGCTGGGATAACAAGAACCAAATATTGTGACCAGAATTCATAATTTTTTTATCATGGGAGGACAGAATTAATTGTTGTCTTTTTTTTTTTTTCTTTTTTTAATTTTTTTTTTTCTTCATTTCAAGTAATCTGAGATATTCCAAAACGAATTTCTAATGTATAATATTCCTTTTCAGAAGACACGTCCTCATGCTCTTCTTGCGACGTTTCTGAATATTGGTCGGACAGCGATGATTCGTCCGATTCTTCGTTCAGCTGTCCTTGCAGTTCGAAATATTCTTCGAAGGGTGGAAAAAAATCATCGAATTATTCCTGCAAATGAACGCCAATTTTTTCTTCTGATCTTTTATTCTTTTTTATTTGTATGTGTTTTTTTTTTTGTTTTTTGATTCTTTAGCTGAAACGATTTTTCTATACCGATAATTCCCGTCTTCTAATTTGAAGATAAAAATATGATAATTTGTGTACATGAATGATTTTTTTCCGTAATCTCTCTGCCTGATGAAATTAATTAGAATTATAAACATTATTTCGTCGAAATTTTTACTGTGTTTGATACCGAGTTGGCGTTGTTTTTTTTTTTTTTTTTTTGCTCACTCAAATTTCGAATCCAAAATCGAGTTGTGAATAGAATTTTTTTCAACAGAACATCTTTTTGTCCATAAAACGCTGTCACGATGTAATGGAGCATCGAACGAGGCGTTATGTCGAAAGGATAAAAGAGAAAATTTTGAAATTATCAATGAATTCGAGCTTTGATTCAATCGTTGGATCGTTTGAATGTTTATACCTCGTTCTAATTCATTTTAAACTCGATTTCGACTACTGAGTGTAACTAATCCAAATTGAAGAGCAAAAAAACAAATAGAGGTCTCAAAAATTTACCGTTTTCTTTTTCTAAATAATTTGCTGTTTTTGAAATTCATAATCCAAAAAATGACATATGTAACGTACTAGTTGAATGTAACTATATTGTTGATTGTTTTACAACGTTTGATTGAATACGAATGATTTTTATAAATGAGATGTAGACGATCGGTTGATTGTAGTTTTTAGATTAAAAATTGTATAATTGTATCTGTGTCCATAACCATAATTGTCATGTGTTAGTTTTTACATGCTTAGATTATTATTTATTATTATATTGAAATTGATTAGTGTTAATATTCGTTGGGTGTAGCTGTAGGAGTACAATTTGTGCCAAATGATCTGATATTTTATAAACTATATGTATTTAGAATCTAAGTTTATATGGTGATCAATAAATATATCCGTTCATTAACTTAATTATATCATCGTATATACGTTTTGATATACCAGTACATTTATTATTTCGGTAATTTTCTTTCTAAATATAGTTTTGCACAGATCGAAAGAAGCTTTTTTTTCACGTTCTTACATCAGCCCATTATCGAGTAGATTAAAAATTTTCAACAAATCATAGTTCTCCGAATTTCAAAAGTTTGCAAATCAACAAGGAAACGAGATATGAAATAAAGTTACTGCGTACATCTATATTCATCCTTTCGGTTTGAATTGTAATTTCATGATGGAAAATTGAGAAGAAAATTGATATATTTCGAGTAATTAATTCTTTTTTCGGTTTTTGTATGTATATAATATACTTTGGAGTAAACCAAAAGTTTTGATTTCAACAATGATTGAATAATACCGTGAATGAAAGCGCAGCTGCTTATTCCGTTATTCATTCAAGTATCGCCAATTTTGGTCCTATTGGAAATTTCGTTGGATGATTGTGATGTAAGTATAATTTTATGTCGTATTTCAATGTTATTTAGATATGAATATAAATTCTCGAATTTACGTAATAATAAAATATTAACTGCACTCATCCAGTTTAATTTTATAAATATAAATATACGAATCTTTGGGTATAAATGAATCAAATTTATGCAATAATATATCAAATAATTATTTTCGAAACTCAATCTTCTTTACATAAGGAGGTAGATTAAGACAAATAAAATTCACGTAACAATTATTATTAGCATCATATTATTTTCGTCACTCGAGCCTGAAAATCCTCGTTCATGAAAACTCGAAGATACTCAATTGAAAAGAGGAAACAGAAAATCAAATACCTGCGATTTTCAAGTTATACAATACTGTAGATCAAAAATCGAAAGTAATTCAGAAAATTTTGTTCCGGTTTGTTCACGATATCAGAACACCATTTCGAAAAATCTTCTTTTTTTTTTTTTTTTTTTTTAATGAAAATTGTTGGAAAAGTCGCTACAGAAAACAGTCACGTAAGCTCACAACGCTTTCGATTGGCTGTGACGTCATTTTTGTAAATGACTGTCTCGTTCCAACCCAACATAATAACTAATTGAATAATCTTTTAGAGTCAGAAAACAAAAAAATCGTGGCAAATCCAATTCCCAATACTTAGATATAACATATTATACAGCAGGCGGGGGTTCACTGCAATATCCCATTAATTGTTATTACGTATTATGTACTTTACTATGACTTTCAAATTACATATTAGGTATTTTACGTTCATTACATACACATATATATATATATATATAATTACACATAAGGACGATCAATAGGAAAAAAACACAAAAAACAAAAAACAGGAATTTTTTTTATTCACTTTTTTTATTGTAAGCTCATTCATAAATCATCTAAGTAATATACCAGAGGTAAAGTAAGATGTATAGATAGAGAGAGAAAATATATATGATAGGCATATGTATATATATATATATATATATATATATATATACCTATATATATCGAATCTTGCAGACGAGCCTCACTCGACTGCGAGTATATGCGCTAGCGATCTCTTCTCAAAATAGATCTTTTATTATTGCGTGTGACGTCACGCGGCATACACACAACTGTAAATTACGCTATAGTTGCAAAACTCGCCTTGCTACGTCATAGTTGCAAAATCTGTTATCCGGCATACCGCGCGTAGTTTTACTCGGTACCGCCCGCACATACCTACATACACCAGAACATGACGTATACGAACTCTACTCTGACTCGATACTCACTATATGAATTCGGAAATTCAAATTTCTTTCTATTGTTATTTTTTTCATTTACTTTTTTTTTTTTTATAACACGTGTTCTTCTTCTCCTATTATTTAGAAGTATTTTTACTTATTTTAATCGTATATTTCTCTCTCATAATATCATTCAATGCCATTTTAGATAAATCGCGAAAATCAATTTGCATTTGCAAAAGAACCAAATACGTAATGAAAAGTGGTTTTTTTTTTGTTTTTTCCCTTTTTTTCAGAAATGTTACTAAATATTACATGATATGTACATAGTGTTGAAATATACGCCCGATTGTATAAAAACTCGCATTTCACGATACCCATACTATTATATATATATATATATATATATATATATATATATATATATATATATATATTATATACCTATATATAATATACATTCTCAGGTAGTTATGTATCTGTATACCTACATAAAAAAAGGGGGACGTGCAGGTGAACATTTTAAAATCGGAATGGGTGGGATGGATGTACGGAATTCCTGCGGTCTTCGAACACAGATCGCACGAAATTCCGAGGCTTTATTTGATTGAATTTCTCTATACCTATAATGTAGTATATACATTGATTTGATTGTCTCATTATTTGAAAAAAAAAAAAAAAAGTTCAATTCCGAAAAAAAAAACGAAGGGCTGAATCAATTCTTGCTACAACGAAGAATCAATTGTCAAAGTTTCGTTTCGATCGGTTGGGTGATTTGAAAGAAATTACGAATGGAATTTTTGAGGTGAGCGCGCTCTAAAAAATTGGAAAAAATACCATCAGCTGGCAGATTGCGAATAAGATCCTAATAGCTGATGGAAAGTGCGGCTCATCGTCAGCTGAAAAATAATGCCCTTCCCCCCCGTACAGATACTTCCAGCTGTGCAAAACGGTTAATCCTATTACTGAATTGAAAGTATACGTGTCGAGAGGTTAGAATGGGCGCGAAAGCGCGAACGCGGCGAAAGGGGGGAACCTGGGGAATCCCGAATCTGAGAGCTCGCGTCCCAATTCGATACGATACGATATATCTTACGAATATTGTACGTAATCTTGTGGATATAATAGTTCGTATCCCTGCAGGGGAACACCTGCTGGTACTACAGCAGTCCAATTCACAGGTATTTCTATTCGAACGACATTATACAGAGACAGATATATATATATATACGGCTACCTGAACTATACCATCGCGTATTTTCCACGTATTATTAATATTTTTTAATGATCCTATATATACTATAGTCGTATTAGATATTTCATGGGATGACATCATTTGGAGAACTAATCTTTTTTTTTTTTTCCAATCTAGGCATACCTTTCGAGACTAATTGCCTCGCTAATTGTAGGATCGAGATCGACAAAAAAAATTCTCCACATTTATATTGATGTAAAAAAAAAAACGTCCAAATATTCACATACATACTAGTGAAATCGCATGACGTTACGATGGAGGTAGGGTACAGTTTTCGGCAATATATTGAACTCATTTTTTCGATCAGGTCAAAAATTCACTGTGATTGGCTCGAAAAAAATGTACATGGATATATAATACATACATCATGTGTATAGGTACGTATTAAAAGTATATAGGCGTATCTGTGTCAGTGAAATTTCAGCTCCTTAATCTGTATTAGAATTTTTTCTTTCCATTTGTTCTTTTTTTAAATCGAATTTGTCACTCTATGAAATACAGTGACTTAATAGTTCAACGCGACTGTGACGTCAGGTGCAGAGACTGTATAACATATATTTAGTGTACATACGCATAGTTTATTCATGTCTATATCTATACCTAGAGTGAAAATAATTCTTTATTTATAAACGGATTTAGAATTCGGTATTTTTGAGGGATAAAATTTTCCTATACAGTACCTAATTTCATGAGAAATTGTCACCTCATTTTGTATAGTTCTCTAATCGACAAAAGTAAAGATTTTTTCATTAAAAAAAAAAATTGTATATTTATACATTTCTTATTCGTTTATTAATAAACTAAAAAAATTTTCACGGAAAAACTATAAAAAGCCACTACAAATTTTTTGTGAAAGACTAGAAGAAAAAGTAAACTAAAAAACAAAAAAAAAAAAAAAAAACCTCAATCATCAGAAAATGTGAGAGGATCAACACTGCTACCATATAAGAAAAGAGAAGAAAAAAAGAATTAAAATTTTTTGTGAAAAACTAACAAGAAAGAATATAAGTTTTCCTATATGAAAAACTTATCGAGTTTACCTGAAAATTGGCAAATAAATTTGTAGCGGTAGAAATTTTCACCGAGTGTTATATACATAATAGTGAAGTGAATTTTTCATTTATAACCATTCATTTTTCAAGTGTTATCAATTTTTTGAGAAAAAAAAAAAAAAAAATTGAAGATTGAAGGTGAGCGATAAGTAGCCCTCTTATGATCTCTCTGCAATTTTTACTATCTATATATTACATACATATGTATATATGTATGTATGTACTATATGCAGCAATTAGTCGCTAGATGTTGGTGCTAGATGTCGCTAGATTTATACAATGTACTGTATGTATGTATATGTACGCATACATAAATATGTACATATATACATGTGTACATACGTAGGTATGTTTCGTTTGCTGCTGACTCATCGTTCATCAACTACCGTGGCACGCATATATCAACTACATAGGTTATATATGTATATCTGACAACCCACCCGCGCCTCAACAACTTGCGGATCGTGGCAGCTTATATAGCTAAATAGCGCACAATCATCTTCTCAGAAATTGTTCGGACTCATTCCCGCGAAGGACTCGCGAGACTCGCTCGCTATTCGATTCGAACCGATTTTCCTATACTAATTTCATAACGTCCGTTAATTGATGGAAATTGGAATACCCATACAGTCCTATATATATGTGGAACCTGTCCTATGTCGCAGTAGCATACGGGGCATATCCAACCCTATAGCAGCTGCTGATCTAGAAAATTTCTTCACTTTTTTTTCTTCAATTTTTATATTTTATTTTGTTTTCTCTGTTTACTCTGCCTAGATATAATTTACACTGAAAAACTTCCTGAATCAACCGTTTGTCACAAATTTCCCGTGAATTTTTCCCCTCCAAAACTGATAACTTGCCATACCTATATTGCTGATTTTTACATGGAACAACGTTGGTCAATGATGGTTTTTTTTTTTTTTCTTATTTTTCTTTATTTTAGAACAAATTTTCTTTCCATATCCACATCCAAATAATATTTGGAAAATAATATTTGGATGTAGATGGAAAGAAAATTTGTTCAAAAGTAAAGAAAAATAAGAAAACAAAAAGCAAAATAAACAGGGCAAAAGAGCCTTAGCGCCGAAAAAAAAAATTTTTTTTTGCGACTATGCCCAAAGAATCTTTTGTTGCATGAAAAAGATTTTGGCACTAAAAAATCGAATTTTATTTTTTTTTTTTTTTGGCGCTCAGGCCCTTTTGCTTCTAGTCACGCGTATACGTAACGAATATTATATTTTGATCATTTTATATACATATATTGCATAATTCAATAATTTCATATGATGTCTAGGAAATCCTTGTGAAATAAAATTATTATATACATTTATGAGGGGCAACCAGGAACTGTATAATAATGATAATAATAATAATAATGATAATAATAATATCGTAGCATATTACACTTTAATTAACTAAAGCATATATATATATATATATATATATATGTATGTATTTATATACATGCGATTGAACATCGACGTATATGTCCGGCTGCTAGCTCACGCATAGGTATACATATATATATGTGTATGTAACATATTATACATATTATAAATCAACGCATTTATTATACTCGATCGCCTTGATGATCGATTAATTGTCACGTAGTGGTTGATATATTTAATAGGTGATATAGAGCAAATATATATATATATATATATATATACATGTACATCGGTTGTATATATACGTATCTAGATCTACATTGTATAATGACGTATAATTCATATATGTATATATGTATGTAGGTATATACATTCTGGATTTCGCGCCTAAAATCGTATATATGCATTAGGTTTCTTTCTTACGGAACCGGAACTACGCGTAGTATTAGCGTTATGCGATGCTCACGCGTTTTAGGTATAACTCGATGGTTACTGGTTGCCTGTGGCCATGCAGCTGACGCTGATATCGCTGCAGCTTGCGGTCGCTTGTCAACATGTTGCCTTTAGTCTCCGCCGGAGCCCACGGGGAATCCCAGAGATCCATATAGCGACAACCGGCCGATATTAGATCCGCCTGCATCCGCGGCTCGTCGTCGCATAATATGTATACATACATATATATTATACATATATAGAAATACATATCGTAACACATTAGCTTCTGGTTATTCTCACATTTCATTTTTATATCATTCGCTGAGAACGATTAGATTGAAAAATACAAAACTCCAAAAGATTTTAGCTTGTCGTTCGACGATGCAGAAAAATTAGCCACACGTCCCATTATTATAGTCATAACCAAATTGAACAAAAAAAAAAAAAAACGAATGAAAATAAAACAAATTAAAGATACTCATCATGAAATGTCCAGGGCAATCCAGATGACCAATTATTTTTTATTTTCTTTATTCTTATTACATTCTAACGATCTATAATGGAGATACTGAGTTGGAGTTACTGGCAATCTTTTATATTTCTATTTTTTTTTTTTTATTTCTTTTTTATATAATTTATTCGATCAACGCGGGGAATTCCCGAGAGATTCCCGGATTTGGTACTCGGGTCAAATACGTTGAAATTGGGACGAATCAATGTCAGTTATAGGAACTGCAGTAGAGATACAGCTATTACATATGTATATACGCAATGTTCGATTCTTGATAATCGAGTTTCAGACTTGGCAGATATACAGACATTGATATTTGGGCCAATCGCATGCATAGCTTTTGATATATATATATATATATATATACCCAGCTATACACGTGTTTACAAAAATCGTTAACATCTCGACGGATATTTGTTCTATGTATAATAGTTTCTTGTTCAATATATTTTTTTTTTTTTGCAATAATTAAAAAAAAAAAAATTATAAAAAATAAGCCTAAATATCGTCACGATGACGTTTAGCTGCGTATGTCGAGATCTGAGAATTGCATGAAGAACCATATGATATGTATGTTCGTGAAAGACACCTAAAGTGATGATACATCGCGCTAAATATCCCTACCGCAGTTTGCAGAGCGCGGGATCTCCTTGTCTGGCGTTATATATATTAATTCTAATAACTTACGGCGTATCGTTACTCGTATATATTAGCTATGAGAGATCACAGTTAATGTTAGGCACCTATATATATATATCTACTTAGAACTACTCATCATCCTGGGGGCATTTAAAACGATGACTCGCATTCCAGTCGCGGATAAAAAATCTGCTTTTTAAAACAACCGCCGCAGACGTGCACATGGATGGTGGTGAAAATTTTCCACGCTGCATCTGTAAGAATTTTTTGAAAATTTTCACAGATTTTCTAACTCTTGATTGTAGTTCTAATTGATCATTGGAAAAAAAAAAAAAAAAAAAAAAAAATTACTTTTTTTTGTAAATTTTTAGTCTAAACTACAGTATAGCTTTCCATACATAACTTAATAACCTATATGAATTATTGTACATTTTCCTAACTTGACATCAAAATGATATTGAATTTTTTCAAATGATAAACTACACCGAGAGAAAAAAAACTGCAATTCTTAATGAAAAAACTTCGAAGAAATAAGAAATCTTTATCAATTAAAATAACTGCAGTAACGATTATCAGTGAACCACGAGAAACTACTATTTTTTGAATGAAAAACTACACAAAACTACTATATTTTGTGAAAAATAGCAAACAAAAACAACTACATTCATCATTTCACAATTAACGTAGAATGCAAAAAATGTAAAAAAATTTTCTTCCGAAACCTGCAACAGCTGCGAAAACACTAAATCCGTGCCGAAGTACTGATGGGACTTTTAGGTAATAGATTGTATACATGAATGTATGAGTACCTACATTGAGATATCATGTAACACACGAGGGATTCCAAGTATAACCGTAACCAGAAACAGGTGATGGTTTTATTCTGGCAGTTGGAAAAATAAAATGAAACTTTGGGTATATCAAACAGATCTACCAGCTAATACCTAGACAAATTACGTCCGCGCATATTATAGGTACACGAGAAAAAACCCACGCGGATTGTTTTGGGGTAAAATGACTGATTGTAAGACAATAAATTACAGTCGTCTTCGTCATTGTTGGCGAACTTCCCGGTACTTAAAGCAAAGAAAAGGAAAAAATTACCAAATCAAAATTATGAAAATAAAAAATGAAGTAGAAGATTTGAAGAGGACTAAACGTACGCGCGTATATGCGTATATAGATCGTATAGGTATAGGTATCTATGTACTACATACATACCAACACATAGATATTTACTATGTATGTACATGGATGTCTAGTGGGTACCTCCTCAATTATTCTACAATTAGTCGGGTAGTTTGCCTTCCGACCAGGAAGATTTTCAAGATAACCATACGACTTTGAAACAATGAATAAAACAATCTTGCCATCGGCCTAAATCCCACGTTCGAGTAATTTGTCAACTATCGTGTATACATACACGCGTTATACTCGAACTTCGTGTATTACGGGGACGGTATACCTATAACACACATGCCCTGGGTAAAATAATATAATGGTGAAAATTCCTCATGGATTTTTACTACAAGTTTTTCAAAAAATTCGAAATTTTCGTTTCACGATTTTTTGTTTTGTTTACAGGACACTTTTCATCTCTCTTTTAACTCTACATCAACGCAAATATAAAAGTTTTCTATGACAAATTATAACGACTACATAAAACTACACATCGTCAACTCAAAAAAATTACAATTTTTAGTGAAAAACTACATTTCCAATTGACGAAACCATTTAAAAAAAAACTACTTTTGGTCAGGAAAAACTTCAAATGAAACAACAATTTTTTATGAAAAACTACAATCTCCTGTGAATCGGTATATTTTTCAATGAAAAACAATTTCCAAAAACTACTTTTGGTCTATACGAGAAACGTTAAATAAAATAACAATTTTTCATGAAAAACTACAATTTTCTTTGTATAAGGTACACAAAACTACGGTTTCTAAGTTAAGCATAGATTAAAAATCAACTTTTTTAACCGAGAAATTTCGCAAATTCCAAATTCATTAGCAAAAACTACACAAAAGAATATGGTACTTCTTCATTGAAAAACTATTCATCAAAATAAAAGAGAAAAAATATTTATCATTATGAGCAGTTTTACGGAAAGTTCCAAGTTTTTTTTTTTTTTTTTTTTTTTTCTCGCGTAGTTATATTGAAACTGCAGCAATATCTGAAAAAGGTTGTATACCGGGCAGTATGGGTTCGGTGTTGAAAGGCGTTAATGAGTGGTTAACGATCGGTGGAGTTGAACTTGTACAGCTATGTATATTATACCTGCTAGTAAAGAAAAAACACACATCCATAGCTATATGTATATGTGTGTATGAGTAAAGCCTCCCTTGACCCGGTATCGACGCAATGACGACACGGCTGGAAATGAGAAAACATGAATGAAATTGCGAAGCAGCTTATCAACGTGTGGGGGTAGTTCTAGTTTCTTACGTTCCCAGAAGTGCGGGGCTGCTAATGATATAGTCGCAAACCTTTGCCATTTCGGCACTATGAATATTCTCGACCCGCTCGATCATTTCAATTCTTGACAATCATTTTCTTCTTCTTTATATTATTGCATCGCATTATCTATTCCGTTTTTTTTTTTCAAAAACTTTGCATAGAATCCAAAATCCAACAACACGTGCCACCGTGTCGCTGTTTTTTCTGTTTTTTTTTCTTTTTTTTTCAGCAAAAAAGGGCGAATAGAATTGTGTAGAATCTACTATAGCTGTATCGAATGAACCGAAATTTGATCATTCATCAGCTGAAATTTCGTCTTCACAAATCTCATTTGTTTTTGTTTTTTCTTCGGCTAACTTTGGCTGAATTTCGTCAAATCAAAGCTGGAACCGTTTCGGGAAAAAATTGAAGTTTGATTAACCCTAGAACTACAAACCGGGGTGGATATCTGCCCCAGGTAAACTTTGTGAAAATGACATTTTTGCGGTTTTCCAGCACCTTCAGGTGTTTGAATCGATTTTTCACCGACTAAACTTCAATGAAATTGTAATTGCCTTTTTACTATTCTCTTATGGATAAAAAAATGAAGAGATTCATGTACTTACGAGTCTCATTACTGCTTTCAGAACGATTTTACGAACAAGAAACACGTGGGGTAAATATTTACCTCGGTTTGTAGTTTAAAGGTAGGAAAAATGGGTTTGTAGTTCTAGGGTTAAACATTCGGTTACCGAATAAAGGGCGAAACAGCGATAATTATACGTCGTTCGAATTATAGAATCTTTATGTATTATAGCGTTTAGAATAAGGTCGAGTTTATTATTTATCGATCGATGGAAAAGACTAAGGTAAGTGTACCAATTACTGACCCATTAAGATCCAATTTTTGACCCTTATATTTCTTCAATATTGAATCTATGATATAAGAATTCTGAATTTTTCCGTTGTACAAATCAGTTGCTACAGACTCGTAGAATACAAATTAATTTTTTTGATAATTTGAGAGCTCACGGATAAAAAGGAATAATTGGAAAAAGGTCAATAATTGGGACAGGGTCAGTAACTGGTACACTTACCCTATATATAACGACTGTACTGATTCGGAGTGTAAATATTAGCTTTGATTCAGTTTGAGCTCATCAAACTAATATTCTACATGCAGAACTGTATAGTATAGATTGCGATTGGTTCCGTGTAGCATATGTTAGTATAAAATCGGACGCGTAACAAATTCGTAAACGCATGGATCTAGGATGTACTATTATATAGGTGTGCATGTTCCGTGGAATTCTACTGTGTAAGCTGATTTTAATGATACATTAATTATTATTATATCGTCTTGGGCTTTCCCCACTGCCGCCAAGTGAATGCCTATATATGTATTTATAAGACAGCGACATATTATTATATACCTGCAGCCTTGTTACATACCGAACTGGCTACTTACCTACCTGGTATAAATCGACATCCTGCATACGGCAGAAGTTCCGGAATGATAATTAATTGTCGTTATTTCTAAATTAACGAATAACCATGAGCTCATAACATCGCAATTTGTTTATTCGACTAAAATTTATACCTGTAACTCGATTTTATTTGGTCTAAGATTTTTTTTTTTTTCTTTCTTTTTTTTCTTTCTCTGTTTGTCGATTATAAGTGGATTAATTATTAGAGGTGACGACATATACGATGTGCGATTTCTAGTTATATTTATGTAGAGGATAATATGTTATACCGTGAAACGTACTATATACAGAATACATCGCGTCGAATATCGATTATCGTCTGCGAGAATTTATCAATTATATCCGCAACCATTGAGGATCCTTTTTTTCATTAAGAATAGTTGACATTTTATACCCTTGATTGACATACGTATATACTTTCCTCGAAATTCACCGCCCCTCTCTTCGATTAATAATCTAATGGGTATAATGTAACGGATTCTTCGAACACCGTCGCGTTTGTAAAATATTTTCAAAATAGAACGTAGATTGGAGATTTTTTCTTGTCTGTTAAAAGTCGAGGTTTTAACGAAATCAAGCATTGGAAATAATTCGGGTTGAAAAATAAAAACTTATTGAGATTGTTGTAGATTTTCAAGTTCATTTCATGCAATTATATACAACTAGGATTTGATTAAAAGAACGACGAAATTTGATTAAAATATACGATTTTGTCTAAATAAAGAACTAGGAAAAAAATCCGAGTTCCTCTGGAAAAATGTACAGAAATTTCGTAAGTATATATGTTTAGTCTTATATATTGTTATAAATGTGAATGTTATTACCAATTTGCAGAATCTAGAAAGAATTTTCGTCAGCTACAGTCTTATCTATAATGGGATTAAAGAATTTTTGAGGAATTTGAATCGGGGTGAAGAATTTGGCAAAGATACAATATAAAAAGGAGAATGCCAGAAAGAAATTAAAAAAAAAAAAAAAAATCGTTTACTGGTAAATTTATAGTCTATCGTTTATGTAATATACTAATGTATATACGTATGCACGAATAGAATCTGTCGACATATTTTCGCTTACAATATTCTTATACAGCTGTTATATTATAGGCTTTTATTAGGCCAATTTATTGTCCCGAGTTCCCACGCAGTCACCGTGATTCATCGAGCCATTAATTTGGGCGATAGTAGATCTTTTAATCTGAGCAAAAGTTGACTACGGAGCTATATACGAGCTCTCGATTACATATTGATATCAATTCGTCATTTTTGATAGACCGTCTGTACACAGCTGTAACAGTCGGATATATATTGTATATATACGTATGGTGAGAGAGTTTCTATAATTTTCTACAGTAGGTTTTTATTCGAGCCCTCATCTGCGTCCGGGATTAAAAACCCAGAAGTCTAAGATTACAGGCTTAGACCGTCCACCCCTGACGATGAGAACACGGCTTCTTTTTTTACCATCACACTAATAGTTGAGCTTTGAAACGTGCTTATAGGCCATGGCCTAAAGCAATTAAGAAACTCTATAAGCGTCATAGTCTTAAGCCCCGTGATACCTATAGGATTGAACCCGATGATTGAAACCAGCGATTCACGAAACGGTTTATTAAAAACCACCTCTTTTCCCGCCAAAAAATTCAAATACAAAATTTCCATATGAAATCGACGTTGAGTTTTGTTCAATCTGCACTAATCGATTCTCGATTGCGATCGAAACTGAACGCCGTAGTTTATTTAAATTACCGGTTTTTCCCGCCCAAACTTCACACAGACGTTCTAAATTATCTAGACCGTTTGAAATTGACGCTAAGTCTCGCTAACCTTCATATTTGATGATTGATGATCAAATTGATTCCAATTATAGGATTATGATTGACCGAATAGACGTGTGTCTATTCAAATTAACGGGTTTTCCCGCGCGAATACTAACCGCCCTTTTATGCCGTTTGAATAATTGATTTCTCGTCTCTTCGATAATTATTAACGGGTAAAAAGCTCTGCTAGAATTATCGCCGCGTTAGTACGCGAGCAGTTTGCATAATCCGTGTTTTGCGAGGAGGCGCGGGCGTAGCTGGCTGGCCGCTGGAGCGCGTAGTAACGTCTCAAACTTATAGGTTAGGGTGTAGAGCGCCAGGCTATAGATATACTATAAATAGTTCTGAATGGTCTATTTTTAGTAACACATATGCCATTCGGGAATGTTGCCGGTCTATTTTTGTATTCTTGTTTTGATTCTGCTATACCTATATACCCGCGCCCGGAATCTAGATAGGCGAACTACCTATACCTATACCTACACATGATGATATATTAAAGCAAAGGAACTAGCGGAGGAGAGTTGCACGCGGTAGTCGCCGAGTCAGCGGAAAAATTCGCGTAAATAAACCCGACGTGGGTTAGTCATTCTATTTTCAATCAGCTAACGGTAGGTAAACTCAACCATCGCATAGCATATTCGGAACGGGGAAACGAATATACCAAATGATTTTAAAATAGAAACTATTATTTCCCGCTGGAATTCCGCATTTCCGGTCAAATTTCTTTCTTCAGATAATAAATTCGCCCATATATGAATTCCAAAAAGTTTCAAAGCAGAAAAAAAATGTCTTTTTATTTGAAACTCATATACGATTTGTAAATTCGAATTGAAATTTTCTTCCGCGGAAGGTCAAACAAGGTATTATGTGAATCGCCCTTCGGCGATTGGACCGGACGCAACACGTGCCGCTTTTCTTGGACAAATACGTGCGCGTCAGTAGAATTCGGTGTAAGTGACATGTAGGGGGAACTGAGAAAAGCCTTAAGGCGCGGTATATGTGACAAAGGAACAATGATCTGCAGGCAATGCAAGCATAAGCAATTGTTTAAATTTCAATTGTGTTTATCAACAGCAGCGGTGCCGTATTATTTCCTTCCACAATAGACTATATCCGCGGATTCGACGAGTCGAGATTATGTGCGATTTTCTGCGGATGACCATCCGACACGTGACTCCGTGTTGACTTTCAAATACGAAATACATTTTCTTCCCATCCTTATATAATTGCGGGGAAATATTATAGGTATACTTTTATTCCTGATCACTCAATCGTAAAGACCACTTTTTTTACCTAAAAAGCGGAACAAAAGTCAGATTTGATTCCCAGCTGCTATACTTTTTGTCCCGTAAATTCACTTTTCTCCCGCATTTTTCGGAGAAAAGTAAATTTGCGGGACAAAAAGTGAATTCGCGGAACAAAAAGTAAATTTGCGGGACAAAAAGTGAATTTGCGGAACAAAAAGTGAAATTTGCGGGGAAAAAAGTGAATTTGCAAAACAAAAAGTAAAATTTGCGGGACAAAAAGTAAATTTATGATTTTTTCAATTTGTTTTTCATTTTATGCGGGACAAAAAGTAAATTTGCGGGACAAAAACTGGATTTGCGGAACAAAAAGTAGATTCGCGGGACAAAAAGTAAATTTGCGGGACAAAAAATGAATTTGCGGAACAAAAAGTGAAATTTGCGGGAAAAAAAGTGAATTTGCCGAACAAAAAGTAAAATTTGCGGGACAAAAAGTAAATTTATGATTTTTTCAATTTGTTTTTTATTTTATTTAATTTTTTTTCTTTTTCTTATATATTTTTTTTAATTTTTTTCATATTCATTCAAAAAAATGTTGTTTCTTTTTTGTCTTGACTATTTCTTTCCATATTATTGTGAATTTTCGATGAGTTTCAGTCCCCAGACTTATGCGCGCCGCGGAAAATCTGGAATACTCCGCTTTTTTGCGTGGGTCCCACTCTTCAGGTCAAAGAAGTGGCCACGGTTGAGTCGGAAATAAAGTCCTATATGCAACACGGGAATAAAGCAGATCATTCCCTCAGGCTTATTGCCCTTGCGGAAATTTCCTCGGGTGATGACTGCCCGAGCGAACACCCTCGGGAATTCCGTTCGGGCAGTAAACTCACCTTCGAGAATAATCTTTCACTTTATTCTCTTGTTGCATATAATGAGAACTGATAACTATATTGTATAGAATCAATCAGTCGAGTTGCACAAAAGCCGTATATTTGCATTGAGGCGACTCAACGATACGCGACGTCCATGCCTCTGAATGCAAATTTATATAAACTAGCATGTCACGCGCGCGCTTAATTTTACGAAAATTGTGAATTACCGTATTTTAATTTCAATAAAAGCCTATCAATATTTTAGAGCACTATACCGCAATGTGTATTTATCAAATTTTCAGTTTTGGATATCATTTTCATTCCAATCTCCTTCAATTTTATCGACGGTCAACGTACATGTATGTACATACATACAATGATTAACTTTTATTCGTCAATTATTTTCAATTTATTGAATAAGAATGTGATGTTTTATTCAAAATATTATTACCTCTGATAAATTATCATTTTATATGATTAACAAGTTATTCGATGGTAAAATCTCATTTTTGTATATTTTTTTTACTTATATTCACACTGTAGTTCCAAAAATAGCTATAAGTAATTTCTTATAATCGATTTTTTTTTAAATCAATTTCTTAAGTATCATATTTCCCCCTTTAATTTGTGTATAATTTTTTGTACACGTGATTTTTCATTTTTCTATCTTTCTGGTGATTTGACAAGAATATTCTTAATGAATCCCACGAACGTACTCTTGGACAAGCTTATACGTACAGTTGACCATGATTGAAAACATCTTTTCTGGCCTTGCGATTTGTTAATCGTCATTGAAAATGCGAGTTTTATCGGAAATTGCCTTCTTTTAAATTTGAATGGAAAATCTTGCGAACGTATAACTCGCGAATAATTTTCCAAGTTTTCGATTATATGATCAATCAATGACCACCGTACAGAGGTTCGTCTCATGATTCTATGAATAATCGTCACATGATGTGTAAATGAGTCAAAATCTATAATGTGTCAATGAAAATTATGGCTAGTCGATTATACATATTTTCACTCGCTGATCTTCTGTCACATAAACTTTGCTATTATCAATCGATAAACACCGATGAGTGAAAATGGATAAAATTTCCAAATTCGCTGCTCGTCGGATATCATAATTTTATTGGTTACATATAGGTGTCAACGTTTTCTCTGCCGGTTTTCGAATGTTTTCTATAAATAGAACTCGCATTTCGACTTTTCGACTTGAAACTCGCAAAACGATTTTTATGCGAAATTCGACTGGACATCAACTTTTTATAAACGGAGAACAATACCCAAATGTATAAAGAATTATATCGAGCAAAATGCTTCTTAAACCATAAAATACGAGTAAGTCGAACATTGAATTTCCGATCGGTCGATTGAACTTATTCATATATAAATTCATTTATTATATACAAATAAAATATACTTCATTCTCCTGGAATTCGGACGTGCGATTTCAATTTATTTTATATACTGTTTTGGGTTTTACGCAGCTGACAACGATCGTTTGTTATACATTATATATGTATATAATAATATAATTTTATATTTTAGTGACCTTAATGCCTGATCTATTTACATAATAATCAGCTGCGACCGGACTAAACACCGGCGAATCGGTCAGCCATGACCGTGAAAAAAGGACCTTCGAACGCAACGCCATGCTCTAGAGTATAAATGAGGCCTTCCTCATCTGGATACACACGACATAATGTTTATCCAAGTTTTTGATGATTTTTCGTTCGATTTCAGACAATCGAGATATTTCACTCGGATTAAGTCGATAAGCTACTGATCAAAGTCTTTTCAATCACATATTCTGCAATTTTATCATCAATTTTTCAAATCATGTTCACGTAATTAATCGGATTTTATCTCAACGGTGAATTTGTTAATCTGCATGGTAAAAGATCGATGAATATGCTAAACATATCAAACAATTAGTTTCCTGAACTAAATTTTTTAAAAGTTCAGCCCGAGTTTTTCGACGTTGGTTCTTTTAACGTATTTCTGAAATCCATACCGTTCGTATCTATTCTGATGACCCATTTCGTAATACGACCATCGCGAGTTCAGACATTTGGTATATTAGTTATTTTATGGGCCGTGAAGAAGCTGTGTGATTCAGGGACGTTGAGTTAAGTTCAAAAATAGAACTAGTAACAACTATTTTTAAGAATATGAGTTTATACATAGAAATATCGGGTTTAAAATTAACACCGTCTTCGACGCGTCTTGATTGCCTATAGTGTACGTAATTAACTTAAGATTTCTTTCAATATATAGTTGGATGCCCTCAGCTCTATGAAAAAAACTTTTACCCTAACTAACCAACTAACTGGCTGGCTGGCTGGCTGGCTAACTATAATTATCGCAAAATACCGAGAAACGCGGTTGCCCAAAAGCCATTATATTGAAATAAAATAAAAATAGATGGAAAAAATTATCTATAGGATAGTAAATATTTGTTCTTGTATTTCACATCTTCCAAAAATAAATATGTATGTATTCGGATCACCAGATCTTTTTCTTCTTTGTATAAGGCACCCTTTACAGTATGACGTATTCGATATTCAAATACTTCTTCATCCAATTAGCTTAATTAACAGCCCCGTTCGACCTCTGGAGAATTGATAGGTTCCTTGTACTCAAAAGATAGTTTATAAATGATGTACCGCGCCTTTTGACAGACAGATGATAATAATCTGTTTCACAATATCAGCTATCTCATGATCTTGACAATTATAGTTTGAAAATGAATACAAAACTCAATGGAACAGCATATGGTAATATTTCCATACTCGCTACTCGTGAAAGTCAATATAATCTCTCCATGCTACAACAAAAATTCGGCCAATTCATGCCTCTGTATCAATTTATTGTCCTAACTGTAATCGACTTCCGGAAATGGGTGTTCGATTTTAGGGGAATCCCTGCATCATTTGAACAACTACTGTACAGAAAAAAAAAACTTATGGAGATCTGAACTTCCTCTTCCGCTGGGAAAAAATATTTAGCAATACGAAAGATGTACAATTATTGACTGTTTGAACTCTGCATACGATAAAATGTTATATTAGATTATTAGCGAGGACAATATGTTACGTGCGATGAATCGTGCAGATCTAGGAATGACTTAATGACATAGAAATTTGATTCCCTAATCGATGTATATTAATACCGTCGAATCATAGTTCGTAGAAATTCGATCAGATCCGGTATTAGACAATTCACAATACCCGCAGATTTCCGGGGATGACGTCATTGTAAGGCATACATGTCGTATTTCTATAGCTTCTAGGACAACTTCGGCCCCTGCACGCCATACGATTCTTCACCGGTTTATCATTGGCCGAAAAATATCTCTTACAACTTATTTAGCCTCAGATAATCATCTCAGATAATTCTGCTATTAGATCTTCTATATGTCTTACAGCCATGGCCATGTTTTTTTTTTTTTTTTTTTTTTTTTTTCGTAACATAGATGAAAAGTGGAGATAATTTTATTTGCAGTTGGGATAATTTGCCTAGAATTGATCTAATCTAGATGCATTTCGGGTTCTAGTCGAGCACCTTCGTTTAGGTTATGTAAATTGTAAATAAACAGGTTATTCGTCGTAATTTCGCACGACGTACGAAATTATCCGCGGTGTGGATATATTATATTCGTGTGAAGGATCGCCCCCAGATTGCGAAACGTTTTGAAACATTAGGCGTCGAGGCAATCAAGGGTTGATCTATGAGTCACGATCGACTGCGACCTAGTTTACGGGGGTGGTGGTAGGTAGTCGGTGATTCTTGGTAGAATATGAAGTCACCCCCGTGATCGTCGCGGTGCATGCACAGGTGAGTAAAGGCGGTTATACGAATGCGTGCCCGTCTGGCTCAATCGCCATCCCCTATTATATGCTCTATACATATACACTGATTCCTGAAACTCACAATCAGCTAACCGTGAGTCAAGGTTGTCAGACCGAGTCCCCGCCCGGAACGGCGAACTCTCTTAAGGTGATGTAGTAGAGACATGAGTTTTACTGGAAATTCTATCAGCGTTATTTTGACGAAGTGACATACTTAGCCATTTTCTGCCAAAAAACTGAATCCATTCGTCGAGGGTGCATTCGAATCGGTTGGGTAGTTGCCGAGAAAATCTAATTCGCATTATCGAGGTGAAAACAATTGGTAATAATCTAATTTCGAACGGGCTTCCATTATTACAAATTTTTATCAGCTCAAAAACGCGATTCGTCATTTCTTCCAAACTATGAAGAGATTATTGCTTTACTACGTCAAAAAGTGGCCAAGTATTATATACTGTTTGGAAAAAAAACTAATAGAATTCAAATCAGATTCATATATTTTTTGTGTCAGCTAGGTTAGATTCAAAGCGGCTTTTATCATATGTTGCCTTATAACAATCGGTTTCATCCTGCAAACATATGCTGTATCAATACGCACTACAGCGGTTTGGAAATGATGAATTTTTATTCATCGGGTATTCGATTTCCTTGCATCCATTTTGTCAAGAAAAAATAGATAAAGAAAAAAAAACAAGAAAAATTGAATTACATTCGCATAAGAAAAAGTCTACATCAGCAATTGAACGTATGCTTGAATTATCCCGCGTTTAAAATCCAAGTAGTAAAACTGACGGTCTGGTCAGACAGGCCGTTCGAAATTTTTATCGGTACATCTAGGTATACATGTTTCTTATTATCCCACATTCTATACGTGACTCTTTCTTTCTCGCGGTCAGGATTATTTCCATATTGTTAACGGAGCGATTAACGAATGAAAAAGCAGAATATTATATATTCTTCATCAAGGAATCGGAAATCAAAAAATTCGTTAGATGTATCTAGCCTTTTTTAAAAATAAATTTCAAAAAATCTTCAAACTACCTCACTTTTGCCCCATTCCTATCTTCCTTATACTCCAAGAATGAAGAGAAAACAAAAAAAAAAAAAAAAAACGATATGAAAAACTCTTTACCTGCATAGGTATAATACCTACATATCCAAAAAACAAGATGTGTACGTGTAAGAATAAACATTCTGAGAAATGATCATTTCTTTAATAAATTCATTACATATTAATAATGATAATAATAATAATAATATATTTATATGTATAATACATATTACCTATGTAATGCGGAGGATGAATAGGACCTGGGGGAATGGTGATGATAGGCAAAGATGAGCGAAATATTTTCGAAATAACCAGCATATGACAGCCGTAATATATAAATACATGTTCATATTGTGTAATGTTATTATAATATATGTATATGTATATGTATGCGTATGTACGTATGTATGTAACGATCATTAACTGAATATATAAATTTATATACATATATAAGTATTATATATAAATATCAAAGAAATAATGTCGAATAAAACGTTTCATGAAGCGCATATGTTATTTTACAATGAGAAAATATATAATACATATGTATATGTATGTATGTATATGTATGTACTTATCCAGCTATTAAATATACTTAGATTTAAGGCTATGTTATGCACTGTGATAATAATGATAATAATAATAATAATAATTATAGTAATAGTATTGATAATAATAGTAATTCACGTGTGTGTGTGTGTGTCTGTGTGTGTGTAGGTTCATTTATGTTTTTCACGTATATAAAACAATGAATATATCTAAACTATGATAACATATACGTATACATTACCGGTCATAAATGATCATGATCTATTGATAACAATAATCACATTATTAATCATGATAATAATAACATCCATGACGATCGTTGTGACATCTATAGAAAACTTGTACATGATAATATAGTCGCGTGTATAAATTTATCGCAATTCAAATTTTAATTATGTATTGGTGTTTCTGTTTCTGTTATTTCATTTTATTTATAATTTCTAATTTCTCATATATTTTTTTCTGAAGAAGTTTTTCATAACAATTTATACATACATATATAGGTGACGTATGAAACAAAAGTATACGGGTAATATTATATGAATAACGTGCAACGTACGGAGCGAAACTTATTAATGTTTAACTGTCCATTTAATCATATAATATACCTTTATTACATTATGTATATTGTACGTTTATATTTTATATTATCTCAGTTTTTAATTTTCAATTTTCTTTACAACCACATATCGTTTAGTTATCTACACACACACACACATACACACTCCAATTCGTTTCAGAATTGCAGAAGATTACCGTAGACCGGAATTTGTAAATTATTTTTCGTCTCCCGTGCGTGTTTCTTCTCAAATAATAATTAATAGCACTAATAATAATAATAATAATAATAATAATAATAATAATAATAATAATAATAATAATAATAATAATAATGATAACAACAATAATAATATTCATTATTATAATATGAATAAATATGGTAATAACTTTTATGGGATCTGGAGAAAAAGCATAGTGAGAGAAAAAAAAGCATTAAAATTGAACAAAGTGTTTGAAATCAATGCAAGTTGTGATTGCTAAGTAAATATAATATAAAAGAAATCAATTGATTGATCGATTAATTGATATCGTTTATATTTCTATTACAGTTGTAGTTTTCGTTCTTATAGTATAGTACTCAGTTAGATATAATATGTCTATACAAATGTATAATATATATAATAGAAAATATTTAAGAATGTACTAAAGAAATAAATAATATATCATGTATATGTATAATGTATATATATTTGTTTTACTAATTTAAATTCATATATACTAGAAAGCTAATACCTACTTATGTAGAATCGTACGATAATCCGGTTTGAAATTGTTGGCGCTATAGCTCCAAGTTCTTTCGTTATTAATAAATGATTTTCAGCGTCGGAAAGAATAAAGAAAAAAAAAAAAAGAAAAAAAAAATAAGAAATTGAAAGAGAAGAAAAAATTGGGGATAAGAAAACGGAAGAAAAAATATTCATGGCAAAGAAAAATAAAAATAAAAATAAACAACTGATAATAACTTTCAATTAACTAATTGTCAGGTAAGTGTTATGTAAATAATAATCAAAACTAGACTAGAAGTACAGAATTGATGGAAATTTGTATCTATAATCGATGATGAAAATTTGTTTTCACTTTAGAACCGAGGAATGAGATGCATGCTAAATCGTTCCACATCTATTTTTCCATCAAGGAGATCAGAATTTGAACGATATTATAGACACAGATCTTCAGAATGTGTCAGAGGAAAGTGAGAATCGAAGCAAAAGCACTTTCCATACCTTAGTTGCTTCTTTGATAATTTCACGTGAAATGCTAACTTCCATGACACAATGATTCAGATTCTTGTTAGTTCTAGTCTGAACAGGTAAATAATACGTTTCTTTCTGATCAGGGCTCAGAACCGTGCATGTTGAATTTCTCTCCAATCTTCGAAATCACATTAAAAATGGAAATTTCCAATGAATTACTGGAACTTTGCCTCTTCGATTGACGAGAAACAAAAATCAAAATAAAACAATATGAACGAAACCTTAAGGTAAGAATTCGTTGATCTCTTTAGAAGAAAAAAAATGACTACTTCGACTTCGGAAGAGATCAGATCAAAACAGAAGTAAATATTGAAAGAATAACGTTTTCCGACGCCGACTGAACACATTATCATTGTAATTTGTTTATTCTTTAAAAATTTAAGAAAAGAAATGATCAATTATTTATCTTGAGTTCCTATTCTTCATATGTTTCGACAATTCGTAAGAACTTCGATGTTCTTTGGGTTAGAACAAAACGGAAAAAAGCGAAACACTTTTCTGGAACAGATAACCAAATTTCATATCATTAAATAAATTTCGTATGATTGAATTCCTATTTTCAATTTACCCCAAGTTTTCGTAACGGATCGAAATTCCAGTCGTGATCGATTTCGTGAAATTGAAAATTTGTAGTCATAGAAAACTAACGAAGAATGCTTTGAGATCAAAACCCAACAAAATTCTGAACGTTAGTAAATCTCGGATTATATCAGCGGCGAATTTTCCCCAAAAAACATCCCGCTGATACAAAAACGAGAATTATCAATGCGCGAAAGAAATATGCCGGTGAAAATCGCACCAAATTGGAACTAAAGCGGCCGTTGAAAAGCTCCAGGCTTTTGCTCGCGGCTGTCCAATTTCAAAAAAGATGATTTTAAATCGTTCGAAAACGTTCATTCAAATAGGTTTGGACAAGGTTCGGCAATCCTTTTGAGCCAATCGCTGGTCGAATCAGCGGGATAAACGCAACTACCGAGTTGTATTTTTTTGGGTATAAATTTAGTGAGTATATTTGAGTTTAGGTTACTTTTCTCCCCGGCCATCATGGCCGGGTCTCTGTTTTCGTCTGTTTTCGCATCATTTTTTCCTATACTATTGTTTAGATTTTCTTCCTCCGAATCGGAAGAGCAGAGATCTATGACCGCGACCATATCCTCGATCCTCTCATTAATGCTTTTGGAAAAATCGTCAGATCGAATCGACAACTGGCTCAAATTCATATCAAGATTTTCGTCGGTCACTTCGCGGCGCAAACTCGATCTAACCGGCCTCTTATTTAATGACGGCGAAGAATTCGAAGATCGAGACGAATTGTTGACCGGTAAATAGGCGGGAATCGGCGTGAGCGTAGCCAGTTGCTCCTCGCTGTCGATTATTATTATCGGATCGTTTGGGTCCCCGCCGGGAATCTTGCGCTTTTGGCTAACGACCGGCGAGGTTAGGCCGGCGGCTATTCGACGTTTAGATTTAGGCGCGGGTCGAGTTCTGCATTTTTGCTGCATCTCCCCTTCTCCATCTCCATCTTTTTCTCCATCTCCTTCTCTTCCTCTCAGTTTAGGTAGCTCGTATTTGTGCGGGTTCTTTTTTAGCTCTTCAATTTGTTCAGGGGTCAGTAATTTTAAGGGTACGATGGCCTTGCGACAAGCGACGCATAGTATCTGCGATCGAATGTTTAATACTGAAATACAAAACGATATATTTCTCAATAATTACTTGACAACGATATAATGGCGCAAGTATATAATGTTTACTTCGACAAGCGAGAAAAGACGTTTTGGAAAATTTTGAGTCAAATTAAAATAAACGACAATTTTTTTCATAAACGCAGAAATTTGGAATTATGTGAAAAACATAGGAATAAAAGATTTGTTTCATTCAAAAGAGATTTTATTACAACGTTTTACAAAAGAATAAAAATAAAAAGCTGATATATACTGTTTTCCTTTCTTTCTTCTTTTATTTTTCACTACTCGATTATCTCGCTTATATAGATTAGGTGTAATAACATAATAAAATTAGAAGACATATTTCTTCTGTTTTTCTGATTTTCAGTTTTTTTTTTTTTTTCTTTCTTGCGAAATTTCAAGGAACTTTTACGGGAATAGTAGGAAGAACATTTTCATTTGTTTTTTGTGTATATTACTTTAGTTAATTACTGCTAGTTTTCTTGTTTCGATAGTAAAAGAAAAACAAAAAACAAAAACAAAACAACAAATAACGAGAAACAAGGTGATTAAATAATTGAAAATTCAATCCCAGTCAATTGATTCAATTCTTTTTTTATCTTCTTTTTTTCTTTTTGTCATAGTTCTTGGGATTTCTTTTGAGAATTTGACCCGAAATTCACCAGATCCAAGGGAAGCAGTCGACCATCGTCAGCATACCGAATTTAGTTTAATAAATAGGTGAAAATAGTAAGGCGAAGTCGTCAACGGTTTAGGAGAAAATCGCGGTTGAAACATTTGGAAAATGATATAGAATTTCTTTCATCAAATTGTGGTAGTGATTGACAGAAGAAAACAGATTCAAATTCGTAGAATTTTTCGGAATTAGTTGAAAACTGCGTCTTGATCTTTTGGCCTATTAAATAATTCCTGGTCACGACCTCCGCGTGATATAAAATTGAATAACAAATCGGTGACGTAAAGGTCGAATGCTCCCCTTTTCAGTAGAAGAACATATGAGGAGTATACATCAGAAATCTCGTTAAATCCATTTTGATTCGCTCGAAAACCGCGTTTTCGAATAAAAACTTAGGGTCGAGAATACTCGGCTAATATTTCAGCCAAGATATAAAATGTTTTTAAATAAAGAACGAGAGCTCCAACTCGATGTTTCAGATTTTTTTGTTTTTCTTTGAATAAAACTAATTCCAGAGCTAAAAGAATTCTTGTTACGTAGTTAAAAGTCGGAGAATCCCCCGACAATTCTTCAATTCCGTTTCATAGATCGCCGAATGAAATTTAACGAGTTTTTTGTTTTTCCCAACTCCTCATAAGCCAATTTCGTCTATCCCTCTCTTTTCCGGCAATTAAACTCTATCTTCAATACGTACTAGGTCTGCCCCTGGAGGAATAGAACTTGTACTGATGTACGTAGTCGTCTTGAGGGGGTTTGTCGCGATTAGGTTTATGCGATACGGTCCATCGGCTAGCGTCAGCTACTCGGTCGAGCCACCTGGGTCTAGAAGATCCGTTAGTGAGAGGAGGAGCGATCAAATATCGTTCTATCCTCTCGAGTCTTTCCTGCTGAGTGCCTTCGGTCATTGTGCGAGATTTTTTAGCCATAGCGATACCGGCGGGTGAAGAAAACGGGATAGTAGGACATCTGGCGAGATTTACAGAGCCCCTTATCCGTCTGGAACTCCTGATCCCCTCGGAGCCAGTCTTATTAGTAGTTTTCTTAGCATCTTCCGTCGATTTTACAGACGCTGGCTTTCTCTCATTTGACGATAATCCAAAGTATTCCAAAAACTGGTTTTGTCTGGCTTGAGGAATCGCCAACAACTCTGGCGATACTGGTCTCGAACTTCCGCTACTCTGCTCTTGGTCGCAGCACATTTTTTCATGTTCCTGAAACCGGAGAAGCTTTACAAATTCGTTCTCGAAGATCTTAGGGCTCTCATTTGCTGTTTTATCTGCTCGTTCTCGCTCTCTCGTTTGAATCTTCTTCTCGCATCTCTCTGATCAATTATACCGTACCTTCATTTTCTTGTACCCATCTAACTCCGCATCGCAGTTATCGCAGAGATATATATCGTCGGTAGATACAGGCTGCTGTAATATGTTTCGGAGCTGCTGTTGCTGTGGTTTCGTTTTTCCAGCAGGTTTTGTACCGCCTCCATTTCTTGGCAGTAGCAATCTTCGCGGGCTCTCTATTTTCTTGTCATAGTTCTGAAAGAATATACGAAAAGATATGAGGACTGAACTACAGTTTTGGCTAAAGCTAAAGACAAAAAAGTAGTTTCGCAGCCCAAAACCCACCATATTTTCATTGCGGAATGTGACCAGAAGTTTTCCAGTACTTTTGTGAAATAGGCTTGTTGTCGAGTCCCAATTATCCACGTACTCCAGTTTATCTCTGGGGTGTTGGGCCAGGTGGGAACAAAACCTGAGCAGATATTCGCTCCGGTGATACGTGTAACACCTAAAAACTAGCTTCTTCAAGTTCCCCATCCAATTCTGTAACATGGTCAAAAGGGAATGAGTTCCTCTTGACTGTTTACTCAAATGAATTCTCCTCGAATCTCAATTTTTTTTTTTTTTTTTTTCAATTACATATTGAGAAAATAGGAAGACAATTCATTATATACCTCGTTTATTTTCCTCGGACGTACGAAAGGGTTTGTGAACTTGATCTCCTTAGGCCACCACTGCGGCTCTTTTATCACCTTTGCAGTGTCGTGGCCGAATGAACATTGCACCATAAATGTTATGAAACGTTCTAGTTGGGGCTGGATGAAAATGGAAAAAGAACGTTACTAAGAGCTTTTGAACAATTTCAAAAGGATTTCAAAAGTCATGTGTTATTTTGCAGCTCGTAATGCTCCTACATTTCAAAATTCTTGTAGAAAAAAAGCTACGAATTACGATTTCCAGTGTTCATTGGATTAGCTGATGATCATTTAGCAGTGATAATTACCAAGGTAATTTTTTCCAGGGAAGTCGGGTAACCGTCGGCGAATAATAGAGGTAAATTAGAGATCATTGAACCCTCTTCAATGCAGCCACCATCAACTGGTTCGGTACAACCACTGGCAGCCATCATACGCTCGTCTAGATTGTCGGGGAGTCGGTCGTGGCCGAGTTCTGCCCGGTCCCCTGGCTCTTGCCCCGTCGTAAACCTCATCTTCCTATTACTACCATTCTAGGTATTACAGTAATAGCAACGACGCTGAGGTAATCTTGACGATCTTCTGACACAAGCCGACTGCAAGTTACCAATTCTTATGTAACATCAATTATGACGTTGTGCGAAATGGGAGGCGAGGTAAACAGACTCACTAAAAAACCTAGTTTATAATAAAAAGAAAACTCCGCTCCCACTAGCTCTTTGCAACATTCTCTATAGTCTTTAGAACTAGCAAATCTCCATGCCATTTAGATAATAAGATATTCTTAATTCAATGTTGGGACTATAAGGAGAATTCCTGGTTTAGCCATTTCCTCATCAACATTTCTGAGCACGATTAATTGTGAAAATTTGATGCTTGGTCTTAAATATCTTTAAGAATCTACTATCTATTGCAAAATGTTGAGGAACAAGAATCGAAATGATCACACAAGATAAAAGTGATATTTATTATCGCATTTTTGGTTGTAACAAGTTGATCTGCTGCATCTGATCACGTTCTCAGACCAGCTTGATAGCCAAAATAAAAAAGAACGCAACGTCCAATGAAACACCAAAGGAAACGATAGGATATTAAAGAAGAGGATGGTAATGGTCTATTTTTTTGCATTTTCTGTTCACGATTGATAAAAATCTACACCTCGTCAGTTTTATTGAACTGAAATGGTAGCAGAAAGAAATTGCTAGGAGATATGCAATGGAACAAGATGAAACATGATAAGAGAATGAAAATATAGTTTTTTGAATCATGTTTTTGATTCATATTCAGATGTTGTCGATTTGTCCGAACCAGCATACTAGTCAAAACAACATACAAGGTGATATGTATAATGGAAGAAGCCCACATTTCTGCCCAATATGATTTGATTGGAGATCGTTAAAATGTATTAGTCACTAAGTGAATGTATATAGCTATTCTCATCCTCTTCCAACAGCATACATTAGAAGAAGATAAAAAAAGCACTTCAGCTCAGTGAGAAAGATCCCGGACAAAATTGCCTTAACTGACTAACTGTTTTACAGCGATGATATCAACATGTAATTAGGCAGTATTGTTTTTTTTTTTTTGTTTGAGATACACGATTGTGTTCGGAATGGGTTCGGTATGAGAAGACCAAAGAAGGAAAGGAGAAAAACTGCTCCAACCCAGTAACACAGTCTAGTTTAGATTTGAAGAATTTTGTGCGATAGGAAACTATGTAAATAGAGTAAAAACAAAAGCGTATGAAGATTTTTTGGCTCTTTATTAATCGACGCAAGGTATCATAATATCATGGATGTATATATACACAGTGTGTGAAAACAAAAGAAAAAAATATATATATGTTTTGACAAAATTTTAACGGATTTTTTTTTTCGGGTCAAGCCTTAGAAAGTAGAAAGTGTGTAAAAATTATTTGCAGTATTTTTCAAGCAGCTTGCGGATGAAAGACATATTCATGCTTGGCGAATTCCTCTCCTTACTCTGAATGATCCCGTAAAGTTGTCTTTTGTTAGCAATATGTATCTGTGTGCCAGTCCGGGATTTCGTGTGAAAAGGAATAGATGGATGGGGGGCTTTCTCTGTGTTTATGGGATAAAAGGATACCACGTGATATATACGTATATATAATGGACGGATGGATGTTAGTACTATGTATATATATATATATATATATACATAGAACGCAAAACGATTCTACAAAATTCACCACACCATTGTTCTTGCATTTTGTATTTTTCTTACTATTTTCATTTTCTCTCTTTTAAACCTTTCTAGCCCTGAGCAACATTACCTTCGCTTTATTACCTCCCAGAGACTATCGTCTATATCTAGATTGATAGCGTTTTGTTTAGGGCCCGAAGTCGTCGCAGAGACAGTTGACGGTTTTGGTTATTTTAAACGTCGTTGATATTATTATCACCGTCTGTAAGCAGCGGTGCGCGCACACGATATTCTGGTTTGATGTTGATTTTTTGTTTCTTTGTTTGTTTGTTTTTTTTTTTTTTTCTTTTCTTTTTGTTTTGTTTTTTATTCGCTACACACCCCCTGGGGAATAGTGCTACTATTCCAGTCGAAGGACAGGCGAGATCGGTGGTTGGCGGTAATAGGCCCGAAGTAAAAAATGGCGTCGGAATATTAAGCTGGTATATCAACCGGAGTTTGACGTACGATTGTTGACACCGATTTTAGCCTCTTTTGTTTGATCTGTAACTAGTCGGGATCGGGTTACTACTTGGGTTTTAATATTTATAGTTACTTGCGTTTAACACACGCTGGTATTCAACTCACGATATTTTATTTATATTATGTAAAAATCCAACCCGTCATACGGCGGATCGACAAAGCATTTCTCCATTTGAGACGCACAACCACGTACCATACGCTTCGCAAGATCGTTGTACAAAATTCCGATGATCGCTGCGCCCACTGGCGACTTTCGACCGCGGCTTCTCGGCGGGATTCCCCGTTCGATTAACCCGCTTCCGGTGCCATCCGCCAATCGTAATTGAGAGCCGAACGCATTCGGGGGTTTTCGCGGCCTGCGCATGCGCGGGAAAAAAGACGCTTTAACCTAAAAACTTGATCTGTTAGTCGAAAACAAACGAATATCACGTCACACACGGTGTGGATATTCGATTATTCGAATTTCGAACGTAAACGTAAACGTTTGGGTTAAAAATAACCGAAGCGATATGACGTTCATAAGAATTTCCGAGCCGCTTCTGACGATCCGGATGGATTCGTTGACAACTCCGAGGTTTTTCGGAATTGTGTTTTAACTCGGATAAGCCTCTATCAAGAGCTAGCAGCTGCAGTAGTAAACAAAGATTTCAACGATTGCCTTATTCATTTTAAAGCTCGGCTGTTGTCAGGGATTTGAAAATCGAATTCTACTTGGAAAAGCTTCTTTGGGTGCCAAATTTTAAATAAATATATTTCATTTATCTTCCGGGCGTTGTGCTAATGTCCATCGCGTCAGTATTATACTCGCTCTCGAAACTCTATTGCTCAATTTTTTGATTAGTTTTATATCTAATGAGAATATATTTATTACGATTAAACACTTGTTATCGGTATTGTTCATTATAATATTGTAATATACAATCATGGAGATTTGGTGGTTTTCACGGGTCGTCGCCTACCATCCCTACGCTATACTCGCCGCTGTTTTCGTCTTCTCTTCGACTTGTTTAATCGTGCCATTGGCCACTAAAAAATTTCCGGATTTTTCTGATCCGCAATTAGTAAGTACAAACATTTTTTCCCCACGATAAAAAAAAAAAAGAACTATTTTCCATCTACTTTATCTTGAACTAGTTATATTATCACTACAAGAATAATTTAGTTTTTATAATCGTGTGGGGGAATCCCCTGATTAATATAACTAACTGTATAAATGCGTTGACCGCTTTTTTTTTCTTACGTCACGAAATTAACCTTGCACCAAGTATATTTTGCCATGTTTTAGATGTGTGCGGCTGTTTTCTTCATGAAATAGTTATCTGTGAACTAAATAAAACTAGTATTTACTCCTCTACAAAGTTATAGATTATATGGATTTTTTTCCCGCGAAATCCAAACGGGAAATTCCCCGGTATCAAATAGCGATCCGATAAGCGTTTTCTGCTCGCGAAAAAATCATTTGATCCAGTATCCTTGTCAGATTTTAGCGTTTCACGGCTCATTTTGTTTCTGAAAAAATTATCTGCAAACTGAACACCTATTGGAATTTTTTTTCCGTTAGAAATTATAGAAGATTTAAAATGCTTTCGAGTTTAATTCAAAATGGTAATTTGATGTCTTTCATTGCTCGTTTCATTCCTGAAACCATATTCTGCATATCGAATTTTTAATTTATATTGTTTCTTCATGAAATGACTAGAGAAATGAAACCGTTCTATCAACATTGACTTAGCTGGGAATTCCCTCGCATTAAAACTAATAAAATAATGTAGTTTCCTTTACTTCGCAGTTTGTTTTACGGTCATGACAATGATACATGAATCGATTCTTTTTATAAAATTTTTGGAGCTTCACAATTTTATCATTGCTTATATCAAATTGGAGGAATTATTTCATTGAACGTGTTTTGGTTATTTCTACATCGCTATAATCAAATGATATAGGGTTTTGAAGCACGAGGAACGGTCTTAGCAGGTAGACTAACAACGTGGCAAAATTTAATGGAAGCGACTAGACCGAGAGGAGATCTGGTTTCAAATCCTCTGGAATATTATCACCACATAATGCAGTCGATTAGCCAGGTACTGCAGCACAATCACTATGCATAATGTTGATTTGCATTCCTTAAGCATAAAGCACAAGTTTTGCACTTACAAAGAAGCTATATAACTATATGACTAATTTCAAATCAAACTTTTCATATTTTCCAACCAGAATGAAACAATTTTATGGAATCAAAACGGAACGACACAAGGAACTATGCAAAAAAGGCCTCGAAACAGGGGCAAAAAAAAGGGAAAAAAATATAACAAAAATAAAAACATTTCCGACAGAGATCCCGGTGAAAACCGGAGCAAAGATACATGGGGAGAACTGATACAGTTGAGAAACAATAAGAACAATCACTTGGAGGGTGGTTTGGACAACATAAAAAATCACATTCACTTAGAAAGCGACGGGTTTTTCTGCAACCTTCCTAGCTCTGCTTACGCTCGTTTTGTCCTGGGCTCTGTTTCTGGCACCGAGGACTTGTGGTCTTTAGAAGGGATCCTAGCCCAGTGTCACATCGATGCCGCCCTCCGTGCAAGCGACCACTTTCCTTCCCTCTGCCAAACCCAACTCCAAAGAGGCAATGCGGATAAGAAATGCTGCCGGAGCTGGTCCCCAGCTAACTACGTCGCTCTATTGTCAAACAGAACTTCCTGCTTGGGAGTCACAGAAAATGACCTTACTAGGGTGAAGGCTCTACTCAGAAGATGTGCGCAGTGTTATCACAACCTTCAGCTCACTCCAGATTGCGCAGAGGACTCCAGTTGCCAGAAACGCGTTCCCTCCGAATGCTATTTGCACAACGCTCCTTATCACCTTCTATACTATCTACTGGACACAGAGTTCATTCCCTCCAACGTGAGTGTTTTTTTTTTTTTTTTTTTTTAGATCTACTGGCCTTACGGATTTCGTGAATACTATTTAATAAACGTTTCACTTTTCAGAACGGAAGCACGCCACTGAAACAGAACTCTACTCTCAGTTCGGCGATGCTCTTTTTGCCTATGGCGGCAAGTTCGGCTAGTCTAGATTTTTACAGGGATTTGAACCAGGCTGGATTGACCTATGGGAAGTTCAGAGTACAAGGCATGCAGCTAGGGCTGAAAAGCACTCTGTTCGATCGCCTTTTAGTCTCAGACTCTTGCCTAGTACTAGCCGGCTTCGCGTTTGTTACTATCTGCATTTGGGCCTATACCGGTTCGATAATATTGACAGTCGCAACAATTCTCGCTGTTTTATTCAGCCTAGGAATATCCTACGCTTTTTACACTCTAGTCCTCAGGATAAACTTTTTTCCTTTTATGAACTTGCTGGCCATAGTTGTCGCAGTTGGTAAGAAAGATTATTGATTTAAGAATTTCCTCAGCTAACATACCCCAAGTTGTATTTATGACGTGTTTCTTTATTCCTTCTAGGAATAGGAGCCGACGACGCTTTCATTTTCTGTAAAGTTTGGGAGTGCGGGAAACAGAAGAAGCTGACAAATGGTGGGCTGGTCAGTCTGGTTCAGGAAACTATGAAACATGCAGTTCCCTCGATGCTAGTCACCTCTCTGACCACAGCCGTTGCTTTCTTTGCATCAATAGTCAGCAACGTTACAGCCATAAATTGCTTCAGTTTATTTTCCGGGATGACCGTAATTGCAAATTTCTTTTTGATGGTGACTTGGCTACCAGCTAGCGTCGTTGTCTCGGAACATTGTCACCTGACTCTGTTATCCCCAGCTAATTTTATGGTCAGAAAAATCTACCGCCCCCTCAGAATTTTCATTGGTAAAATAGCCAATGACTTTGGAAAATTACTATCAAGAATTGCAATTGAACTGAGATGGGTCTGGCTGGTTATCCTAGGATCTATTGCCGTTGCTGCGAGTCTCATAGTTTTTAAATATCCTGGATTACAGTTACCCGATTCTCCCGACTTTCAGCTATTCGATAGCTCACATTTGTTCGAGAAATACGATCTAGTTTATTCCCAGAGATTCTGGTTCGAGAAACTTGAAATGGTAAATAGCTGAGCTAATTTGATTATCGTACACAATTCACTGTTTCATTTTGTCCAGAATCAAACAGATTTCACTATATTTTCATTGGAGTTTCAAACAGTCTGTTTTCTCTGTTTTAAAATGTATTCGTTTTTTTTTTTCTACCATGTTCGTTTGTCAAGATATTAGACTATTCCTTTAGTTCTAACAATCGCACAGTTATCTCAAGCTTGTAACGACACTAAAACCCTTAACTATTACCTCAGAGCGACGGAGGTGAAGTTTTGCCTCTCCGTTTTGTCTGGGGAGTAAAGCCAGTGGACAATGGAAACTATTTAGACCCAGGAGCACGAGGAACGTTGGAATGGGACGATACGTTTGACGTTTCCAGTCAAAAGGCGCAGTTATGGTTGCTGCAATTTTGTCGGGGATTGAGAGCGCAGCCATTTTACCGAAGCACGTTGGGCCCGCTGCTGCCAAACTGCTTTGTAGAATCCTTGAAGGCTTTCATGCAACGTAGATGCGTCGATCCAATAGATCCTCGCATAGATCGCGCTCCCTGTTGCGAAAGCAGCGTATTTCCTTACCCTCCATCAGTCCTGGAGCACTGCGCGGCAGAAGCAACATTCGACCTTTATCGTACGCCCTCCCAGATCTGGGGAGGCGAAACCTCGACCGCAGCTGGCCTCAAGTTTCTCAAAGAAAATATCCGCCTCTCTAACAACGACACTAAAATACCTCGTCCAAAAATCAAGGCTTTGATCATTGAGTACGACAGCACCTTCACTTACAGCCTGTCTTTTTCAGAGATGGACAATTTCTATCGCCAGGTAATAGGAAATCGATTTTCTCTGTTTATCAAATGAAATTGGATTTAACAACACAGTTTCAAATCTTTCGTATCAAATATTACAATTTTGTTAGCAGAGGAAATTATTCAATTTTTACTATTTCTGATTCTAAAGTAGTTATTTTCTATTAGGTAGAAACATGGATGAAGGAACAGCTACTTAACGCGCCAACAGGGATGCGGGGTGGCTGGTTCATCAGCAGATTAGAATTCTACGAACTTCAGCGAACGCTTTATGAAGGAACTTTATGGGCGATGGGATTATCTATGGGTTTGGCACTGTTTGTACTGGCGCTTGTTACGCTTAATCCTTTGGTCAGTTTGTATGCGATTCTAGCAATCGGGGCAGCAATAGTAGTTACAGTTGCTTGTCTGGTCCTGCTCGGATGGAAACTCAACGTATTAGAGAGCGTTGCAGTGTCTACAGCGATTGGTAAGCCTTTCGGATCAAAGCTCGACTCGAGACGTGTTATTTTCTGCTATTTCAAGGAGAAGAAACTCACCCAATGTTTCAATTTATGTCCCTAGGTCTCACCGTCGACTTCAGTCTCCACTACGGAGTGAGTTATAGAGCTTCAGCCTCGGAGGAAAGAGTTGATCGTGTTAAATGTGCCCTGGAACAAATGGGAGGACCAACTCTGATGGCTGCTGTGACCAGCGGAGCTGCCGGAGCTCTAATGCTCCCTTCTCAAGTCCTGGCCTATATCCAAATTGGTGTTTTCCTACTCCTGGTAATGGGGATCAGCTGGATTTACGCTACGCTATTTCTTTGCCCAGTTTTGGCGGTGATGGGACCTTCGAGGCACTTTGCTCAGTACCAATATCCAAGGTGCTGCTAATTTCCAGATTCTTTGATCCTTTAATTTTGATAAGCGTGATAATCTACTTAAATCTTCAATCTTTCAGAACTCAAACTCAAACTCAAACTCAATATTTTTCCAGATTCTCAACTTCCTGGTTCAGGCTCTGGTTCCGCAAAGACATCGAAGAGGCAGCTACAGGTGTGGGAACAAATCGCAAGGACAAAACTCGCTCCAGAGACAGAGACAGAGAAAGGGAGCGTAGAAAAGGGCGCGGAATGTTGTCTGAATCAACGCTAAGTACCTCCAGCACAGTCTGCCAGTTCCATTGTGGAGAATTAGAAGCTCTGGCTGGAAGAGGACCCCCGTCGCCATCTCTACCGCCTTCTCCCTCCGCCACGCTCTTATATCTCGAGCCGTCGCAATCCGGACCTTCAACAAGTAGAAATAACAAACGAAAATTGAACAACGAACTAGATTGAGGTACTGACTTGATTTATTGGTTTATTCCTATCAATTTAACAATGATAATTCCAAGGAGTCTGGCTGAAATTGACCTTCTTCTTTCTAAGAAAATAATTTTATGGCAAAAAAAAAAAAAGAAAAAAAAAATATTGGCTTTTGGGTAAAAAAACCTGAGTTCGTACAGCTGAAATTGTAATATACCTGAAAGTTATAGGCATAGCTAGATGAAAAGGAGAGGTGAAATTGCAGGCTCTTTGAAGAAACTTCTATTGGTTTTTAACTTAATAATCTTGAAGGTGAGGAGAAAAAGAAAGAAAAGTTAAAAAAAAAAAAAAAAGAAATAAAAGAAATAAAACAAAAATTTGTGATTATATCGTGTAATGTATACTGTAAAATGGATGTGTGTTTCGTAATGTATGAAAAGTATCCTATAATTAACTAACTAAATAACAAACAAATGAAATAATTAATAAGATGAGTAAAATCGTATCGGTAAAAAATCTTTTGCGACTAGCAATAAGTCGCAGAGAATAATAATTATGATTGTTGTTATCTATAAAGGAGCTAAACTCTGTACCTATATTGTCAGATTCTCTATTTGTACGCTGACTCGTTGAAAGGATATTATATATATATATATATATATATATACTTTTTAAAGAGATAATCGACGTTGATACTTTCAATATATTGTATACTGTACGTTACCAGGGCGAGGCGCAGAGATTCCTATAAGTTTTAAGTTTGTACGTTGTGAAAAATCGCATATATATCAACTTGATAAACCTGCCTCGCTCTGTATTCAAGTATGAGAGATCAGTTGTATTATATTACATGTTGTTATACATATGACGGTATATATGTATTATAACTATATACATTGATATTATTTTATTGCAAAGGTTAAGTAGAATTCAAATTATAAAATATATATATAATATTATACCTATACAAGGTGACAAGTCGTCGGAGAATGATCTCACTTTCTATGAGACGATATACTGGCTAATTAATTATTACTAATTAGTATTCGTCGAACATCTTTTTACACGTTTAATATTATATCATTGAAATATGGAGGATAGAAAAACCCATTATTATAACTGGCTGCGATAAGAGACATTTTATTTTATTACACTTTATTTTATTACATTAAATCAATATGTTGTATTATATTATATTAAAGTACATATCAGCCTTTTTGGTGTATACTTTATAATGTGTAATTGTATTTCAAGCGCCGCAGACATGTATTTTTATCATTACAGTTCAAACCTCGCAAGTATCATTATTTATTGTACGGGTGGTGTAATAGTTGATTATTCGTTTTTTTGAAAATAGGTATGACACTATTTCAAGATTATTCATCTGCCTATGACTTTCTCTTTAATAAGAGAAGAAAAAAAATTAAATATATTAAATAGCGATAAGCTGTGAACAGTATTATTTGTATAACATATTATTAATTATCTTAATTTATATCAATCAATGATAACAACTTACAGATTGAAAACAGATTGAACGACAATAAAACTGGTTACCTTAATTAAAATCGTTTTCATTCATCGAACTATGTATAGTTTAAGTACTGGATAAATTCCCTTCTCTTTCAGAATAAAATCATCGAAAACTAAAAGTCTGATTTTATATTCTCATTGAACATTATCACGAAGGGTGAAAAAATAGGGAAAGTTTGTGAAATTGAATAAAAATCTGTCACTTGATAATAGATCAAAGTTTATTTATTTATTTATAAACTTATATTCCAAACTTTAGTTTAAAATGATGAATAAATACCTAAAAAATACAAATATCAAATATCAAATATCAAATATAAAAAACAAAATCTAAATTTTCGTAAAATAAAAAAACTGTTGAAAATCTATCAGCAACGTCGTTGGCGCTTAATCATAATTGGAGTCATCGGCTCTGTGAGGGGACGTTTTGCAGCTGTCAGTACGGGTGCAGGTTTGAATTTTTTAATTGGCTGAGCCTTTGGCACCATTTTAATTCTCATTTTTTTTATTTCATCGTCCTCTTGTATCTTTTGGGCAATTTCTCTCTGTAAATTAACAAAGAATTCAAAGTGATCGTTATTTCATAAATTCTGCAGAGAGAAATTTCTACGAGCATTATAAGAAATCGAAGCTTACTAATCCTTTCATGTATTCGTCAAAGCGTTCTTTTTTTTTAATCTGTTCGTCGAAAGCCTTTCTATCCTTGGCTCTGAGTTCGGAACTGAGACTGAATGGTTCCACTTGGAAGTTACGCTGACCAGGCAGATTTGGCTTAAAGGGGGATCTCTGAAGCACCTAATTGAAAAATCAAATGAAGAATTAGAATTCACTTTTCTCCGCATATTGATCGAATTTTTAGCTGCAGTGCATGCATTTAATATACCGTCGGTGATCTGGCCTTGAAAGGAACCCAACCCGGCGGTAATTCTGTGGATTTATTTTTCTGCAATGCTCTGCCCAGAATTCCCAACTGCGCAGCTGGGTCATTGCTATTATTCTTTGACTTTGTCTTCTGCAAGAACTTAGGAACTGGAGTAGCCCGGAATTTTCTTGCGTCTTTTTCCGCTTGCAGTTGCTGAATTTGTAACAGAGATGAAAAAAAAAATCAGACGTGATATTTATTTCGTTTCTCTAATTCCTCAAATCCAGTTATTATATACGGTCTCATAATTATAATACACACCGTCTGCATTCGCTGCGCTTTACGCTGTAACATCAGCTTGTTGCGCTCCTCAAAACTAAAGGGTCTACATTTTGTATAATGTTTGATCTCCGGCTGTAAAATTGAAAAACTGCTATATACTGAAACGCACATATTATTCACAGTTATTAAACTAGTATTATTTATTTATATAAACCTTCGCAGCTTGATTCCATGGCATATTGGACTCTACTACGCCTGAGGCACGGAACGGTGTGCTGGTAACAATTCCTTCTGACAATGAGTTAAAAGCTATCAAGGGCTGATTCACCTGCAGCGTATTCACAGCTCTGAAATTTAGGGATTATTATAAATACTGTAGTTTTAATATTCTAATAATATATTTCTCTTGAGTAAATTTTAATCTGATATTATTACATTCAGGAATAAGTTGGACAAATTTTTGTTCGGAATATTTCGGTTCAATATCGTTAAATAATTCTGGGGAGGATTTTATACAGTGAGTTTATTGTTTTTAACAATTTTTGAACGAAATATATATTCCGAACACAAATTTCTCCATCTAATTCTCAAATGTATAAATATCAGATTTAGAACGCGTTTTGAGCCAAAAACAAAATGAATATCAGATTTTCTAAATCCGATAAAATTATAGAAAACGGAAGTGGCGTAAACGAAAAATTGTCAAATGATTCGGGGGAAGATTTATGCGTTCTAAATCTGATATTACATTTGGGAATCAGATAGCCAAATTTGTGTTTGGAATATTTCGGTCAAAAATCGTTAAAAACAAATCCACTCTATCAAATCTTCCCCCGAATCATTTGATAATTTTTCGTTTAGATATACGCCACTTTCGTTTTCTATAATTTTATCGGATTTGTTTCATACATAGTGAGTTTGTTTTTAACGATTTCAGACCGAAATATTCTGAACACAAATTTGGAATATCGGATTTGTTCTTGGATCTGGAAATGGAGAGAATATGATATTCATTGGGCACGAACGCATAGCAGAGTTTTTCAAAAAGTATACGTGCATGCATGTGAGTATGTGTGTGTGCGTGTGTACACCGAATTTTGTATCCTGAATTCCGAGCTCGAGAAACTTGAGCGATTCGGACGAAATTTGGAGCGAAAATTAACTGTTTAGTGAAAATGTTCTATTAATCTTTTGAAAATTCTCCTACTTGCCGTTACGAAATGGCGAGTGTTTGAACATTTGAATGAGTATTATACGCCTATATTCTCAAGTCTGAGAAAAACAGCTCAACCGATTTTAACTGAATTTTAGTGAAGTATCACTATTGGTTTAAATATTGGAAACCTGCGATAGCGCGCCTGTTGAAAAAAATAACGCTAGTTTTGTTTTTGGCCCAAAGCGCGTTATATTATATGCTTACTCTATGGAATCGTCCTCCAGATCGTTGGGTAGTCTTTGAAACTTTTCTGAGTTTGGCTGCTTCACTGTAATATCCTCCACTTTACGCTCTGTGTTCAGAAAAAAAAGCGCATCACATTACAATTAGAATGTGTTTTAGACTTATAATACAAGATAACTGGACTGCAGTATGTCGATAATAATTTATGACAAGAGAAATGAACGTATAAACACGTAAATACGTGATTACTATTACCAAAATACGAATCCGTTGGCTCAGGAATATCGTCGCCGAAATTGAGATACTGTGGTGAATCAATACGATCGAAAGTACTTTCTACTGCAGTAGAGAGATATGTTTCGCTACGCTTTTTTCCAGGTTCCATGGTCTGGAATTAGCGTTTCAAGTTCAAAAATCACAATTTTACTTTAAAGTAATTGAAAGGCGAGCCGTTAAAACCGTTGTCGATCAATATAACTATTGGAAGATTAATAGTGGTTGAATTTTCACCCCCGAATCGTGATAATTAAAACTCAATGACGAATAATCTGCACTGTTTCATACACCAACTGAAATATTATCTAGAAGTATTAATAATTATAAAAAATCATGAAGAAGTATTGAAAAGATTATAGTAATTGCTATGGTCAACGCGTGTGTATTGCTCGAATAATGAGAGCTATACTGGTCATTTCAGCAGCAAACCCAATCGTCTTAGCGGACTCTATATATTTTGATTCTGTTGAAAGTCAGAGTCAGAGGTCAAGCGGCACTTGGATACAGGTATTGTATGTGAAGCAGAAATAAATACAAAGATACAAACTCTTGTATGGTGTAGGTATCATCATGAGGGTTTGCATGTTTGTGAATAATCATAACACGAATATTGATAGAACTTATTTGCCTATCATTAAATTATAATCCATAAATATAACTTGTTAAATAATATAATCCAAATATGTACGAATTTATTGGGATGTCGAGTGGCTGAAAAGCTAGAAGTTCATTAGTTGTTACAAGATACGTATGTAGTGGTTAACTTATTTAACTTGAATTATTGATATTTCAACTTTGTAGCCTATCTTACTATAGTATAGGTACAGGAATAATTTCAATTACGTTTATGTATAGTGAAATTAGAAAGAACTAGGGTTTGCATGTATACTACGAGTACACATCATAGTTTCGCTGGAATTCAAAAATTCAGGACTACTGGGTGTTGCCAAGAAAACGCCGCAGTAACTCCGGTCTCGGAACGTCAGGCCAGTGAAATTTCTCGGAATATTCGGAACATAGGAATAATACATACATTTGTAATCTGCGAAACCAACCCTCTCAGAATCTGAAAGCTGATTTGAAATGAAACATTCCTACGATTCGAAATCGAAGATTTACTTTTTTTATTCTTTTTTACTTTTTCTTTCTCTCGTTTTTCATTGGTAAAATGGCAGAAGGCTTCCGAATCGAGAAATGACACACATATTTGGAATCAGCGGGTCGTTTGCATGAAGAATATCATTGAGATTATCCGATTCTCGACAAAAAATTATGCCGAAAGGAATGAGAAAAATGAAAAGGGGTCGCCTTTCCTGTTTTTTAAAAATCTGAAATTTTTCGAAATATTCGGAACAAAGGAATGATACATATATTTGTAATCTGCGGAACCTACCGTTTCGGAATCTGCAAGCTGATTTGTAATGAAAAATTCCTACGATTTTAAATCGTCGATTTACTTTTTTTATTCTTTTCTACTTGTTTTTTCTCTCATTTTTATTGGTAAAATCGCGGGAGGCTTCTGAATCCAGAAGTGACACTTATATTTGGAATCAGCGGGTCATTTGCATGGAAAATATCATTGAGATGATCCGATCCTCGACAAAAGAATTTTGCCGGAAAAAATAAGAAAAATGAGAAGGGGTACCCCTTTCCGTGTTTTCAAAAATCTGAAATTTTCCGAAATATTCGGAAGGCAGGAATGATACCTATTGTTCGAATCTGTGGAACCTACACTTTCAGAAACTGCAAACCGATTTGAAATAAAAAATTCCTACGATTTTTAATCGACGATTTACTTTTTATTTTTTTTCCACTTTTTTTTTCTCTCGTTTTTTATTAGTAAAATCGCAGGAGGCGTCGGAATCGAGGAACGGCAGTCATATTTGAAATCAGCAGGTCATTTCCATGGAGAATATCATTGAGATTATCCGATTCTCGACAAAAAATTGTTTCGCCCAAAAAAATGAGAAGGGGTACCCCTTTCCTTTTTTTCAAAAATCTGAAATTTTCCGAAATATTCGGAAGTCAGGAATGATACCTATTGTTCGAATCTGTGGAACCTACACTTTCAGAAACTGCAAACCGATTTGAAATAAAAAATTCCTACGATTTTTATTCGACGATTTACTTTTTTTTTTTTTTTCCACTTTGTTTTTCTCTCGTTTTTCATTAGTAAAATCGCAGGAGGCGTCGGAATCGAAGAACGGCAGTCATATTTATAATCAGCAGGTCATTTCCATGGAGAATATCATTGAGATTATCCGATTCTCGACAAAAAATTTTTTCGCCCAAAAAAATGAGAAGGGGTACCCCTTTCCTTTTTTTCAAAAATCTGAAATTTTCCGAAATATTCGGAAGGCAGGAATGATACCTTTTGTTCGAATCTGTGGAACCTACACTTTCAGAAACTGCAAACCGATTTAAGATAAAAAATTCCTACGATTTTTAATCGACGATTTACTTTTTATTTTTTTTCCACTTTTTTTTTCTCTCGTTTTTGATTAGTAAAATCGCAGGAGGCGTCGGAATCGAGGAACGGCAGTCATATTTGGAATCAGCAGGTCATTTCCATGGAGAATATCATTGAAATTATCCGATTCTCGACAAAAAATTTTTTCGCCCAAAAAAATGAGAAGGGGTACCCCTTTCCTTTTTTTCAAAAATTTGAAATTTTCCGAAATATTCGGAAGGCAGGAATGATACCTATTGTTCGAATCTGTGGAACCCACACTTTCAGAAACTGCAAACCGATTTGAAATAAAAAATTCCTACAATTTTTAATCGACGATTTACTTTTTATTTTTTATCCACTTTTTTTTTCTTTCGTTTTTTATTAGTAAAATCGCAGGAGGCGTCGGAATCGAGGAACGGCAGTCATATTTGGAATCAGCAGGTCATTTCCATGGAGAATATCATTGAGATTATCCGATTTTCGACAAAAAAATTTTTCGCCCAAAAAAATGAGAAGGGGTACCTTTCCTTTTTTTCAAAAATTTGAAATTTTCTGAAGTATTCGGAAGGCCGGAATGATACCTATTGTTCGAATCTGTGGAACCTACACTTTCAGAAACTGCAAACCGATTTGAAATGAAAAATTCCTACGATTTTTAATCGACGATTTACTTTTTATTTTTTTTTCACTTTTTTTTTCTCTCGTTTTTTATTAGTAAAATCGCAGGAGGCGTCGGAATCGAGGAACGGCAGTCATATTTGGAATCAGCAGGTCATTTCCATGGAAAATATCATTGAGATTATCCGATTCTCGACAAAAAATTTTTTCGCGGAAAAAAATGAGAAGGGGTACCCCTTTCCTTTTTTTCAAAAATCTGAAATTTTCCGAAATATTCGGAAGGCAGGAATGATACCTATTGTTCGAATCTGTGGAACCTACACTTTCAGAAACTGCAAACCGATTTGAAATAAAAAATTCCTACGATTTTTAATCGACGATTTACTTTTTATTTTTTTTTCACTTTTTTTTTCTCTCGTTTTTTATTAGTGAAATCGCAGGAGGCGTCGGAATCGAGAAACGGCAGTCATATTTGGAATCAGCAGGTCATTTCCATGGAGAATATCATTGAGATTATCCGATTCTCGACAAAAATTTTTTTCGCCCAAAAAAATGAGAAGGGGTACCCCTTTCCTTTTTATCAAAAATCTGAAATTTTCCGAAATATTCGAAAGGCAGGAATGATACCTATTGTTCGAATCTGTGGAACCTACACTTTCAGAAACTGCAAACCGATTTGGAATAAAAAATTCCTACGATTTTTAATCGACGATTTACTTTTTATTTTTTTTCCACTTTTTTTTTCTCTCGTTTTTTATTAGTAAAATCGCAGGAGGCGTCGGAATCGAGGAACGGCAGTCATATTTGGAATCAGCAGGTCATTTCCATGGAGAATATCATTGAGATTATCCGATTCTCGACAAAAAATTTTTTCGCCTAAAAAAATGAGAAGGGGTACCCCTTTCTTTTTTTTCAAAAATCTGAAATTTTCCGAAATATTCGGAAGGCAGGAATTATACCTATTGTTCGAATCTGTGGAACCTACACTTTCAGAAACTGCAAACCGATTTGAAATAAAAAATTTCTACGATTTTTAATCGACGATTTACTTTTTATTTTTCTTCCACTTTTTTTTTCTCTCGTTTTTCATTAGTAAAATCGCAGGAGGCGTCGGAATCGAGGAACGGCAGTCATATTTGGAATCAACAGGTCATTTCCATGGAGAATATCATTGAGGTTATCCGATTCTCGACAAGAAAAATTTTCGCCCAAAAAAATGAGAAGGGGTACCCCTTTCCTTTTTTTCAAAAATTTGAAATTTTCCGAAATATTCGGAAGGCAGGAATGATACCTATTGTTCGAATCTGTGGAACCCACACTTTCAGAAACTGCAAACCGATTTGAAATAAAAAATTCCTACGATTTTTAATCGACGATTTACTTTTTATTTTTTATCCACTTTTTTTTTCTTTCGTTTTTTATTAGTAAAATCGCAGGAGGCGTCGGAATCGAGGAACGGCAGTCATATTTGGAATCAGCAGGTCATTTCCATGGAGAATATCATTGAGATTATCCGATTTTCGACAAAAAAATTTTTCGCCCAAAAAAATGAGAAGAAATGAGAGACCTTTCCTTTTTTTCAAAAATTTGAAATTTTCTGAAGTATTCGGAAGGCAGGAATGATACCTATTGTTCGAATCTGTGGAACCTACACTTTCAGAAACTGCAAACCGATTTGAAATCAAAAATTTCTACGATTTTTAATCGACGATTTACTTTTTATTTTTTTTCCACTTTTTTTTCCTCTCGTTTTTTATTAGTAAAATCGCAGGAGGCGTCGGAATCGAGGAACGGCAGTCATATTTGGAATCAGCAGGTCATTTCCATGGAGAATATCATTGAGATTATCCGATTCTCGACAAAAAATTTTTTCGCCCAAAAAAATGAGAAGGGGTACCCCTTTCCTTTTTTCCAAAAATCTGAAATTTTCCGAAATATTCGGAAGGCAGGAATGATACCTATTGTTCGAATCTGTGGAACCTACACTTTCAGAACCTGCAAACCGATTTGAAAAAAAAAATTCCTACGATTTTTAATAGACGATTTACTTTTTATTTTTCTTCCACTTTTTTTTTCTCTCGTTTTTTATTAGTAAAATCGCAGGAGGCGTCGAAATCGAAGAACGGCAGTCATATTTGGAATCTGCGGGTCATTTCCATGGAGAATATCATTGAGATTATCCGATTCTCGACAAAAAATTTTTTCGCCCAAAAAAATGAGAAGGGGTACCCCTTTCCTTTTTTTCAAAAATCTGAAATTTTCCGAAATATTCGGAAGGCAGGAATGATACCTATTGTTCGAATCTGTGGAACCTACACTTTCAGAAACTGCAAACCGATTTGAAATAAAAAATTCCTACGATTTTTAATCGACGATTTACTTTTTATTTTTTTTCCACTTTTTTTTTCTCTCGTTTTTTATTAGTAAAATCGCAGGAGGCGTCGAAATCGAGGAACGGCAGTCATATTTGGAATCTGCAGGTCATTTCCATGGAGAATATCATTGAGATTATCCGATTCTCGACAAAAAATTTTTTCGCCCAAAAAAATGAGAAGGGGTACCCCTTTCCTTTTTTTCAAAAATCTGAAATTTTCCGAAATATTCGGAAGGCAGGAATGATACCTATTGTTCGAATCTGTGGAACCTACACTTTCAGAAACTGCAAACCGATTTGAAATAAAAAATTCTTACGATTTTTAATCGACGATTTACTTTTTATTTTTTTTTCACTTTTTCTTTCTTTCGTTTTTTATTAATAAAATCGCAGGAGGCGTCGGAATCGAGGAACGGCAGTCATATTTGGAATCAGCAGGTCATTTCCATGGAGAATATCATTGAGATTATCCGATTTTTGACAAAAAATTTTTTCGCCCAAAAAAATGAGAAGGGGTACCCCTTTCCTTTTTTTCAAAAATCTGAAATTTTCCGAAATATTCGGAAGGCAGGAATGATACCTATTGTTCGAATCTGTGGAACCTACACTTTCAGAAACTGCAAACCGATTTGAAATAAAAAATTCCTACGATTTTTAATCGACGATTTACTTTTTATTTTTGTTCCACTTTTTTTTTCTCTCGTTTTTTATTAGTAAAATCGCAGGAGGCGTCGAAATCGAGGAACGGCAGTCATATTTGGAATCTGCAGGTCATTTCCATGGAAAATATCATTGAGATTATCCAATTCTCGACAAAAAATTTTTTCGCCCAAAAAAATGAGAAGGGGTACCCCTTTCCTTTTTTTCAAAAATCTGAAATTTTCCGAAATATTCGGAAGGCAGAAATGATACCTATTGTTCGAATCTGTGGAACCTACACTTTCAGAACCTGCAAACCGATTTGAAATAAAAAATTCCTACGATTTTTAATCGACGATTTACTTTTTATTTTTGTTCCACTTTTTTTTTCTCTCGTTTTTTATTAGTAAAATCGCAGGAGGCGTCGAAATCGAGGAACGGCAGTCATATTTGGAATCTGCAGGTCATTTCCATGGAAAATATCATTGAGATTATCCAATTCTCGACAAAAAATTTTTTCGCCCAAAAAAATGAGAAGGGGTACCCCTTTCCTTTTTTCAAAAATCTGAAATTTTCCGAAATATTCGGAAGGCAGAAATGATACCTATTGTTCGAATCTGTGGAACCTACACTTTCAGAACCTGCAAACCGATTTGAAATAAAAAATTCCTACGATTTTTAATCGATGATTTACTTTTTATTTTTTCTCCGCTTTTTTTTTCTCTCGTTTTTTATTAGTAAAATCGCAGGAGGCGTCGGAATCGAGGAACGGCAGTCATATTTGGAATCAGCAGGTCATTTCCATGGAGAATATCATTGAGATTATCCGATTCTCGACAAAAAATTTTTTCGCCCAAAAAAATGAGAAGGGGTACCCCTTTCCTTTTTTTCAAAAATCTGAAATTTTCCGAAATATTCGGAGGGCAGGAATGATACCTATTGTTCGAATCTGTGGAACCTACACTTTCAGAAACTGCAAACCGATTTGAAATAAAAAATTTCTACGATTTTTAATCGACGATTTACTTTTTATTTTTTTTCCACTTTTTTTTCCTCTCGTTTTTTATTAGTAAAATCGCAGGAGGCGTCGGAATCGAGGAACGGCAGTCATATTTGGAATCAGCAGGTCATTTCCATGGAGAATATCATTGAGATTATCCGATTTTTGACAAAAAATTTTTTCGCCCAAAAAAATGAGAAGGGGTACCCCTTTCCTTTTTTTCAAAAATCTGAAATTTTCCGAAATATTCGGAAGGCAGGAATGATACCTATTGTTCGAATCTGTGGAACCTACACTTTCAGAAACTGCAAACCGATTTGAAATAAAAAATTCCTACGATTTTTAATCGACGATTTACTTTTTATTTTTTTTCCACTTTTTTTTTCTCTCGTTTTTTATTACTAAAATCGCAGGAGGCGTCGGAATCGAGAAACGGCAGTCATATTTGGAATCAGCAGGTCATTTCCATGGAGAATATCATTGAGATTATCCGATTCTCGACAAAATATTTTTTCGCCCAAAAAAATGAGAAGGGGTACCCCTTTCCTTTTTTTCAGAAATCTGAAATTTTCCGAAATATTCGGAAGGCAGGAATGATACCTTTTGTCCGAATCTGTGGAACCTACACTTTCAGAACCTGCAAACCGATTTGAAATAAAAAATTCCTACGATTTTTAATCGACGATTTACTTTTTATTTTTTTTCCACTTTTTTTTTCTCTCGTTTTTTATTAGTAAAATCGCAGGAGGCGTCGGAATCGAGGAACGGCAGTCATATTTGGAATCTGCAGGTCATTTCCATGGAGAATATCATTGAGATTATCCGATTCTCGACAAAAAATTCTTTCGCCCAAAAAAATGAGAAGGGGTACCCCTTTCCTTTTTTTCAAAAATCTGAAATTTTCCGAAATATTCGGAAGGCAGGAATGATACCTATTGTTCGAATCTGTGGAACCTACACTTTCAGAAACTGCAAACCGATTTGAAATAAAAAATTCCTACGATTTTTAATCGACGATTTACTTTTTATTTTTTTTCCACTTTTATTTTCTCTCGTTTTTTATTAGTAAAATCGCAGGAGGCGTCGGAATCGAGGAACGGCAGTCATATTTGGAATCAGCAGGTCATTTCCATGGAGAATATCATTGGAATTATCCGATTCTCGACAAAAAATTTTTTCGCCCAAAAAAATGAGAAGGGGTACCCCTTTCCTTTTTTTCAAAAATCTGAAATTTTCCGAAATATTCGGAAGGCAGAAATGATACCTATTGTTCGAATCTGTGGAACCTACACTTTCAGAACCTGCAAACCGATTTGAAATAAAAAATTCCTACGATTTTTAATCGATGATTTACTTTTTATTTTTTCTCCGCTTTTTTTTTCTCTCGTTTTTTATTAGTAAAATCGCAGGAGGCGTCGGAATCGAGGAACGGCAGTCATATTTGGAATCAGCAGGTCATTTCCATGGAGAATATCATTGAGATTATCCGATTCTCGACAAAAAATTTTTTCGCCCAAAAAAATGAGAAGGGGTACCCCTTTCCTTTTTTTCAAAAATCTGAAATTTTCCGAAATATTCGGAGGGCAGGAATGATACCTATTGTTCGAATCTGTGGAACCTACACTTTCAGAAACTGCAAACCGATTTGAAATCAAAAATTTCTACGATTTTTAATCGACGATTTACTTTTTATTTTTCTTCCACTTTTTTTTTCTCTCGTTTTTTATTAGTAAAATCGCAGGAGGCGTCGAAATCGAAGAACGGCAGTCATATTTGGAATCTGCAGGTCATTTCCATGGAGAATATCATTGAGATTATCCGATTCTCGACAAAAAATTTTTTCGCCCAAAAAAATGAGAAGGGGTACCCCTTTCCTTTTTTTCAAAAATCTGAAATTTTCCGAAATATTCGGAAGGCAGGAATGATACCTATTGTTCGAATCTGTGGAACCTACACTTTCAGAAACTGCAAACCGATTTGAAATAAAAAATTCCTACGATTTTTAATCGACGATTTACTTTTTATTTTTTTTCCACTTTTTTTTTCTCTCGTTTTTTATTACTAAAATCGCAGGAGGCGTCGGAATCGAGAAACGGCAGTCATATTTGGAATCAGCAGGTCATTTCCATGGAGAATATCATTGAGATTATCCGATTCTCGACAAAATATTTTTTCGCCCAAAAAAATGAGAAGGGGTACCCCTTTCCTTTTTTTCAGAAATCTGAAATTTTCCGAAATATTCGGAAGGCAGGAATGATACCTATTGTTCGAATCTGTGGAACCTACACTTTCAGAAACTGCAAACCGATTTGAAATAAAAAATTCCTACGATTTTTAATCGACGATTTACTTTTTATTTTTTTTCCACTTTTTTTTTCTCTCGTTTTTTATTACTAAAATCGCAGGAGGCGTCGGAATCGAGAAACGGCAGTCATATTTGGAATCAGCAGGTCATTTCCATGGAGAATATCATTGAGATTATCCGATTCTCGACAAAATATTTTTTCGCCCAAAAAAATGAGAAGGGGTACCCCTTTCCTTTTTTTCAGAAATCTGAAATTTTCCGAAATATTCGGAAGGCAGGAATGATACCTTTTGTCCGAATCTGTGGAACCTACACTTTCAGAACCTGCAAACCGATTTGAAATAAAAAATTCCTACGATTTTTAATCGATGATTTACTTTTTATTTTTTTTCCACTTTTTTTTTCTCTCGTTTTTTATTAGTAAAATCGCAGGAGGCGTCGAAATCGAGGAACGGCAGTCATATTTGGAATCTGCAGGTCATTTCCATGGAGAACATCATTGAGATTATCCGATTCTCGAGAAAAAATTCTTTCGCCCAAAAAAATGAGAAGGGGTACCCCTTTTCTTTTTTCCAAAAATCTGAAATTTTCCGAAATATTCGGAAGGCAGGAATGATACTTATTGTTCGAATCTGTGGAACCTACACTTTCAGAAACTGCAAACCGATTTGAAATGAAAAATTTCTACGATTTTTAATCGACGATTTACTTTTTATTTTTTTTTCCACTTTTTTTTTCTCTAGTTTTTTATTAGTAAAATCGCAGGAGGCGTCGGAATCGAGGAACGGCAGTCATATTTGGAATCAGCAGGTCATTTCCATGGAGAATATCATTGAGATTATCCGATTTTCGACAAAAAAATTTTTCGCCCAAAAAAATGAGAAGGGGTACCTTTCCTTGTTTTCAAAAATTTGTAATTTTCTGAAGTATTCGGAAGGCAGGAATGATACCTATTGTTCGAATCTGTGGAACCTACACTTTCAGAAACTGCAAACCGATTTGAAATAAAAAATTCCTACGATTTTTAATCGACGATTTACTTTTTATTTTTTTTTCACTTTTTTTTTCTCTCGTTTTTTATGAGTAAAATCGCAGGAGGCGTCGGAATCGAGGAACGGCAGTCATATTTGGAATCAGCAGGTCATTTCCATGGAAAATATCATTGAGATTATCCGATTCTCGACAAAAAATTTTTTCGCCCAAAAAAATGAGAAGGGGTACCCCTTTCCTTTTTTTCAAAAATCTGAAATTTTCCGAAATATTCGGAAGGCAGGAATGATACCTATTGTTCGAATCTGTGGAACCTACACTTTCAGAAACTGCAAACCGATTTGAAATAAAAAATTCTTACGATTTTTAATCGACGATTTACTTTTTATTTTTTTTTCACTTTTTCTTTCTTTCGTTTTTTATTAATAAAATCGCAGGAGGCGTCGGAATCGAGGAACGGCAGTCATATTTGGAATCAGCAGGTCATTTCCATGGAGAATATCATTGAGATTATCCGATGTTTGACAAAAAATTTTTTCGCCCAAAAAAATGAGAAGGGGTACCCCTTTCCTTTTTTTCAAAAATCTGAAATTTTCGGAAATATTCGGAAGGCAGGAATGATACCTATTGTTCGAATCTGTGGAACCTACACTTTCAGAAACTGCAAACCGATTTGAAATAAAAAATTCCTACGATTTTTAATCGACGATTTACTTTTTATTTTTTTTCCACTTTTTTTTTCTCTCGTTTTTTATCAGTAAAATCGCAGGAGGCGTCGGAATCGAGGAACGGCAGTCATATTTGGAATCAGCAGGTCATTTCCATGGAGGATATCATTGAGATTATCCGATTCTGGACAAAAAATTTTTTCGCCCAAAAAAATGAGAAGGGGTACCCCTTTCCTTTTTTTCAAAAATCTGGAATTTTCCGAAATATTCGGAAGGCAGGAATGATACCTATTGTTCGAATCTGTGGAACCTACACTTTCAGAAACTGCAAACCGATTTGAAATAAAAAATTCCTACGATTTTTAATCGACGATTTACTTTTTATTTTTGTTCCACTTTTTTTTTCTCTCGTTTTTTATTAGTAAAATCGCAGGAGGCGTCGAAATCGAGGAACGGCAGTCATATTTGGAATCTGCAGGTCATTTCCATGGAGAATATCATTGAGATTATCCAATTCTCGACAAAAAATTTTTTCGCCCAAAAAAATGAGAAGGGGTACCCCTTTCCTTTTTTTCAAAAATCTGAAATTTTCCGAAATATTCGGAAGGCAGGAATGATACCTATTGTTCGAATCTGTGGAACCTACACTTTCAGAAACTGCAAACCGATTTGAAATAAAAAATTCCTACGATTTTTAATCGACGATTTACTTTTTATTTTTTATCCACTTTTTTTTTCTTTCGTTTTTTATTAGTAAAATCGCAGGAGGCGTCGGAATCGAGGAAGGGCAGTCATATTTGGAATCAGCAGGTCATTTCCATGGAGAATATCATTGAGATTATCCGATTTTCGACAAAAAAATTTTTCGCCCAAAAAAATGAGAAGGGGTACCTTTCCTTTTTTTCAAAAATTTGAAATTTTCTGAAGTATTCGGAAGGCAGGAATGATACCTATTGTTCGAATCTGTGGAACCTACACTTTCAGAAACTGCAAACCGATTTGAAATAAAAAATTCCTACGATTTTTAATCGACGATTTACATTTTATTTTTTTTTCACTTTTTTTTCTCTCGTTTTTTATGAGTAAAATCGCAGGAGGCGTCGGAATCGAGGAACGGCAGTCATATTTGGAATCAGCAGGTCATTTCCATGGAAAATATCATTGAGATTATCCGATTCTCGACAAAAAATTTTTTCGCCCAAAAAAATGAGAAGGGGTACCCCTTTCCTTTTTTTCAAAAATCTGAAATTTTCCGAAATAGTCGGAAGGCAGGAATGATACCTATTGTTCGAATCTGTGGAACCTACACTTTCAGAAACTGCAAACCGATTTGAAATAAAAAATTCCTACGATTTTTAATCGACGATTTACTTTTTATTTTTTTTTCACTTTTTTTTTCTCTCGTTTTTTATAAGTGAAATCGCAGGAGGCGTCGGAATCGAGGAACGGCAGTCATATTTGGAATCAGCAGGTCATTTACATGGAGAATATCATTGAGATTATCCGATTCTCGACAAAAAATTTTTTCGCCCAAAAAAATGAGAAGGGGTACCCTTTCCTTTTTTTCAAAAATCTGAAATTTTCCGAAATATTCGGAAGGCAGGAATGATACCTATTGTTCGAATCTGTGGAACCTACACTTTCAGAAACTGCAAACCGATTTGAAATAAAAAATTCCTACGATTTTTAATCGACGATTTACTTTTTATTTTTTTTCCACTTTTTTTTTCTCTCGTTTTTTATTAGTAAAATCGCAGGAAGCGTCGAAATCGAGGAACGGCAGTCATATTTGGAATCAGCAGGTCATTTCCATGGAGAATATCATTGAGATTATCCGATTCTCGACATGAAATTTCTTCGCCCAAAAAAATGAGAAGGGGTACCCCTTTCCTTTTTTTCAAAAATCTGAAATTTTCCGAAATATTCGGAAGGCAGGAATGATACCTATTGTTCGAATCTGTGGAACCTACACTTTCAGAAACTGCAAACCGATTTGAAATAAAAAATTCCTACGATTTTTAATCGACGATTTACTTTTTATTTTTTATCCACTTTTTTTTTCTTTCGTTTTTTATTAGTAAAATCGCAGGAGGCGTCGGAATCGAGGAACGGCAGTCATATTTGGAATCAGCAGGTCATTTCCATGGAGAATATCATTGAGATTATCCGATTTTCGACAAAAAAATTTTTCGCCCAAAAAAATGAGAAGGGGTACCTTTCCTTTTTTTCAAAAATTTGAAATTTTCTGAAGTATTCGGAAGGCAGGAATGATACCTATTGTTCGAATCTGTGGAACCTACACTTTCAGAAACTGCAAACCGATTTGAAATAAAAAATTTCTACGATTTTTAATCGACGATTTACTTTTTATTTTTTTTCCACTTTTTTTTCTCTCGTTTTTTATTAGTAAAATTGCAGGAGGCGTCGGAATCGAGGAACGGCAGTCATATTTGGAATCAGCAGGTCATTTCCATGGAGAATATCATTGAGATTATCCGATTCTCGACAAAAAGGTTTTTCGCCCAAAACAATGAGAAGGGGTACCCCTTTCCTTTTTTTCAAAAATCTGAAATTTTCCGAAATATTCGGAAGGCAGGAATGATACCTATTGTTCGAATCTGTGGAACCTACACTTTCAGAAACTGCAAACCGATTTGAAATAAAAAATTCCTACGATTTTCAATCGACGATTTACTTTTTATTTTTTTTCCACTTTTTTTTTCTCTCGTTTTTTATCAGTAAAATCGCAGGAGGCGTCGGAATCGAGGAACGGCAGTCATATTTGGAATCAGCAGGTCATTTCCATGGAGAATATCATTGAGATTATCCGATTCTCGACAAAAAATTTTTTCGCCCAAAAAAATGAGAAGGGGTACCCCTTTCCTTTTTTTCAAAAATCTGAAATTTTCCGAAATATTCGGAAGGCAGGAATGATACCTATTGTTCGAATCTGTGGAACCTACACTTTCAGAAACTGCAAACCGATTTGAAATCAAAAATTCCTACGATTTTTAATCGACGATTTACTTTTTATTTTTTTTTTCAATTTTTTTTTCTCTCGTTTTTTATTAGTAAAATCGCAGGAGGCGTCGGAATCGAGGAACGGCAGTCATATTTGGAATCAGCAGGTCATTTCCATGGAGAATATCATTGAGATTATCCGATTCTCGACAAAAAATTTTTTCGCCCAAAAAAATGAGAAGGGGTACCCCTTTCCTTTTTTTCAAAAATCTGAAATTTTCCGAAATATTCGGAAGGCAGGAATGATACCTATTGTTCGAATCTGTGGAACCTACACTTTCAGAAACTGCAAACCGATTTGAAATAAAAAATTCCTACGATTTTCAATCGACGATTTACTTTTTATTTTTTTTCCACTTTTTTTTTCTCTCGTTTTTTATCAGTAAAATCGCAGGAGGCGTCGGAATCGAGGAACGGCAGTCATATTTGGAATCAGCAGGTCATTTCCATGGAGAATATCATTGAGATTATCCGATTCTCGACAAAAAATTTTTTCGCCCAAAAAAATGAGAAGGGGTACCCCTTTCCTTTTTTTCAAAAATCTGAAATTTTCCGAAATATTCGGAAGGCAGGAATGATACCTATTGTTCGAATCTGTGGAACCTACACTTTCAGAAACTGCAAACCGATTTGAAATCAAAAATTCCTACGATTTTTAATCGACGATTTACTTTTTATTTTTTTTTTCAATTTTTTTTTCTCTCGTTTTTTATTAGTAAAATCGCAGGAGGCGTCGGAATCGAGGAACGGCAGTCATATTTGGAATCAGCAGGTCATTTCCATGGAGAATATCATTGAGATTATCCGATTCTCGACAAAAAATTTTTTCACCCAAAAAAATGAGAAGGGGTACCCCTTTCCTTTTTTTCGAAAATCTGAAATTTTCCGAAATATTCGGAAGGCAGGAATGATACCTATTGTTCGAATCTGTGGAACCTACACTTTCAGAAACTGCAAACCGATTTGAAATAAAAAATTCCTACGATTTTCAATCGACGATTTACTTTTTATTTTTTTTCCACTTTTTTTTTCTCTCGTTTTTTATCAGTAAAATCGCAGGAGGCGTCGGAATCGAGGAACGGCAGTCATATTTGGAATCAGCAGGTCATTTCCATGGAGAATATCATTGAGATTATCCGATTCTCGACAAAAAATTTTTTCGCCCAAAATAATGAGAAGGGGTACCCCTTTCCTTTTTTTCAAAAATCTGAAATTTTCCGAAATATTCGGAAGGCAGGAATGATACCTATTGTTCGAATCTGTGGAACCTACACTTTCAGAAACTGCAAACCGATTTGAAATAAAAAATTCCTACGATTTTTAATCGACGATTTACTTTTTATTTTTTTTCCACTTATTTTTTCTCTCGTTTTTTATTAGTAAAATCGCAGGAGGCGTCGGAATCGAGGAACGGCAGTCATATTTGGAATCAGCAGGTCATTTCCATGGAGAATGTCATTGAGATTATCCGATTCTCGACAAAAAATTTTTTCGCCCAAAAAAATGAGAAGGGGTACCCCTTTCCTTTTTTTCAAAAATCTGAAATTTTCCGAAATATTCGGAAGGCAGGAATCATACCTATTGTTCGAATCTGTGGAACCTACACTTTCAGAAACTGCAAACCGATTTGAAATAAAAAATTCCTACGATTTTTAATCGACGATTTACTTTTTATTTTTGTTCCACTTTTTTTTTCTCTCGTTTTTTATTAGTAAAATCGCAGGAGGCGTCGAAATCGAGGAACGGCAGTCATATTTGGAATCTGCAGGTCATTTCCATGGAGAATATCATTGAGATTATCCAATTCTCGACAAAAAATTTTTTCGCCCAAAAAAATGAGAAGGGGTACCCCTTTCCTTTTTTTCAAAAATCTGAAATTTTCCGAAATATTCGGAAGGCAGGAATGATACCTATTGTTCGAATCTGTGGAACCTACACTTTCAGAAACTGCAAACCGATTTGAAATAAAAAATTCCTACGATTTTTAATCGACGATTTACTTTTTATTTTTTATCCACTTTTTTTTTCTTTCGTTTTTTATTAGTAAAATCGCAGGAGGCGTCGGAATCGAGGAAGGGCAGTCATATTTGGAATCAGCAGGTCATTTCCATGGAGAATATCATTGAGATTATCCGATTTTCGACAAAAAAATTTTTCGCCCAAAAAAATGAGAAGGGGTACCTTTCCTTTTTTTCAAAAATTTGAAATTTTCTGAAGTATTCGGAAGGCAGGAATGATACCTATTGTTCGAATCTGTGGAACCTACACTTTCAGAAACTGCAAACCGATTTGAAATAAAAAATTCCTACGATTTTTAATCGACGATTTACATTTTATTTTTTTTTCACTTTTTTTTCTCTCGTTTTTTATGAGTAAAATCGCAGGAGGCGTCGGAATCGAGGAACGGCAGTCATATTTGGAATCAGCAGGTCATTTCCATGGAAAATATCATTGAGATTATCCGATTCTCGACAAAAAATTTTTTCGCCCAAAAAAATGAGAAGGGGTACCCCTTTCCTTTTTTTCAAAAATCTGAAATTTTCCGAAATAGTCGGAAGGCAGGAATGATACCTATTGTTCGAATCTGTGGAACCTACACTTTCAGAAACTGCAAACCGATTTGAAATAAAAAATTCCTACGATTTTTAATCGACGATTTACTTTTTATTTTTTTTTCACTTTTTTTTTCTCTCGTTTTTTATAAGTGAAATCGCAGGAGGCGTCGGAATCGAGGAACGGCAGTCATATTTGGAATCAGCAGGTCATTTACATGGAGAATATCATTGAGATTATCCGATTCTCGACAAAAAATTTTTTCGCCCAAAAAAATGAGAAGGGGTACCCTTTCCTTTTTTTCAAAAATCTGAAATTTTCCGAAATATTCGGAAGGCAGGAATGATACCTATTGTTCGAATCTGTGGAACCTACACTTTCAGAAACTGCAAACCGATTTGAAATAAAAAATTCCTACGATTTTTAATCGACGATTTACTTTTTATTTTTTTTCCACTTTTTTTTTCTCTCGTTTTTTATTAGTAAAATCGCAGGAAGCGTCGAAATCGAGGAACGGCAGTCATATTTGGAATCAGCAGGTCATTTCCATGGAGAATATCATTGAGATTATCCGATTCTCGACATGAAATTTCTTCGCCCAAAAAAATGAGAAGGGGTACCCCTTTCCTTTTTTTCAAAAATCTGAAATTTTCCGAAATATTCGGAAGGCAGGAATGATACCTATTGTTCGAATCTGTGGAACCTACACTTTCAGAAACTGCAAACCGATTTGAAATAAAAAATTCCTACGATTTTTAATCGACGATTTACTTTTTATTTTTTATCCACTTTTTTTTTCTTTCGTTTTTTATTAGTAAAATCGCAGGAGGCGTCGGAATCGAGGAACGGCAGTCATATTTGGAATCAGCAGGTCATTTCCATGGAGAATATCATTGAGATTATCCGATTTTCGACAAAAAAATTTTTCGCCCAAAAAAATGAGAAGGGGTACCTTTCCTTTTTTTCAAAAATTTGAAATTTTCTGAAGTATTCGGAAGGCAGGAATGATACCTATTGTTCGAATCTGTGGAACCTACACTTTCAGAAACTGCAAACCGATTTGAAATAAAAAATTTCTACGATTTTTAATCGACGATTTACTTTTTATTTTTTTTCCACTTTTTTTTCTCTCGTTTTTTATTAGTAAAATTGCAGGAGGCGTCGGAATCGAGGAACGGCAGTCATATTTGGAATCAGCAGGTCATTTCCATGGAGAATATCATTGAGATTATCCGATTCTCGACAAAAAGGTTTTTCGCCCAAAACAATGAGAAGGGGTACCCCTTTCCTTTTTTTCAAAAATCTGAAATTTTCCGAAATATTCGGAAGGCAGGAATGATACCTATTGTTCGAATCTGTGGAACCTACACTTTCAGAAACTGCAAACCGATTTGAAATAAAAAATTCCTACGATTTTCAATCGACGATTTACTTTTTATTTTTTTTCCACTTTTTTTTTCTCTCGTTTTTTATCAGTAAAATCGCAGGAGGCGTCGGAATCGAGGAACGGCAGTCATATTTGGAATCAGCAGGTCATTTCCATGGAGAATATCATTGAGATTATCCGATTCTCGACATGAAATTTCTTCGCCCAAAAAAATGAGAAGGGGTACCCCTTTCCTTTTTTTCAAAAATCTGGAATTTTCCGAAATATTCGGAAGGCAGGAATGATACCTATTGTTCGAATCTGTGGAACCTACACTTTCAGAAACTGCAAACCGATTTGGAATAAAAAATTCCTACGATTTTTAATCGACGATTTACTTTTTATTTTTTTTCCACTTTTTTTTTCTCTCGTTTTTTATTAGTAAAATCGCAGGAGGCGTCAGAATCGAGGAACGGCAGTCATATTTGGAATCAGCAGGTCATTTCCATGGAGAATATCATTGAGATTATCCGATTCTCGACATGAAATTTCTTCGCCCAAAAAAATGAGAAGGGGTACCCCTTTCCTTTTTTTCAAAAATCTGAAATTTTCCGAAATATTCGGAAGGCAGGAATGATACCTATTGTTCGAATCTGTGGAACCTACACTTTCAGAAACTGCAAACCGATTTGAAATAAAAAATTTCTACGATTTTTAATCGACGATTTACTTTTTATTTTTTTTCCACTTTTTTTTCTCTCGTTTTTTATTAGTAAAATTGCAGGAGGCGTCGGAATCGAGGAACGGCAGTCATATTTGGAATCAGCAGGTCATTTCCATGGAGAATATCATTGAGATTATCCGATTCTCGACAAAAAGGTTTTTCGCCCAAAAAAATGAGAAGGGGTACCCCTTTCCTTTTTTTCAAAAATCTGAAATTTTCCGAAATATTCGGAAGGCAGGAATGATACCTATTGTTCGAATCTGTGGAACCTACACTTTCAGAAACTGCAAACCGATTTGAAATAAAAAATTCCTACGATTTTCAATCGACGATTTACTTTTTATTTTTTTTCCACTTTTTTTTTCTCTCGTTTTTTATCAGTAAAATCGCAGGAGGCGTCGGAATCGAGGAACGGCAGTCATATTTGGAATCAGCAGGTCATTTCCATGGAGAATATCATTGAGATTATCCGATTCTCGACAAAAAATTTTTTCGCCCAAAAAAATGAGAAGGGGTACCCCTTTCCTTTTTTTCAAAAATCTGAAATTTTCCGAAATATTCGGAAGGCAGGAATGATACCTATTGTTCGAATCTGTGGAACCTACACTTTCAGAAACTGCAAACCGATTTGAAATCAAAAATTCCTACGATTTTTAATCGACGATTTACTTTTTATTTTTTTTTTCAATTTTTTTTTCTCTCGTTTTTTATTAGTAAAATCGCAGGAGGCGTCGGAATCGAGGAACGGCAGTCATATTTGGAATCAGCAGGTCATTTCCATGGAGAATATCATTGAGATTATCCGATTCTCGACAAAAAATTTTTTCGCCCAAAAAAATGAGAAGGGGTACCCCTTTCCTTTTTTTCAAAAATCTGAAATTTTCCGAAATATTCGGAAGGCAGGAATGATACCTATTGTTCGAATCTGTGGAACCTACACTTTCAGAAACTGCAAACCGATTTGAAATAAAAAATTCCTACGATTTTCAATCGACGATTTACTTTTTATTTTTTTTCCACTTTTTTTTTCTCTCGTTTTTTATCAGTAAAATCGCAGGAGGCGTCGGAATCGAGGAACGGCAGTCATATTTGGAATCAGCAGGTCATTTCCATGGAGAATATCATTGAGATTATCCGATTCTCGACAAAAAATTTTTTCGCCCAAAAAAATGAGAAGGGGTACCCCTTTCCTTTTTTTCAAAAATCTGAAATTTTCCGAAATATTCGGAAGGCAGGAATGATACCTATTGTTCGAATCTGTGGAACCTACACTTTCAGAAACTGCAAACCGATTTGAAATCAAAAATTCCTACGATTTTTAATCGACGATTTACTTTTTATTTTTTTTTTCAATTTTTTTTTCTCTCGTTTTTTATTAGTAAAATCGCAGGAGGCGTCGGAATCGAGGAACGGCAGTCATATTTGGAATCAGCAGGTCATTTCCATGGAGAATATCATTGAGATTATCCGATTCTCGACAAAAAATTTTTTCACCCAAAAAAATGAGAAGGGGTACCCCTTTCCTTTTTTTCGAAAATCTGAAATTTTCCGAAATATTCGGAAGGCAGGAATGATACCTATTGTTCGAATCTGTGGAACCTACACTTTCAGAAACTGCAAACCGATTTGAAATAAAAAATTCCTACGATTTTCAATCGACGATTTACTTTTTATTTTTTTTCCACTTTTTTTTTCTCTCGTTTTTTATCAGTAAAATCGCAGGAGGCGTCGGAATCGAGGAACGGCAGTCATATTTGGAATCAGCAGGTCATTTCCATGGAGAATATCATTGAGATTATCCGATTCTCGACAAAAAATTTTTTCGCCCAAAATAATGAGAAGGGGTACCCCTTTCCTTTTTTTCAAAAATCTGAAATTTTCCGAAATATTCGGAAGGCAGGAATGATACCTATTGTTCGAATCTGTGGAACCTACACTTTCAGAAACTGCAAACCGATTTGAAATAAAAAATTCCTACGATTTTTAATCGACGATTTACTTTTTATTTTTTTTCCACTTATTTTTTCTCTCGTTTTTTATTAGTAAAATCGCAGGAGGCGTCGGAATCGAGGAACGGCAGTCATATTTGGAATCAGCAGGTCATTTCCATGGAGAATGTCATTGAGATTATCCGATTCTCGACAAAAAATTTTTTCGCCCAAAAAAATGAGAAGGGGTACCCCTTTCCTTTTTTTCAAAAATCTGAAATTTTCCGAAATATTCGGAAGGCAGGAATCATACCTATTGTTCGAATCTGTGGAACCTACACTTTCAGAAACTGCAAACCGATTTGAAATAAAAAATTCCTACGATTTTTAATCGACGATTTACTTTTTATTTTTTTTCCACTTTTTTTTTCTCTCGTTTTTTATTAGTAAAATCGCAGGAAGCGTCGAAATCGAGGAACGGCAGTCATATTTGGAATCAGCAGGTCATTTCCATGGAGAATATCATTGAGATTATCCGATTCTCGACATGAAATTTTTTCGCCCAAAAAAATGAGAAGGGGTACCCCTTTCCTTTTTTTCAATAATCTGAAATTTTCCGAAATATTCGGAAGGCAGGAATGATACCTATTGTTCGAATCTGTGGAACCTACACTTTCAGAAACTGCAAACCGATTTGAAATAAAAAATTCCTACGATTTTTAATCGACGATTTACTTTTTATTTTTTTTCCACTTTTTTTTTCTTTCGTTTTTTATTAGTAAAATCGCAGGAAGCGTCGAAATCGAGGAACGGCAGTCATATTTGGAATCAGCAGGTCATTTCCATGGAGAATATCATTGAGATTATCCGATTCTCGACATGAAATTTTTTCGCCCAAAAAAATGAGAAGGGGTACCCCTTTCCTTTTTTTCAAAAATCTGAAATTTTCCGAAATATTCGGAAGGCAGGAATGATACCTATTGTTCGAATCTGTGGAACCTACACTTTCAGAAACTGCAAACCGATTTGAAATAAAAAATTCCTAAGATTTTTAATCGACGATTTACTTTTTATTTTTTTTTCACTTTTTTTTTCTCTCGTTTTTTATTAGTAAAATCGCAGGAGGCGTCGGAATCGAGGAACGGCAGTCATATTTGGAATCAGCAGGTCATTTCCATGGAGAATATCATTGAGATTATCCGATTCTCGACAAAAAATTTTTTCGCCCAAAAAAATGAGAAGGGGTACCCCTTTCCTTTTTTTCAAAAATCTGAAATTTTCCGAAATATTCGGAAGGCAGGAATGATACCTATTGTTCGAATCTGTGGAACCTACACTTTCAGAAACTGCAAACCGATTTGAAATAAAAAATTCCTACGATTTTTAATCGACGATTTACTTTTTATTTTTTTTTCACTTTTTTTTTCTTTCGTTTTTTATTAGTAAAATCGCAGGAGGCGTCGGAATCGAGGAACGGCAGTCATATTTGGAATCAGCAGGTCATTTTCATGGAGAATATCATTGAGATTATCCGATTCTCGACAAAAAATTTTTTCGCCCAAAAAAATGAGAAGGGGTACCCCTTTCCTTTTTTTCAAAAATCTGAAATTTTCCGAAATATTCGGAAGGCAGGAATGATACCTATTGTTCGAATCTGTGGAACCTACACTTTCAGAAACTGCAAACCGATTTGAAATAAAAAATTCCTACGATTTTTAATCGACGATTTACTTTTTATTTTTTTTCCACTTTTTTTTTCTCTCGTATTTTATTAGTAAAATCGCAGGAGGCGTCGGAATCGAGGAACGGCAGTCATATTTGGAATCAGCAGGTCATTTCCATGAAGAATATCATTGAGATTATCCGATTCTCGACAAAAAATTTTTTCGCCCAAAAAAATGAGAAGGGGTACCCCTTTCCTTTTTTTCAAAAATCTGAAATTTTCCGAAATATTCGGAAGGCAGGAATGATACCTATTGTTCGAATCTGTGGAACCTACACTTTCAGAAACTGCAAACCGATTTGAAATAAAAAATTCCTTCGATTTTTAATCGACGATTTACTTTTTATTTTTTTTCCACTTTTTTTTTCTCTCGTATTTTATTAGTAAAATCGCAGGAGGCGTCGGAATCGAGGAACGGCAGTCATATTTGGAATCAGCAGGTCATTTCCATGGAGAATATCATTGAGATTATCCGATTCTCGACAAAAAATTTTTTCGCCAAAAAAAATGAGAAGGGGTACCCCTTTCCTTTTTTTCAAAAATCTGAAATTTTCCGAAATATTCGGAAGGCAGGAATGATACCTATTGTTCGAATCTGTGGAACCTACACTTTCAGAAACTGCAAACCGATTTGAAATAAAAAATTCCTACGATTTTTAATCGACGATTTACTTTTTATTTTTTTTCCACTTTTTTTTTCTCTCGTTTTTTATTAGTAAAATCGCAGGAGGCGTCGGAATCGAGGAACGGCAGTCATATTTGGAATCAGCAGGTCATTTCCATGAAGAATATCATTGAGATTATCCGATTCTCGACAAAAAATTTTTTCGCCCAAAAAAATGAGAAGGGGTACCCCTTTCCTTTTTTTCAAAAATCTGAAATTTTCCGAAATATTCGGAAGGCAGGAATGATACCTATTGTTCGAATCTGTGGAACCCACACTTTCAAAAACTGCAAACCGATTTGGAATAAAAAATTCCTTCGATTTTTAATCGACGATTTACTTTTTATTTTTTTTCCACTTTTTTTTTCTCTCGTATTTTATTAGTAAAATCGCAGGAGGCGTCGGAATCGAGGAACGGCAGTCATATTTGGAATCAGCAGGTCATTTCCATGAAGAATATCATTGAGATTATCCGATTCTCGACAAAAAATTTTTTCGCCCAAAAAAATGAGAAGGGGTACCCCTTTCCTTTTTTTCGAAAATCTGAAATTTTCCGAAATATTCGGAAGGCAGGAATGATACCTATTGTTCGAATCTGTGGAACCTACACTTTCAGAAACTGCAAACCGATTTGAAATAAAAAATTCCTACGATTTTTAATCGACGATTTACTTTTTATTTTTTTTCCACTTTTTTTTTCTCTCGTATTTTATTAGTAAAATCGCAGGAGGCGTCGGAATCGAGGAACGGCAGTCATATTTGGAATCAGCAGGTCATTTCCATGAAGAATATCATTGAGATTATCCGATTCTCGACAAAAAATTTTTTCGCCCAAAAAAATGAGAAGGGGTACCCCTTTCCTTTTTTTCAAAAATCTGAAATTTTCCGAAATATTCGGAAGGCAGGAATGATACCTATTGTTCGAATCTGTGGAACCTACACTTTCAGAAACTGCAAACCGATTTGAAATAAAAAAATTCCTTCGATTTTTAATCGACGATTTACTTTTTATTTTTTTTCCACTTTTTTTTTCTCTCGTATTTTATTAGTAAAATCGCAGGAGGCGTCGGAATCGAGGAACGACAGTCATATTTGGAATCAGCAGGTCATTTCCATGGAGAATATCATTGAGATTATCCGATTCTCGACAAAAAATTTTTTCGCCAAAAAAAATGAGAAGGGGTACCCCTTTCCTTTTTTTCAAAAATCTGAAATTTTCCGAAATATTCGGAAGGCAGGAATGATACCTATTGTTCGAATCTGTGGAACCTACACTTTCAGAAACTGCAAACCGATTTGAAATAAAAAATTCCTACGATTTTTAATCGACGATTTACTTTTTATTTTTTTTCCACTTTTTTTTTCTCTCGTTTTTTATTAGTAAAATCGCAGGAGGCGTCGGAATCGAGGAACGGCAGTCATATTTGGAATCAGCAGGTCATTTCCATGAAGAATATCATTGAGATTATCCGATTCTCGACAAAAAATTTTTTCGCCCAAAAAAATGAGAAGGGGTACCCCTTTCCTTTTTTTCAAAAATCTGAAATTTTCCGAAATATTCGGAAGGCAGGAATGATACCTATTGTTCGAATCTGTGGAACCTACACTTTCAGAAACTGCAAACCGATTTGAAATAAAAAATTCCTTCGATTTTTAATCGACGATTTACTTTTTATTTTTTTTCCACTTTTTTTTTCTCTCGTATTTTATTAGTAAAATCGCAGGAGGCGTCGGAATCGAGGAACGGCAGTCATATTTGGAATCAGCAGGTCATTTCCATGGAGAATATCATTGAGATTATCCGATTCTCGACAAAAAATTTTTTCGCCCAAAAAAATGAGAAGGGGTACCCCTTTCCTTTTTTTCGAAAATCTGAAATTTTCCGAAATATTCGGAAGGCAGGAATGATACCTATTGTTCGAATCTGTGGAACCTACACTTTCAGAAACTGCAAACCGATTTGAAATAAAAAATTCCTACGATTTTTAATCGACGATTTACTTTTTATTTTTTTTCCACTTTTTTTTTCTCTCGTTTTTTATTAGTAAAATCGCAGGAGGCGTCGGAATCGAGGAACGGCAGTCATATTTGGAATCAGCAGGTCATTTCCATGGAGAATGTCATTGAGATTATCCGATTCTCGACAAAAAATTTTTTCGCCCAAAAAAATGAGAAGGGGTACCCCTTTCCTTTTTTTCAAAAATCTGAAATTTTCCGAAATATTCGGAAGGCAGGAATGATACCTATTGTTCGAATCTGTGGAACCTACACTTTCAGAAACTGCAAACCGATTTGAAATAAAAAATTCCTACGATTTTTAATCGACGATTTACTTTTTATTTTTTTTCCACTTTTTTTTTCTCTCGTTTTTTATTAGTAAAATCGCAGGAGGCGTCGGAATCGAGGAACGGCAGTCATATTTGGAATCAGCAGGTCATTTCCATGGAGAATATCATTGAGATTATCCGATTCTCGACAAAAAATTTTTTCGCCCAAAAAAATGAGAAGGGGTACCCCTTTCCTTTTTTTCAAAAATCTGAAATTTTCCGAAATATTCGGAAGGCAGGAATGATACCTATTGTTCGAATCTGTGGAACCTACACTTTCAGAAACTGCAAACCGATTTGAAATAAAAAATTCCTACGATTTTTAATCGACGATTTACTTTTTATTTTTTTTCCACTTTTTTTTTCTTTCGTTTTTTATTAGTAAAATCGCAGGAGGCGTCGAAATCGAGGAACGGCAGTCATATTTGGAATCAGCAGGTCATTTCCATGGAGAATATCATTGAGATTATCCGATTCTCGACAAAAAAATTTTTCGCCCAAAAAAATGAGAAGGGGTACCCCTTTCCTTTTTTTCGAAAATCTGAAATTTTCCGAAATATTTGGAAGGCAGGAATAATACCTATTTTTCGAATCTGTGGAACCTACACTTTCAGAAACTGCAAACCGATTTGAAATAAAAAATTCCTACGATTTTTAATCGACGATTTACTTTTTATTTTTTTTCCACTTTTTTTTTCTCTCGTTTTTTATTAGTAAAATCGCAGGAGGCGTCGGAATCGAGGAACGGCAGTCATATTTGGAATCAGCAGGTCATTTCCATGGAGAATATCATTGAGATTATCCGATTCTCGACATAAAATTTTTTCGCCCAAAAAAATGAGAAGGGGTACCCCTTTCCTTTTTTTCAAAAATCTGAAATTTTCCGAAATATTCGGAAGGCAGGAATGATACCTATTGTTCGAATCTGTGGAACCTACACTTTCAGAAACTGCAAACCGATTTGAAATAAAAAATTCCTACGATTTTTAATCGACGATTTACTTTTTATTTTTTTTCCACTTTTTTGTTCTCTCGTTTTTTATTAGTAAAATCGCAGGAGGCGTCGGAATCGAGGAACGGCAGTCATATTTGGAATCAGCAGGTCATTTCCATGAAGAATATCATTGAGATTATCCGATTCTCGACAAAAAATTTTTTCGCCCAAAAAAATGAGAAGCCCTTTCCTTTTTTTCGAAAATCTGAAATTTTCCGAAATATTCGGAAGGCAGGAATGATACCTATTGTTCGAATCTGTGGAACCTACACTTTCAGAAACTGCGAACCGATTTGAAATAAAAAATTCCTACGATTTTAAATCGACGATTTACTTTTTATTTTTGTTCCACTTTTTTTTTCTCTCGTTTTTTATTAGTAAAATCGCAGGAGGCGTCAAAATCGAGGAACGGCAGTCATATTTGGAATCTGCAGGTCATTTCCATGGAGAATATCATTGAGATTATCCAATTCTCGACAAAAAATTTTTTCGCCCAAAAAAATGAGAAGGGGTACCCCTTTCCTTTTTTTCAAAAATCTGAAATTTTCCGAAATATTCGGAATGCAGGAATGATACCTATCGTTCGAATCTGTGGAACCTACACTTTCAGAAACTGCAAACTGATTTGAAATAAAAAATTTCTACGATTTTTAATCGACGATTTACTTTTTATTTTTTTTCCACTTTTTTTTCTCTCGTTTTTTATCAGTAAAAACGCAGGAGGCGTCGGAATCGAGGAACGGCAGTCATATTTGGAATCAGCAGGTCATTTCCATGGAGAATATCATTGAGATTATCCGATTCTCGACAAAAAATTTTTTCGCCCAAAAAAATGAGAAGGGGTACCCCTTTCCTTTTTTTCGAAAATCTGAAATTTTCCGAAATATTCGGAAGGCAGGAATGATACCTATTGTTCGAATCTGTGGAACCTACACTTTCAGAAACTGCAAACCGATTTGAAATAAAAAATTCCTACGATTTTTAATCGACGATTTACTTTTTATTTTTTTTCCACTTTTTTTTTCTCTCGTTTTTTATTAGTAAAATCGCAGGAGGCGTCGGAATCGAGGAACGGCAGTCATATTTGGAATCAGCAGGTCATTTCCATGGAGAATGTCATTGAGATTATCCGATTCTCGACAAAAAATTTTTTCGCCCAAAAAAATGAGAAGGGGTACCCCTTTCCTTTTTTTCAAAAATCTGAAATTTTCCGAAATATTCGGAAGGCAGGAATGATACCTATTGTTCGAATCTGTGGAACCTACACTTTCAGAAACTGCAAACCGATTTGAAATAAAAAATTCCTACGATTTTTAATCGACGATTTACTTTTTATTTTTTTTCCACTTTTTTTTTCTCTCGTTTTTTATTAGTAAAATCGCAGGAGGCGTCGGAATCGAGGAACGGCAGTCATATTTGGAATCAGCAGGTCATTTCCATGGAGAATATCATTGAGATTATCCGATTCTCGACAAAAAATTTTTTCGCCCAAAAAAATGAGAAGGGGTACCCCTTTCCTTTTTTTCAAAAATCTGAAATTTTCCGAAATATTCGGAAGGCAGGAATGATACCTATTGTTCGAATCTGTGGAACCTACACTTTCAGAAACTGCAAACCGATTTGAAATAAAAAATTCCTACGATTTTTAATCGACGATTTACTTTTTATTTTTTTTCCACTTTTTTTTTCTTTCGTTTTTTATTAGTAAAATCGCAGGAGGCGTCGAAATCGAGGAACGGCAGTCATATTTGGAATCAGCAGGTCATTTCCATGGAGAATATCATTGAGATTATCCGATTCTCGACAAAAAAATTTTTCGCCCAAAAAAATGAGAAGGGGTACCCCTTTCCTTTTTTTCGAAAATCTGAAATTTTCCGAAATATTTGGAAGGCAGGAATAATACCTATTTTTCGAATCTGTGGAACCTACACTTTCAGAAACTGCAAACCGATTTGAAATAAAAAATTCCTACGATTTTTAATCGACGATTTACTTTTTATTTTTTTTCCACTTTTTTTTTCTCTCGTTTTTTATTAGTAAAATCGCAGGAGGCGTCGGAATCGAGGAACGGCAGTCATATTTGGAATCAGCAGGTCATTTCCATGGAGAATATCATTGAGATTATCCGATTCTCGACATAAAATTTTTTCGCCCAAAAAAATGAGAAGGGGTACCCCTTTCCTTTTTTTCAAAAATCTGAAATTTTCCGAAATATTCGGAAGGCAGGAATGATACCTATTGTTCGAATCTGTGGAACCTACACTTTCAGAAACTGCAAACCGATTTGAAATAAAAAATTCCTACGATTTTTAATCGACGATTTACTTTTTATTTTTTTTCCACTTTTTTGTTCTCTCGTTTTTTATTAGTAAAATCGCAGGAGGCGTCGGAATCGAGGAACGGCAGTCATATTTGGAATCAGCAGGTCATTTCCATGAAGAATATCATTGAGATTATCCGATTCTCGACAAAAAATTTTTTCGCCCAAAAAAATGAGAAGCCCTTTCCTTTTTTTCGAAAATCTGAAATTTTCCGAAATATTCGGAAGGCAGGAATGATACCTATTGTTCGAATCTGTGGAACCTACACTTTCAGAAACTGCGAACCGATTTGAAATAAAAAATTCCTACGATTTTAAATCGACGATTTACTTTTTATTTTTGTTCCACTTTTTTTTTCTCTCGTTTTTTATTAGTAAAATCGCAGGAGGCGTCAAAATCGAGGAACGGCAGTCATATTTGGAATCTGCAGGTCATTTCCATGGAGAATATCATTGAGATTATCCAATTCTCGACAAAAAATTTTTTCGCCCAAAAAAATGAGAAGGGGTACCCCTTTCCTTTTTTTCAAAAATCTGAAATTTTCCGAAATATTCGGAATGCAGGAATGATACCTATCGTTCGAATCTGTGGAACCTACACTTTCAGAAACTGCAAACTGATTTGAAATAAAAAATTTCTACGATTTTTAATCGACGATTTACTTTTTATTTTTTTTCCACTTTTTTTTCTCTCGTTTTTTATCAGTAAAAACGCAGGAGGCGTCGGAATCGAGGAACGGCAGTCATATTTGGAATCAGCAGGTCATTTCCATGGAGAATATCATTGAGATTATCCGATTCTCGACAAAAAATTTTTTCGCCAAAAAAAATGAGAAGGGGTACCCCTTTCCTTTTTTTCAAAAATCTGAAATTTTCCGAAATATTCGGAAGGCAGGAATGATACCTATTGTTCGAATCTGTGGAACCTACACTTTCAGAAACTGCGAACCGATTTGAAATTAAAAATTCCTACGATTTTCAATCGACGATTTACTTTTTATTTTTTTTCCACTTTTTTTTTCTCTCGTTTTTTATTAGTAAAATCGCAGGAGGCGTCGGAATCGAGGAACGGCAGTCATATTTGGAATCAGCAGGTCATTTCCATGGAGAATATCATTGAGATTATCCGATTCTTGACGAAAAATTTTTTCGCCCAAAAAAATGAGAAGGGGTACCCCTTTCCTTTTTTTCAAAAATCTGAAATTTTCCGAAATATTCGGAAGGCAGGAATGATACCTATTGTTCGAATCTGTGGAACCTACACTTTCAGAAACTGCAAACCGATTTGAAATAAAAAATTCCTACGATTTTTAATCGACGATTTACTTTTTATTTTTTTTCCACTTTTTTTTTCTCTCGTTTTTTATTAGTAAAATCGCAGGAGGCGTCGGAATCGAGGAACGGCAGTCATATTTGGAATCAGCAGGTCATTTCCATGGAGAATATCATTGAGATTATCCGATTCTGGACAAAAAATTTTTTCGCCCAAAAAAATGAGAAGGGGTACCCCTTTCCTTTTTTTCGAAAATCTGGAATTTTCCGAAATATTCGGAAGGCAGGAATGATACCTATTGTTCGAATCTGTGGAACCTACACTTTCAGAAACTGCAAACCGATTTGAAATAAAAAATTCCTACGATTTTTAATCGACGATTTACTTTTTATTTTTTTTTCAGTTTTTTTTTCTCTCGTTTTTTATTAGTAAAATCGCAGGAGGCGTCGGAATCGAGGAACGGCAGTCATATTTGGAATCAGCAGGTCATTTCCATGGAGAATATCATTGAGATTATCCGATTCTCGACAAAAAATTTTTTCGCCCAAAAAAATGAGAAGGGGTACCCCTTTCCTTTTTTTCAAAAATCTGAAATTTTCCGAAATATTCGGAAGGCAGGAATGATACCTATTGTTCGAATCTGTGGAACCTACACTTTCAGAAACTGCAAACCGATTTAAAATAAAAAATTCCTACGATTTTCAATCGACGATTTACTTTTTATTTTTTTTCCACTTTTTTTTTCTCTCGTTTTTTATCAGTAAAATCGCAGGAGGCGTCGGAATCGAGGAACGGCAGTCATATTTGGAATCAGCAGGTCATTTCCATGGAGAATATCATTGAGATTATCCGATTCTCGACAAAAAATTTGTTCGCCCAAAAAAATGAGAAGGGGTACCCCTTTCCTTTTTTTCAAAAATCTGAAATTTTCCGAAATATTCGGAAGGCAGGAATGATACCTATTGTTCGAATCTGTGGAACCTACACTTTCAGAAACTGCAAACCGATTTGAAATAAAAAATTCCTACGATTTTTAATCGACGATTTACTTTTTATTTTTTTTCCACTTTTTTTTTCTCTCGTTTTTTATTAGTAAAATCGCAGGAGGCGTCGGAATCGAGGAACGGCAGTCATATTTGGAATCAGCAGGTCATTTCCATGGAGAATATCATTGAGATTATCCGATTCTGGACAAAAAATTTTTTCGCCCAAAAAAATGAGAAGGGGTACCCCTTTCCTTTTTTTCGAAAATCTGGAATTTTCCGAAATATTCGGAAGGCAGGAATGATACCTATTGTTCGAATCTGTGGAACCTACACTTTCAGAAACTGCAAACCGATTTGAAATAAAAAATTCCTACGATTTTTAATCGACGATTTACTTTTTATTTTTTTTTCAGTTTTTTTTTCTCTCGTTTTTTATTAGTAAAATCGCAGGAGGCGTCGGAATCGAGGAACGGCAGTCATATTTGGAATCAGCAGGTCATTTCCATGGAGAATATCATTGAGATTATCCGATTCTCGACAAAAAATTTTTTCGCCAAAAAAAATGAGAAGGGGTACCCCTTTCCTTTTTTTCAAAAATCTGAAATTTTCCGAAATATTCGGAAGGCAGGAATGATACCTATTGTTCGAATCTGTGGAACCTACACTTTCAGAAACTGCAAACCGATTTGAAATAAAAAATTCCTACGATTTTTAATCGACGATTTACTTTTTATTTTGTTTTCACTTTTTTTTTCTCTTGTTTTTTATTAGTAAAATCGCAGGAGGCGTCAGAATCGAGGAACGGCAGTCATATTTGGAATCAGCAGGTCATTTCCATGGAGAATATCATTGAGATTATCCGATTCTCGACAAAAAAATTTTTCGCCCAAAAAAATGAGAAGCCCTTTCCTTTTTTTCGAAAATCTGAAATTTTCCGAAATATTCGGAAGGCAGGAATGATACCTATTGTTCGAATCTGTGGAACCTACACTTTCAGAAACTGCAAACCGATTTGAACTAAAAAATTCCTACGATTTTTAATCGACGATTTACTTTTTATTTTTTTTCCACTTTTTTTTTCTCTCGTTTTTTACTTGTAAAATCGCAGGAGGCGTCGGAATCGAGGAACGGCAGTCATATTTGGAATCAGCAGGTCATTTCCATGGAGAATATCATTGAGATTATCCGATTCTCGACGAAAAATTTTTTCGCCCAAAAAAATGAGAAGGGGTACCCCTTTCCTTTTTTTCAAAAATCTGAAATTTTCCGAAATATTCGGAAGGCAGGAATGATACCTATTGTTCGAATCTGTGGAACCTACACTTTCAGAAACTGCGAACCGATTTGAAATAAAAAATTCCTACGATTTTTAATCGACGATCTACTTTTTATTTTTTTTCCACTTTTTTTTTCTCTCGTTTTTTATTAGTAAAATCGCAGGAGGCGTCGGTATCGAGGAACGGCAGTCATATTTGGAATCAGCAGGTCATTTCCATGGAGAATATCATTGAGATTATCCGATTCTCGACAAAAAATTTTTTCGCCCAAAAAAATGAGAAGGGGTACCCCTTTCCTTTTTTTCAAAAATCTGAAATTTTCCGAAATATTCGGAAGGCAGGAATGATACCTATTGTTCGAATCTGTGGAACCTACACTTTCAGAAACTGCAAACCGATTTGAAATAAAAAATTCCTACGATTTTTAATCGACGATTTACTTTTTATTTTTTTCCACTTTTTTTTTCTCTCGTTTTTTATTAGTAAAATCGCAGGAGGCGTCGGAATCGAGGAACGGCAGTCATATTTGGAATCAGCAGGTCATTTCCATGGAGAATATCATTGAGATTATCCGATTCTCGACAAAAAATTTTTTCACCCAAAAAAATGAGAAGGGGTACCCCTTTCCTTTTTTTCAAAAATCTGAAATTTTCCGAAATATTCGGAAGGCAGAAATGATACCTATTGTTCGAATCTGTGGAACCTACACTTTCAGAAACTGCAAACCGATTTGAAATAAAAAATTCCTACGATTTTTAATCGACGATTTACTTTTTATTTTTTTTCCACTTTTTTTTTCTCTCGTTTTTTATTAGTAAAATCGCAGGAGGCGTCGGAATCGAGGAACGGCAGTCATATTTGGAATCAGCAGGTCATTTCCATGGAGAATATCATTGAGATTATCCGATTCTCGACAAAAAAATTTTTCGCCCAAAAAAATGAGAAGGGGTACCCCTTTTCTTTTTTTCGAAAATCTGAAATTTTCCGAAATATTCGGAAGGCAGGAATAATACCTATTGTTCGAATCTGTGGAACCTACACTTTCAGAAACTGCAAACCGATTTGAAATAAAAAATTCCTACGATTTTTAATCGACGATTTACTTTTTATTTTTTTTCCACTTTTTTTTCTCTCGTTTTTTATTAGTAAAATCGCAGGAGGCGTCGGAATCGAGGAACGGCAGTCATATTTGGAATCAGCAGGTCATTTCCATGGAGAATATCATTGAGATTATCCGATTCTCGACATAAAATTTTTTCGCCCAAAAAAATGAGAAGGGGTACCCCTTTCCTTTTTTTCAAAAATCTGAAATTTTCCGAAATATTCGGAAGGCAGGAATGATACCTATTGTTCGAATCTGTGGAACCTACACTTTCAGAAACTGCAAACCGATTTGAAATAAAAAATTCCTACGATTTTTAATCGACGATTTACTTTTTATTTTTTTTCCACTTTTTTTTTCTCTCGTTTTTTATTAGTAAAATCGCAGGAGGCGTCGGAATCGAGGAACGGCAGTCATATTTGGAATCAGCAGGTCATTTCCATGAAGAATATCATTGAGATTATCCGATTCTCGACAAAAAATTTTTTCGCCCAAAAAAATGAGAAGCCCTTTCCTTTTTTTCGAAAATCTGAAATTTTCCGAAATATTCGGAAGGCAGGAATGATACCTATTATTCGAATCTGTGGAACCTACACTTTCAGAAACTGCAAACCGATTTGAACTAAAAAATTCCTACGATTTTTAATCGACGATTTACTTTTCATTTTTTTTCCACTGTTTTTTTCTCTCGTTTTTTACTAGTAAAATCGCAGGAGGCGTCGGAATCGAGGAACGGCAGTCGTATTTGGAATCAGCAGGTCATTTCCATGGAGAATATCATTGAGATTATCCGATTCTTGACGAAAAATTTTTTCGCCCAAAAAAATGAGAAGGGGTACCCCTTTCCTTTTTTTCAAAAATCTGAAATTTTCCGAAATATTCGGAAGGCAGGAATGATACCTATTGTTCGAATCTGTGGAACCTACACTTTCAGAAACTGCAAACCGATTTGAAATAAAAAATTCCTACGATTTTTAATCGACGATTTACTTTTTATTTTTTTTCCACTTTTTTTTCTCTCGTTTTTTATTAGTAAAATCGCAGGAGGCGTCGGAATCGAGGAACGGCAGTCATATTTGGAATCAGCAGGTCATTTCCATGGAGAATATCATTGAGATTATCCGATTCTCGACATAAAATTTTTTCGCCCAAAAAAATGAGAAGGGGTACCCCTTTCCTTTTTTTCAAAAATCTGAAATTTTCCGAAATATTCGGAAGGCAGGAATGATACCTATTGTTCGAATCTGTGGAACCTACACTTTCAGAAACTGCAAACCGATTTGAAATAAAAAATTCCTACGATTTTTAATCGACGATTTACTTTTTATTTTTTTTCCACTTTTTTTTTCTCTCGTTTTTTATTAGTAAAATCGCAGGAGGCGTCGGAATCGAGGAACGGCAGTCATATTTGGAATCAGCAGGTCATTTCCATGAAGAATATCATTGAGATTATCCGATTCTCGACAAAAAATTTTTTCGCCCAAAAAAATGAGAAGCCCTTTCCTTTTTTTCGAAAATCTGAAATTTTCCGAAATATTCGGAAGGCAGGAATGATACCTATTATTCGAATCTGTGGAACCTACACTTTCAGAAACTGCAAACCGATTTGAACTAAAAAATTCCTACGATTTTTAATCGACGATTTACTTTTCATTTTTTTTCCACTGTTTTTTTCTCTCGTTTTTTACTAGTAAAATCGCAGGAGGCGTCGGAATCGAGGAACGGCAGTCGTATTTGGAATCAGCAGGTCATTTCCATGGAGAATATCATTGAGATTATCCGATTCTTGACGAAAAATTTTTTCGCCCAAAAAAATGAGAAGGGGTACCCCTTTCCTTTTTTTCAAAAATCTGAAATTTTCCGAAATATTCGGAAGGCAGGAATGATACCTATTGTTCGAATCTGTGGAACCTACACTTTCAGAAACTGCAAACCGATTTGAAATAAAAAATTCCTACGATTTTTAATCGACGATTTACTTTTTATTTTTTTTCCACTTTTTTTTTCTCTCGTTTTTTATTAGTAAAATCGCAGGAGGCGTCGGAATCGAGGAACGGCAGTCATATTTGGAATCAGCAGGTCATTTCCATGGAGAATATCATTGAGATTATCCGATTCTGGACAAAAAATTTTTTCGCCCAAAAAAATGAGAAGGGGTACCCCTTTCCTTTTTTTCGAAAATCTGGAATTTTCCGAAATATTCGGAAGGCAGGAATGATACCTATTGTTCGAATCTGTGGAACCTACACTTTCAGAAACTGCAAACCGATTTGAAATAAAAAATTCCTACGATTTTTAATCGACGATTTACTTTTTATTTTTTTTTCAGTTTTTTTTTCTCTCGTTTTTTATTAGTAAAATCGCAGGAGGCGTCGGAATCGAGGAACGGCAGTCATATTTGGAATCAGCAGGTCATTTCCATGGAGAATATCATTGAGATTATCCGATTCTCGACAAAAAATTTTTTCGCCCAAAAAAATGAGAAGGGGTACCCCTTTCCTTTTTTTCAAAAATCTGAAATTTTCCGAAATATTCGGAAGGCAGGAATGATACCTATTGTTCGAATCTGTGGAACCTACACTTTCAGAAACTGCAAACCGATTTAAAATAAAAAATTCCTACGATTTTCAATCGACGATTTACTTTTTATTTTTTTTCCACTTTTTTTTTCTCTCGTTTTTTATCAGTAAAATCGCAGGAGGCGTCGGAATCGAGGAACGGCAGTCATATTTGGAATCAGCAGGTCATTTCCATGGAGAATATCATTGAGATTATCCGATTCTCGACAAAAAATTTGTTCGCCCAAAAAAATGAGAAGGGGTACCCCTTTCCTTTTTTTCAAAAATCTGAAATTTTCCGAAATATTCGGAAGGCAGGAATGATACCTATTGTTCGAATCTGTGGAACCTACACTTTCAGAAACTGCAAACCGATTTGAAATAAAAAATTCCTACGATTTTTAATCGACGATTTACTTTTTATTTTTTTTCCACTTTTTTTTTCTCTCGTTTTTTATTAGTAAAATCGCAGGAGGCGTCGGAATCGAGGAACGGCAGTCATATTTGGAATCAGCAGGTCATTTCCATGGAGAATATCATTGAGATTATCCGATTCTGGACAAAAAATTTTTTCGCCCAAAAAAATGAGAAGGGGTACCCCTTTCCTTTTTTTCGAAAATCTGGAATTTTCCGAAATATTCGGAAGGCAGGAATGATACCTATTGTTCGAATCTGTGGAACCTACACTTTCAGAAACTGCAAACCGATTTGAAATAAAAAATTCCTACGATTTTTAATCGACGATTTACTTTTTATTTTTTTTTCAGTTTTTTTTTCTCTCGTTTTTTATTAGTAAAATCGCAGGAGGCGTCGGAATCGAGGAACGGCAGTCATATTTGGAATCAGCAGGTCATTTCCATGGAGAATATCATTGAGATTATCCGATTCTCGACAAAAAATTTTTTCGCCCAAAAAAATGAGAAGGGGTACCCCTTTCCTTTTTTTCAAAAATCTGAAATTTTCCGAAATATTCGGAAGGCAGGAATGATACCTATTGTTCGAATCTGTGGAACCTACACTTTCAGAAACTGCAAACCGATTTAAAATAAAAAATTCCTACGATTTTCAATCGACGATTTACTTTTTATTTTTTTTCCACTTTTTTTTTCTCTCGTTTTTTATCAGTAAAATCGCAGGAGGCGTCGGAATCGAGGAACGGCAGTCATATTTGGAATCAGCAGGTCATTTCCATGGAGAATATCATTGAGATTATCCGATTCTCGACAAAAAATTTGTTCGCCCAAAAAAATGAGAAGGGGTACCCCTTTCCTTTTTTTCAAAAATCTGAAATTTTCCGAAATATTCGGAAGGCAGGAATGATACCTATTGTTCGAATCTGTGGAACCTACACTTTCAGAAACTGCAAACCGATTTGAAATAAAAAATTCCTACGATTTTTAATCGACGATTTACTTTTTATTTTTTTTCCACTTTTTTTTCTCTCGTTTTTTATTAGTAAAAATGCAGGAGGCGTCGGAATCGAGGAACGGCAGTCATATTTGGAATCAGCAGGTCATTTCCATGGAGAATATCATTGAGATTATCCGATTCTCGACAAAAAATTTTTTCGCCCAAAAAAATGAGAAGGGGTACCCCTTTCCTTTTTTTCGAAAATCTGAAATTTTCCGAAATATTCGGAAGGCAGGAATGATACCTATTGTTCGAATCTGTGGAACCTACACTTTCAGAAACTGCAAACCGATTTGAAATAAAAAATTCCTACGATTTTTAATCGACGATTTACTTTTTATTTTGTTTTCACTTTTTTTTTCTCTTGTTTTTTATTAGTAAAATCGCAGGAGGCGTCAGAATCGAGGAACGGCAGTCATATTTGGAATCAGCAGGTCATTTCCATGGAGAATATCATTGAGATTATCCGATTCTCGACAAAAAATTTGTTCGCCCAAAAAAATGAGAAGGGGTACCCCTTTCCTTTTTTTCAAAAATCTGAAATTTTCCGAAATATTCAGAAGGCAGGAATGATACCTATTGTTCGAATCTGTGGAACCTACACTTTCAGAAACTGCAAACCGATTTGAAATAAAAAATTCCTACGATTTTTAATCGACGATTTACTTTTGATTTTTTTTTCACTTTTTTTTTCTCTCGTTTTTTATTAGTAAAATCGCAGGAGGCGTCGGAATCGAGGAACGGCAGTCATATTTGGAATCAGCAGGTCATTTCCATGGAGAATATCATTGAGATTATCCGATTCTCGACAAATAATTTGTTCGCCCAAAAAAATGAGAAGGGGTACCCCTTTCCTTTTTTTCAAAAATCTGAAATTTTCCGAAATATTCGGAAGGCAGGAATGATACCTATTGTTCGAATCTGTGGAACCTACACTTTCAGAAACTGCAAACCGATTTGGAATAAAAAATTTCTACGATTTTTAATCGACGATTTACTTTTTATTTTTTTTCCACTTTTTTTTTCTCTCGTTTTTTATTAGTAAAAATGCAGGAGGCGTCGGAATCGAGGAACGGCAGTCATATTTGGAATCAGCAGGTCATTTCCATGGAGAATATCATTGAGATTATCCGATTCTCGACAAAAAATTTGTTCGCCCAAAAAAATGAGAAGGGGTACCCCTTTCCTTTTTTTCAAAAATCTGGAATTTTCCGAAATATTCGGAAGGCAGGAATGATACCTATTGTTCGAATCTGTGGAACCTACACTTTCAGAAACTGCAAACCGATTTGAAATAAAAAATTCCTACGATTTTTAATCGACGATTTACTTTTTATTTTTTTTCCACTTTTTTTTTCTCTCGTTTTTTATTAGTAAAATCGCAGGAGGCGTCGGAATCGAGGAACGGCAGTCATATTTGGAATCAGCAGGTCATTTCCATGAAGAATATCATTGAGATTATCCGATTCTCGACAAAAAATTTTTTCGCCCAAAAAAATGAGATGCCCTTTCCTTTTTTTCGAAAATCTGAAATTTTCCGAAATATTCGGAAGGCAGGAATGATACCTATTATTCGAATCTGTGGAACCTACACTTTCAGAAACTGCAAACCGATTTGAACTAAAAAATTCCTACGATTTTTAATCGACGATTTACTTTTCATTTTTTTTCCACTGTTTTTTTCTCTCGTTTTTTACTAGTAAAATCGCAGGAGGCGTCGGAATCGAGGAACGGCAGTCGTATTTGGAATCAGCAGGTCATTTCCATGGAGAATATCATTGAGATTATCCGATTCTTGACGAAAAATTTTTTCGCCCAAAAAAATGAGAAGGGGTACCCCTTTCCTTTTTTTCAAAAATCTGAAATTTTCCGAAATATTCGGAAGGCAGGAATGATACCTATTGTTCGAATCTGTGGAACCTACACTTTCAGAAACTGCAAACCGATTTGAAATAAAAAATTCCTACGATTTTTAATCGACGATTTACTTTTTATTTTTTTTCCACTTTTTTTTTCTCTCGTTTTTTATTAGTAAAATCGCAGGAGGCGTCGGAATCGAGGAACGGCAGTCATATTTGGAATCAGCAGGTCATTTCCATGGAGAATATCATTGAGATTATCCGATTCTGGACAAAAAAATTTTTCGCCCAAAAAAATGAGAAGGGGTACCCCTTTCCTTTTTTTCGAAAATCTGGAATTTTCCGAAATATTCGGAAGGCAGGAATGATACCTATTGTTCGAATCTGTGGAACCTACACTTTCAGAAACTGCAAACCGATTTGAAATAAAAAATTCCTACGATTTTTAATCGACGATTTACTTTTTATTTTTTTTTCAGTTATTTTTTCTCTCGTTTTTTATTAGTAAAATCGCAGGAGGCGTCGGAATCGAGGAACGGCAGTCATATTTGGAATCAGCAGGTCATTTCCATGGAGAATATCATTGAGATTATCCGATTCTCGACAAAAAATTTTTTCGCCCAAAAAAATGAGAAGGGGTACCCCTTTCCTTTTTTTCAAAAATCTGAAATTTTCCGAAATATTCGGAAGGCAGGAATGATACCTATTGTTCGAATCTGTGGAACCTACACTTTCAGAAACTGCAAACCGATTTGAAATAAAAAATTCCTACGATTTTCAATCGACGATTTACTTTTTATTTTTTTTCCACTTTTTTTTTCTCTCGTTTTTTATCAGTAAAATCGCAGGAGGCGTCGGAATCGAGGAACGGCAGTCATATTTGGAATCAGCAGGTCATTTCCATGGAGAATATCATTGAGATTATCCGATTCTCGACAAAAAATTTGTTCGCCCAAAAAAATGAGAAGGGGTACCCCTTTCCTTTTTTTCAAAAATCTGAAATTTTCCGAAATATTCGGAAGGCAGGAATGATACCTATTGTTCGAATCTGTGGAACCTACACTTTCAGAAACTGCAAACCGATTTGAAATAAAAAATTCCTACGATTTTTAATCGACGATTTACTTTTTATTTTTTTTCCACTTTTTTTTCTCTCGTTTTTTATTAGTAAAAATGCAGGAGGCGTCGGAATCGAGGAACGGCAGTCATATTTGGAATCAGCAGGTCATTTCCATGGAGAATATCATTGAGATTATCCGATTCTCGACAAAAAATTTTTTCGCCCAAAAAAATGAGAAGGGGTACCCCTTTCCTTTTTTTCGAAAATCTGAAATTTTCCGAAATATTCGGAAGGCAGGAATGATACCTATTGTTCGAATCTGTGGAACCTACACTTTCAGAAACTGCAAACCGATTTGAAATAAAAAATTCCTACGATTTTTAATCGACGATTTACTTTTTATTTTTTTTTCAGTTTTTTTTTCTCTCGTTTTTTATTAGTAAAATCGCAGGAGGCGTCGGAATCGAGGAACGGCAGTCATATTTGGAATCAGCAGGTCATTTCCATGGAGAATATCATTGAGATTATCCGATTCTCGACAAAAAATTTTTTCGCCCAAAAAAATGAGAAGGGGTACCCCTTTCCTTTTTTTCAAAAATCTGAAATTTTCCGAAATATTCGGAAGGCAGGAATGATACCTATTGTTCGAATCTGTGGAACCTACACTTTCAGAAACTGCAAACCGATTTAAAATAAAAAATTCCTACGATTTTCAATCGACGATTTACTTTTTATTTTTTTTCCACTTTTTTTTTCTCTCGTTTTTTATCAGTAAAATCGCAGGAGGCGTCGGAATCGAGGAACGGCAGTCATATTTGGAATCAGCAGGTCATTTCCATGGAGAATATCATTGAGATTATCCGATTCTCGACAAAAAATTTGTTCGCCCAAAAAAATGAGAAGGGGTACCCCTTTCCTTTTTTTCAAAAATCTGAAATTTTCCGAAATATTCGGAAGGCAGGAATGATACCTATTGTTCGAATCTGTGGAACCTACACTTTCAGAAACTGCAAACCGATTTGAAATAAAAAATTCCTACGATTTTTAATCGACGATTTACTTTTTATTTTTTTTCCACTTTTTTTTCTCTCGTTTTTTATTAGTAAAAATGCAGGAGGCGTCGGAATCGAGGAACGGCAGTCATATTTGGAATCAGCAGGTCATTTCCATGGAGAATATCATTGAGATTATCCGATTCTCGACAAAAAATTTTTTCGCCCAAAAAAATGAGAAGGGGTACCCCTTTCCTTTTTTTCGAAAATCTGAAATTTTCCGAAATATTCGGAAGGCAGGAATGATACCTATTGTTCGAATCTGTGGAACCTACACTTTCAGAAACTGCAAACCGATTTGAAATAAAAAATTCCTACGATTTTTAATCGACGATTTACTTTTTATTTTGTTTTCACTTTTTTTTTCTCTTGTTTTTTATTAGTAAAATCGCAGGAGGCGTCAGAATCGAGGAACGGCAGTCATATTTGGAATCAGCAGGTCATTTCCATGGAGAATATCATTGAGATTATCCGATTCTCGACAAAAAATTTGTTCGCCCAAAAAAATGAGAAGGGGTACCCCTTTCCTTTTTTTCAAAAATCTGAAATTTTCCGAAATATTCAGAAGGCAGGAATGATACCTATTGTTCGAATCTGTGGAACCTACACTTTCAGAAACTGCAAACCGATTTGAAATAAAAAATTCCTACGATTTTTAATCGACGATTTACTTTTGATTTTTTTTTCACTTTTTTTTTCTCTCGTTTTTTATTAGTAAAATCGCAGGAGGCGTCGGAATCGAGGAACGGCAGTCATATTTGGAATCAGCAGGTCATTTCCATGGAGAATATCATTGAGATTATCCGATTCTCGACAAATAATTTGTTCGCCCAAAAAAATGAGAAGGGGTACCCCTTTCCTTTTTTTCAAAAATCTGAAATTTTCCGAAATATTCGGAAGGCAGGAATGATACCTATTGTTCGAATCTGTGGAACCTACACTTTCAGAAACTGCAAACCGATTTGGAATAAAAAATTTCTACGATTTTTAATCGACGATTTACTTTTTATTTTTTTTCCACTTTTTTTTTCTCTCGTTTTTTATTAGTAAAAATGCAGGAGGCGTCGGAATCGAGGAACGGCAGTCATATTTGGAATCAGCAGGTCATTTCCATGGAGAATATCATTGAGATTATCCGATTCTCGACAAAAAATTTGTTCGCCCAAAAAAATGAGAAGGGGTACCCCTTTCCTTTTTTTCAAAAATCTGAAATTTTCCGAAATATTCGGAAGGCAGGAATGATACCTATTGTTCGAATCTGTGGAACCTACACTTTCAGAAACTGCAAACCGATTTGAAATAAAAAATTCCTACGATTTTTAATCGACGATTTACTTTTTATTTTTTTTCCACTTTTTTTTTCTCTCGTTTTTTATTAGTAAAATCGCAGGAGGCGTCGGAATCGAGGAACGGCAGTCATATTTGGAATCAGCAGGTCATTTCCATGAAGAATATCATTGAGATTATCCGATTCTCGACAAAAAATTTTTTCGCCCAAAAAAATGAGATGCCCTTTCCTTTTTTTCGAAAATCTGAAATTTTCCGAAATATTCGGAAGGCAGGAATGATACCTATTATTCGAATCTGTGGAACCTACACTTTCAGAAACTGCAAACCGATTTGAACTAAAAAATTCCTACGATTTTTAATCGACGATTTACTTTTCATTTTTTTTCCACTGTTTTTTTCTCTCGTTTTTTACTAGTAAAATCGCAGGAGGCGTCGGAATCGAGGAACGGCAGTCGTATTTGGAATCAGCAGGTCATTTCCATGGAGAATATCATTGAGATTATCCGATTCTTGACGAAAAATTTTTTCGCCCAAAAAAATGAGAAGGGGTACCCCTTTCCTTTTTTTCAAAAATCTGAAATTTTCCGAAATATTCGGAAGGCAGGAATGATACCTATTGTTCGAATCTGTGGAACCTACACTTTCAGAAACTGCAAACCGATTTGAAATAAAAAATTCCTACGATTTTTAATCGACGATTTACTTTTTATTTTTTTTCCACTTTTTTTTTCTCTCGTTTTTTATTAGTAAAATCGCAGGAGGCGTCGGAATCGAGGAACGGCAGTCATATTTGGAATCAGCAGGTCATTTCCATGGAGAATATCATTGAGATTATCCGATTCTGGACAAAAAAATTTTTCGCCCAAAAAAATGAGAAGGGGTACCCCTTTCCTTTTTTTCGAAAATCTGGAATTTTCCGAAATATTCGGAAGGCAGGAATGATACCTATTGTTCGAATCTGTGGAACCTACACTTTCAGAAACTGCAAACCGATTTGAAATAAAAAATTCCTACGATTTTTAATCGACGATTTACTTTTTATTTTTTTTTCAGTTATTTTTTCTCTCGTTTTTTATTAGTAAAATCGCAGGAGGCGTCGGAATCGAGGAACGGCAGTCATATTTGGAATCAGCAGGTCATTTCCATGGAGAATATCATTGAGATTATCCGATTCTCGACAAAAAATTTTTTCGCCCAAAAAAATGAGAAGGGGTACCCCTTTCCTTTTTTTCAAAAATCTGAAATTTTCCGAAATATTCGGAAGGCAGGAATGATACCTATTGTTCGAATCTGTGGAACCTACACTTTCAGAAACTGCAAACCGATTTGAAATAAAAAATTCCTACGATTTTCAATCGACGATTTACTTTTTATTTTTTTTCCACTTTTTTTTTCTCTCGTTTTTTATCAGTAAAATCGCAGGAGGCGTCGGAATCGAGGAACGGCAGTCATATTTGGAATCAGCAGGTCATTTCCATGGAGAATATCATTGAGATTATCCGATTCTCGACAAAAAATTTGTTCGCCCAAAAAAATGAGAAGGGGTACCCCTTTCCTTTTTTTCAAAAATCTGAAATTTTCCGAAATATTCGGAAGGCAGGAATGATACCTATTGTTCGAATCTGTGGAACCTACACTTTCAGAAACTGCAAACCGATTTGAAATAAAAAATTCCTACGATTTTTAATCGACGATTTACTTTTTATTTTTTTTCCACTTTTTTTTCTCTCGTTTTTTATTAGTAAAAATGCAGGAGGCGTCGGAATCGAGGAACGGCAGTCATATTTGGAATCAGCAGGTCATTTCCATGGAGAATATCATTGAGATTATCCGATTCTCGACAAAAAATTTTTTCGCCCAAAAAAATGAGAAGGGGTACCCCTTTCCTTTTTTTCGAAAATCTGAAATTTTCCGAAATATTCGGAAGGCAGGAATGATACCTATTGTTCGAATCTGTGGAACCTACACTTTCAGAAACTGCAAACCGATTTGAAATAAAAAATTCCTACGATTTTTAATCGACGATTTACTTTTTATTTTGTTTTCACTTTTTTTTTTTCTTGTTTTTTATTAGTAAAATCGCAGGAGGCGTCAGAATCGAGGAACGGCAGTCATATTTGGAATCAGCAGGTCATTTCCATGGAGAATATCATTGAGATTATCCGATTCTCGACAAAAAATTTTTTCGCCCAAAAAAATGAGAAGGGGTACCCCTTTCCTTTTTTTCAAAAATCTGAAATTTTCCGAAATATTCAGAAGGCAGGAATGATACCTATTGTTCGAATCTGTGGAACCTACACTTTCAGAAACTGCAAACCGATTTGAAATAAAAAATTCCTACGATTTTTAATCGACGATTTACTTTTGATTTTTTTTTCACTTTTTTTTTCTCTCGTTTTTTATTAGTAAAATCGCAGGAGGCGTCGGAATCGAGGAACGGCAGTCATATTTGGAATCAGCAGGTCATTTCCATGGAGAATATCATTGAGATTATCCGATTCTCGACAAATAATTTGTTCGCCCAAAAAAATGAGAAGGGGTACCCCTTTCCTTTTTTTCAAAAATCTGAAATTTTCCGAAATATTCGGAAGGCAGGAATGATACCTATTGTTCGAATCTGTGGAACCTACACTTTCAGAAACTGCAAACCGATTTGGAATAAAAAATTTCTACGATTTTTAATCGACGATTTACTTTTTATTTTTTTTCCACTTTTTTTTTCTCTCGTTTTTTATTAGTAAAAATGCAGGAGGCGTCGGAATCGAGGAACGGCAGTCATATTTGGAATCAGCAGGTCATTTCCATGGAGAATATCATTGAGATTATCCGATTCTCGACAAAAAATTTGTTCGCCCAAAAAAATGAGAAGGGGTACCCCTTTCCTTTTTTTCAAAAATCTGAAATTTTCCGAAATATTCGGAAGGCAGGAATGATACCTATTGTTCGAATCTGTGGAACCTACACTTTCAGAAACTGCAAACCGATTTGAAATAAAAAATTCCTACGATTTTTAATCGACGATTTACTTTTTATTTTTTTTCCACTTTTTTTTTCTCTCGTTTTTTATTAGTAAAAATGCAGGAGGCGTCGGAATCGAGGAACGGCAGTCATATTTGGAATCAGCAGGTCATTTCCATGGAGAATATCATTGAGATTATCCGATTCTGGACAAAAAAATTTTTCGCCCAAAAAAATGAGAAGGGGTACCCCTTTCCTTTTTTTCGAAAATCTGGAATTTTCCGAAATATTCGGAAGGCAGGAATGATACCTATTGTTCGAATCTGTGGAACCTACACTTTCAGAAACTGCAAACCGATTTGAAATAAAAAATTCCTACGATTTTTAATCGACGATTTACTTTTTATTTTTTTTTCAGTTTTTTTTTCTCTCGTTTTTTATTAGTAAAATCGCAGGAGGCGTCGGAATCGAGGAACGGCAGTCATATTTGGAATCAGCAGGTCATTTCCATGGAGAATATCATTGAGATTATCCGATTCTCGACAAAAAATTTTTTCGCCCAAAAAAATGAGAAGGGGTACCCCTTTCCTTTTTTTCAAAAATCTGAAATTTTCCGAAATATTCGGAAGGCAGGAATGATACCTATTGTTCGAATCTGTGGAACCTACACTTTCAGAAACTGCAAACCGATTTGAAATAAAAAATTCCTACGATTTTTAATCGACGATTTACTTTTTATTTTTTTTCCACTTTTTTTTCTCTCGTTTTTTATTAGTAAAAATGCAGGAGGCGTCGGAATCGAGGAACGGCAGTCATATTTGGAATCAGCAGGTCATTTCCATGGAGAATATCATTGAGATTATCCGATTCTCGACAAAAAATTTTTTCGCCCAAAAAAATGAGAAGGGGTACCCCTTTCCTTTTTTTCGAAAATCTGAAATTTTCCGAAATATTCGGAAGGCAGGAATGATACCTATTGTTCGAATCTGTGGAACCTACACTTTCAGAAACTGCAAACCGATTTGAAATAAAAAATTCCTACGATTTTTAATCGACGATTTACTTTTTATTTTGTTTTCACTTTTTTTTTCTCTTGTTTTTTATTAGTAAAATCGCAGGAGGCGTCAGAATCGAGGAACGGCAGTCATATTTGGAATCAGCAGGTCATTTCCATGGAGAATATCATTGAGATTATCCGATTCTCGACAAAAAATTTTTTCGCCCAAAAAAATGAGAAGGGGTACCCCTTTCCTTTTTTTCAAAAATCTGAAATTTTCCGAAATATTCGGAAGGCAGGAATGATACCTATTGTTCGAATCTGTGGAACCTACACTTTCAGAAACTGCAAACCGATTTGGAATAAAAAATTTCTACGATTTTTAATCGACGATTTACTTTTTATTTTTTTTCCACTTTTTTTTTCTCTCGTTTTTTATTAGTAAAAATGCAGGAGGCGTCGGAATCGAGGAACGGCAGTCATATTTGGAATCAGCAGGTCATTTCCATGGAGAATATCATTGAGATTATCCGATTCTCGACAAAAAATTTTTTCGCCCAAAAAAATGAGAAGGGGTACCCCTTTCCTTTTTTTCGAAAATATGAAATTTTCCGAAATATTCGGAAGGCAGGAATGATACCTATTGTTCGAATCTGTGGAACCTACACTTTCAGAAACTGCAAACCGATTTGAAATAAAAAATTCCTACGATTTTTAATCGACGATTTACTTTTTATTTTTTTTCCACTTTTTTTTTCTCTCGTTTTTTATTAGTAAAATCGCAGGAGGCGTCGAAATCGAGGAACGGCAGTCATATTTGGAATCAGCAGGTCATTTCCATGGAGAATATCATTGAGATTATCCGATTCTCGACAAAAAATTTTTTCGCCCAAAAAAATGAGAAGGGGTACCCCTTTCCTTTTTTTCAAAAATCTGAAATTTTCCGAAATATTCGGAAGGCAGGAATGATACCTATTGTTCGAATCTGTGGAACCTACACTTTCAGAAACTGCAAACCGATTTGAAATAAAAAATTCCTACGATTTTTAATCGACGATTTACTTTTTATTTTTTTTCCACTTTTTTTTTCTCTCGTTTTTTATTAGTAAAAATGCAGGAGGCGTCGGAATCGAGGAACGGCAGTCATATTTGGAATCAGCAGGTCATTTCCATGGAGAATATCATTGAGATTATCCGATTCTCGACAAAAAATTTTTTCGCCCAAACAAATGAGAAGGGGTACCCCTTTCCTTTTTTTCGAAAATATGAAATTTTCCGAAATATTCGGAAGGCAGGAATGATACCTATTGTTCGAATCTGTGGAACCTACACTTTCAGAAACTGCAAACCGATTTGAAATAAAAAATTCCTACGATTTTTAATCGACGATTTACTTTTTATTTTTTTTCCACTTTTTTTTTCTCTCGTTTTTTATTAGTAAAATCGCAGGAGGCGTCGGAATCGAGGAACGGCAGTCATATTTGGAATCAGCAGGTCATTTCCATGGAGAATATCATTGAGATTATCCGATTCTCGACAAAAAAATTTTTCGCCCAAAAAAATGAGAAGGGGTACCCCTTTCCTTTTTTTCGAAAATCTGAAATTTTCCGAAATATTCGGAAGGCAGGAATAATACCTATTGTTCGAATCTGTGGAACCTACATTTTCAGAAACTGCAAACCGATTTGAAATAAAAAATTCCTACGATTTTTAATCGACGATTTACTTTTTATTTTTTTTCCACTTTTTTTTCTCTCGTTTTTTATTAGTAAAATCGCAGGAGGCGTCGGAATCGAGGAACGGCAGTCATATTTGGAATCAGCAGGTCATTTCCATGGAGAATATCATTGAGATTATCCGATTCTCGACATAAAATTTTTTCGCCCAAAAAAATGAGAAGGGGTACCCCTTTCCTTTTTTTCAAAAATCTGAAATTTTCCGAAATATTCGGAAGGCAGGAATGATACCTATTGTTCGAATCTGTGGAACCTACACTTTCAGAAACTGCAAACCGATTTGAAATAAAAAATTCCTACGATTTTTAATCGACGATTTACTTTTTATTTTTTTTCCACTTTTTTTTTCTCTCGTTTTTTATTAGTAAAATCGCAGGAGGCGTCGGAATCGAGGAACGGCAGTCATATTTGGAATCAGCAGGTCATTTCCATGGAGAATATCATTGAGATTATCCGATTCTCGACAAATAATTTGTTCGCCCAAAAAAATGAGAAGGGGTACCCCTTTCCTTTTTTTCAAAAATCTGAAATTTTCCGAAATATTCAGAAGGCAGGAATGATACCTATTGTTCGAATCTGTGGAACCTACACTTTCAGAAACTGCAAACCGATTTGAAATAAAAAATTCCTACGATTTTTAATCGACGATTTACTTTTGATTTTTTTTTCACTTTTTTTTTCTCTCGTTTTTTATTAGTAAAATCGCAGGAGGCGTCGGAATCGAGGAACGGCAGTCATATTTGGAATCAGCAGGTCATTTCCATGGAGAATATCATTGAGATTATCCGATTCTCGACAAATAATTTGTTCGCCCAAAAAAATGAGAAGGGGTACCCCTTTCCTTTTTTTCAAAAATCTGAAATTTTCCGAAATATTCGGAAGGCAGGAATGATACCTATTGTTCGAATCTGTGGAACCTACACTTTCAGAAACTGCAAACCGATTTGGAATAAAAAATTTCTACGATTTTTAATCGACGATTTACTTTTTATTTTTTTTCCACTTTTTTTTTCTCTCGTTTTTTATTAGTAAAAATGCAGGAGGCGTCGGAATCGAGGAACGGCAGTCATATTTGGAATCAGCAGGTCATTTCCATGGAGAATATCATTGAGATTATCCGATTCTCGACAAAAAATTTTTTCGCCCAAAAAAATGAGAAGGGGTACCCCTTTCCTTTTTTTCGAAAATATGAAATTTTCCGAAATATTCGGAAGGCAGGAATGATACCTATTGTTCGAATCTGTGGAACCTACACTTTCAGAAACTGCAAACCGATTTGAAATAAAAAATTCCTACGATTTTTAATCGACGATTTACTTTTTATTTTTTTTCCACTTTTTTTTTCTCTCGTTTTTTATTAGTAAAATCGCAGGAGGCGTCGGAATCGAGGAACGGCAGTCATATTTGGAATCAGCAGGTCATTTCCATGGAGAATATCATTGAGATTATCCGATTCTCGACAAAAAAATTTTTCGCCCAAAAAAATGAGAAGGGGTACCCCTTTCCTTTTTTTCGAAAATCTGAAATTTTCCGAAATATTCGGAAGGCAGGAATAATACCTATTGTTCGAATCTGTGGAACCTACACTTTCAGAAACTGCAAACCGATTTGAAATAAAAAATTCCTACGATTTTTAATCGACGATTTACTTTTTATTTTTTTTCCACTTTTTTTTCTCTAGTTTTTTATTAGTAAAATCGCAGGAGGCGTCGGAATCGAGGAACGGCAGTCATATTTGGAATCAGCAGGTCATTTCCATGGAGAATATCATTGAGATTATCCGATTCTCGACATAAAATTTTTTCGCCCAAAAAAATGAGAAGGGGTACCCCTTTCCTTTTTTTCAAAAATCTGAAATTTTCCGAAATATTCGGAAGGCAGGAATGATACCTATTGTTCGAATCTGTGGAACCTACACTTTCAGAAACTGCAAACCGATTTGAAATAAAAAATTCCTACGATTGTTAATCGACGATTTACTTTTTATTTTTTTTCCACTTTTTTTTTCTCTCGTTTTTTATTAGTAAAATCGCAGGAGGCGTCGGAATCGAGGAACGGCAGTCATATTTGGAATCAGCAGGTCATTTCCATGAAGAATATCATTGAGATTATCCGATTCTCGACAAAAAATTTTTTCGCCCAAAAAAATGAGAAGCCCTTTCCTTTTTTTCGAAAATCTGAAATTTTCCGAAATATTCGGAAGGCAGGAATGATACCTATTATTCGAATCTGTGGAACCTACACTTTCAGAAACTGCAAACCGATTTGAACTAAAAAATTCCTACGATTTTTAATCGACGATTTACTTTTCATTTTTTTTCCACTGTTTTTTTCTCTCGTTTTTTACTAGTAAAATCGCAGGAGGCGTCGGAATCGAGGAACGGCAGTCGTATTTGGAATCAGCAGGTCATTTCCATGGAGAATATCATTGAGATTATCCGATTCTTGACGAAAACTTTTTTCGCCCAAAAAAATGAGAAGGGGTACCCCTTTCCTTTTTTTCGAAAATCTGGAATTTTCCGAAATATTCGGAAGGCAGGAATGATACCTATTGTTCGAATCTGTGGAACCTACACTTTCAGAAACTGCAAACCGATTTGAAATAAAAAATTCCTACGATTTTTAATCGACGATTTACTTTTTATTTTTTTTTCAGTTTTTTTTCCTCTCGTTTTTTATTAGTAAAATCGCAGGAGGCGTCGGAATCGAGGAACGGCAGTCATATTTGGAATCAGCAGGTCATTTCCATGGAGAATATCATTGAGATTATCCGATTCTCGACAAAAAATTTTTTCGCCCAAAAAAATGAGAAGGGGTACCCCTTTCCTTTTTTTCAAAAATCTGAAATTTTCCGAAATATTCGGAAGGCAGGAATGATACCTATTGTTCGAATCTGTGGAACCTACACTTTCAGAAACTGCAAACCGATTTGAAATAAAAAATTCCTACGATTTTCAATCGACGATTTACTTTTTATTTTTTTTCCACTTTTTTTTTCTCTCGTGTTTTATCAGTAAAATCGCAGGAGGCGTCGGAATCGAGGAACGGCAGTCATATTTGGAATCAGCAGGTCATTTCCATGGAGAATATCATTGAGATTATCCGATTCTCGACAGAAAATTTGTTCGCCCAAAAAAATGAGAAGGGGTACCCCTTTCCTTTTTTTCAAAAATCTGAAATTTTCCGAAATATTCGGAAGGCAGGAATGATACCTATTGTTCGAATCTGTGGAACCTACACTTTCAGAAACTGCAAACCGATTTGAAATAAAAAATTCCTACGATTTTTAATCGACGATTTACTTTTTATTTTTTTTCCACTTTTTTTTCTCTCGTTTTTTATTAGTAAAAATGCAGGAGGCGTCGGAATCGAGGAACGGCAGTCATATTTGGAATCAGCAGGTCATTTCCATGGAGAATATCATTGAGATTATCCGATTCTCGACAAAAAATTTTTTCGCCCAAAAAAATGAGAAGGGGTACCCCTTTCCTTTTTTTCGAAAATCTGAAATTTTCCGAAATATTCGGAAGGCAGGAATGATACCTATTGTTCGAATCTGTGGAACCTACACTTTCAGAAACTGCAAACCGATTTGGAATAAAGAATTTCTACGATTTTTAATCGACGATTTACTTTTTATTTTTTTCCACTTTTTTTTTCTCTAGTTTTTTATTAGTAAAAATGCAGGAGGCGTCGGAATCGAGGAACGGCAGTCATATTTGGAATCAGCAGGTCATTTCCATGGAGAATATCATTGAGATTATCCGATTCTCGACAAAAAATTTTTTCGCCCAAAAAAATGAGAAGGGGTACCCCTTTCCTTTTTTTCGAAAATATGAAATTTTCCGAAATATTCGGAAGGCAGGAATGATACCTATTGTTCGAATCTGTGGAACCTACACTTTCAGAAACTGCAAACCGATTTGAAATAAAAAATTCCTACGATTTTTAATCGACGATTTACTTTTTATTTTTTTTCCACTTTTTTTTTCTCTCGTTTTTTATTAGTAAAATCGCAGGAGGCGTCGGAATCGAGGAACGGCAGTCATATTTGGAATCAGCAGGTCATTTCCATGGAGAATATCATTGAGATTATCCGATTCTCGACAAAAAAATTTTTCGCCCAAAAAAATGAGAAGGGGTACCCCTTTCCTTTTTTTCGAAAATCTGAAATTTTCCGAAATATTCGGAAGGCAGGAATAATACCTATTGTTCGAATCTGTGGAACCTACACTTTCAGAAACTGCAAACCGATTTGAAATAAAAAATTCCTACGATTTTTAATCGACGATTTACTTTTTATTTTTTTTCCACTTTTTTTTCTCTCGTTTTTTATTAGTAAAATCGCAGGAGGCGTCGGAATCGAGGAACGGCAGTCATATTTGGAATCAGCAGGTCATTTCCATGGAGAATATCATTGAGATTATCCGATTCTCGACATAAAATTTTTTCGCCCAAAAAAATGAGAAGGGGTACCCCTTTCCTTTTTTTCAAAAATCTGAAATTTTCCGAAATATTCGGAAGGCAGGAATGATACCTATTGTTCGAATCTGTGGAACCTACAATTTCAGAAACTGCAAACCGATTTGAAATAAAAAATTCCTACGATTTTTAATCGACGATTTACTTTTTATTTTTTTTCCACTTTTTTTTTCTCTCGTTTTTTATTAGTAAAATCGCAGGAGGCGTCGGAATCGAGGAACGGCAGTCATATTTGGAATCAGCAGGTCATTTCCATGAAGAATATCATTGAGATTATCCGATTCTCGACAAAAAATTTTTTCGCCCAAAAAAATGAGAAGCCCTTTCCTTTTTTTCGAAAATCTGAAATTTTCCGAAATATTCGGAAGGCAGGAATGATACCTATTATTCGAATCTGTGGAACCTACACTTTCAGAAACTGCAAACCGATTTGAACTAAAAAATTCCTACGATTTTTAATCGACGATTTACTTTTCATTTTTTTTCCACTGTTTTTTTCTCTCGTTTTTTACTAGTAAAATCGCAGGAGGCGTCGGAATCGAGGAACGGCAGTCGTATTTGGAATCAGCAGGTCATTTCCATGGAGAATATCATTGAGATTATCCGATTCTTGACGAAAAATTTTTTCGCCCAAAAAAATGAGAAGGGGTACCCCTTTCCTTTTTTTCGAAAATCTGGAATTTTCCGAAATATTCGGAAGGCAGGAATGATACCTATTGTTCGAATCTGTGGAACCTACACTTTCAGAAACTGCAAACCGATTTGAAATAAAAAATTCCTACGATTTTTAATCGACGATTTACTTTTTATTTTTTTTTCAGTTTTTTTTCCTCTCGTTTTTTATTAGTAAAATCGCAGGAGGCGTCGGAATCGAGGAACGGCAGTCATATTTGGAATCAGCAGGTCATTTCCATGGAGAATATCATTGAGATTATCCGATTCTCGACAAAAAATTTTTTCGCCCAAAAAAATGAGAAGGGGTACCCCTTTCCTTTTTTTCAAAAATCTGAAATTTTCCGAAATATTCGGAAGGCAGGAATGATACCTATTGTTCGAATCTGTGGAACCTACACTTTCAGAAACTGCAAACCGATTTGAAATAAAAAATTCCTACGATTTTCAATCGACGATTTACTTTTTATTTTTTTTCCACTTTTTTTTTCTCTCGTGTTTTATCAGTAAAATCGCAGGAGGCGTCGGAATCGAGGAACGGCAGTCATATTTGGAATCAGCAGGTCATTTCCATGGAGAATATCATTGAGATTATCCGATTCTCGACAAAAAATTTGTTCGCCCAAAAAAATGAGAAGGGGTACCCCTTTCCTTTTTTTCAAAAATCTGAAATTTTCCGAAATATTCGGAAGGCAGGAATGATACCTATTGTTCGAATCTGTGGAACCTACACTTTCAGAAACTGCAAACCGATTTGAAATAAAAAATTCCTACGATTTTTAATCGACGATTTACTTTTTATTTTTTTTCCACTTTTTTTTCTCTCGTTTTTTATTAGTAAAAATGCAGGAGGCGTCGGAATCGAGGAACGGCAGTCATATTTGGAATCAGCAGGTCATTTCCATGGAGAATATCATTGAGATTATCCGATTCTCGACAAAAAATTTTTTCGCCCAAAAAAATGAGAAGGGGTACCCCTTTCCTTTTTTTCGAAAATCTGAAATTTTCCGAAATATTCGGAAGGCAGGAATGATACCTATTGTTCGAATCTGTGGAACCTACACTTTCAGAAACTGCAAACCGATTTGAAATAAAAAATTCCTACGATTTTTAATCGACGATTTACTTTTTATTTTGTTTTCACTTTTTTTTTCTCTTGTTTTTTATTAGTAAAATCGCAGGAGGCGTCAGAATCGAGGAACGGCAGTCATATTTGGAATCAGCAGGTCATTTCCATGGAGAATATCATTGAGATTATCCGATTCTCGACAAAAAATTTTTTCGCCCAAAAAAATGAGAAGGGGTACCCCTTTCCTTTTTTTCAAAAATCTGAAATTTTCCGAAATATTCAGAAGGCAGGAATGATACCTATTGTTCGAATCTGTGGAACCTACACTTTCAGAAACTGCAAACCGATTTGAAATAAAAAATTCCTACGATTTTTAATCGACGATTTACTTTTGATTTTTTTTTCACTTTTTTTTTCTCTCGTTTTTTATTAGTAAAATCGCAGGAGGCGTCGGAATCGAGGAACGGCAGTCATATTTGGAATCAGCAGGTCATTTCCATGGAGAATATCATTGAGATTATCCGATTCTCGACAAATAATTTGTTCGCCCAAAAAAATGAGAAGGGGTACCCCTTTCCTTTTTTTCAAAAATCTGAAATTTTCCGAAATATTCGGAAGGCAGGAATGATACCTATTGTTCGAATCTGTGGAACCTACACTTTCAGAAACTGCAAACCGATTTGGAATAAAAAATTTGTACGATTTTTAATCGACGATTTACTTTTTATTTTTTTTCCACTTTTTTTTTCTCTCGTTTTTTATTAGTAAAAATGCAGGAGGCGTCGGAATCGAGGAACGGCAGTCATATTTGGAATCAGCAGGTCATTTCCATGGAGAATATCATTGAGATTATCCGATTCTCGACAAAAAATTTGTTCGCCCAAAAAAATGAGAAGGGGTACCCCTTTCCTTTTTTTCAAAAATCTGAAATTTTCCGAAATATTCGGAAGGCAGGAATGATACCTATTGTTCGAATCTGTGGAACCTACACTTTCAGAAACTGCAAACTGATTTGAAATAAAAAATTCCTACGATTTTTAATCGACGATTTACTTTTTATTTTTTTTCCACTTTTTTTTTCTCTCGTTTTTTATTAGTAAAAATGCAGGAGGCGTCGGAATCGAGGAACGGCAGTCATATTTGGAATCAGCAGGTCATTTCCATGGAGAATATCATTGAGATTATCCGATTCTCGACAAAAAATTTTTTCGCCCAAAAAAATGAGAAGGGGTACCCCTTTCCTTTTTTTCGAAAATATGAAATTTTCCGAAATATTCGGAAGGCAGGAATGATACCTATTGTTCGAATCTGTGGAACCTACACTTTCAGAAACTGCAAACCGATTTGAAATAAAAAATTCCTACGATTTTTAATCGACGATTTACTTTTTATTTTTTTTCCACTTTTTTTTTCTCTCGTTTTTTATTAGTAAAATCGCAGGAGGCGTCGAAATCGAGGAACGGCAGTCATATTTGGAATCAGCAGGTCATTTTCATGGAGAATATCATTGAGATTATCCGATTCTCGACAAAAAATTTGTTCGCCCAAAAAAATGAGAAGGGGTACCCCTTTCCTTTTTTTCAAAAATCTGAAATTTTCCGAAATATTCGGAAGGCAGGAATGATACCTATTGTTCGAATCTGTGGAACCTACACTTTCAGAAACTGCAAACTGATTTGAAATAAAAAATTCCTACGATTTTTAATCGACGATTTACTTTTTATTTTTTTTCCACTTTTTTTTTCTCTCGTTTTTTATTAGTAAAAATGCAGGAGGCGTCGGAATCGAGGAACGGCAGTCATATTTGGAATCAGCAGGTCATTTCCATGGAGAATATCATTGAGATTATCCGATTCTCGACAAAAAATTTTTTCGCCCAAAAAAATGAGAAGGGGTACCCCTTTCCTTTTTTTCGAAAATATGAAATTTTCCGAAATATTCGGAAGGCAGGAATGATACCTATTGTTCGAATCTGTGGAACCTACACTTTCAGAAACTGCAAACCGATTTGAAATAAAAAATTCCTACGATTTTTAATCGACGATTTACTTTTTATTTTTTTTCCACTTTTTTTTTCTCTCGTTTTTTATTAGTAAAATCGCAGGAGGCGTCGAAATCGAGGAACGGCAGTCATATTTGGAATCAGCAGGTCATTTTCATGGAGAATATCATTGAGATTATCCGATTCTCGACAAAAAATTTTTTCGCCCAAAAAAATGAGAAGGGGTACCCCTTTCCTTTTTTTCAAAAATCTGAAATTTTCCGAAATATTCGGAAGGCAGGAATGATACCTATTGTTCGAATCTGTGGAACCTACACTTTCAGAAACTGCAAACCGATTTGAAATAAAAAATTCCTACGATTTTTAATCGACGATTTACTTTTTATTTTTTTTCCACTTTTTTTTTCTCTCGTTTTTTATTAGTAACAATGCAGGAGGCGTCGGAATCGAGGAACGGCAGTCATATTTGGAATCAGCAGGTCATTTCCATGGAGAATATCATTGAGATTATCCGATTCTCGACAAAAAATTTTTTCGCCCAAAAAAATGAGAAGGGGTACCCCTTTCCTTTTTTTCGAAAATATGAAATTTTCCGAAATATTCGGAAGGCAGGAATGATACCTATTGTTCGAATCTGTGGAACCTACACTTTCAGAAACTGCAAACCGATTTGAAATAAAAAATTCCTACGATTTTTAATCGACGATTTACTTTTTATTTTTTTTCCACTTTTTTTTTCTCTCGTTTTTTATTAGTAAAATCGCAGGAGGCGTCGAAATCGAGGAACGGCAGTCATATTTGGAATCAGCAGGTCATTTCCATGGAGAATATCATTGAGATTATCCGATTCTCGACAAAAAATTTTTTCGCCCAAAAAAATGAGAAGGGGTACCCCTTTCCTTTTTTTCAAAAATCTGAAATTTTTCGAAATATTCGGAAGGCAGGAATGATACCTATTGTTCGAATCTGTGGAACCTACACTTTCAGAAACTGCAAACCGATTTGAAATAAAAAATTCCTACGATTTTTAATCGACGATTTACTTTTTATTTTTTTTCCACTTTTTTTTTCTTTCGTTTTTTATTAGTAAAATCGCAGGAGGCGTCGGAATCGAGGAACGGCAGTCATATTTGGAATCAGCAGGTCATTTCCATGGAGAATATCATTGAGATTATCCGATTCTCGACAAAAAATTTTTTCGCCCAAAAAAATGAGAAGGGGTATCCCTTTCCTTTTTTTCAAAAATCTGAAATTTTCCGAAATATTTGGAAGGCAGGAATGATACCTATTGTTCGAATCTGTGGAACCTACACTTTCAGAAACTGCAAACCGATTTGAAATAAAAAATTCCTACGATTTTTAATCGTCGATTTACTTTTTATTTTGTTTTCACTTTTTTTTTCTCTTGTTTTTTATTAGTAAAATCGCAGGAGGCGTCGGAATCGAGAAACGGCAGTCATATTTGGAATCAGCAGGTCATTTCCATGGAGAATATCATTGAGATTATCCGATTCTCGACAAAAAATTTTTTCGCCCAAAAAAATGAGAAGGGGTACCCCTTTCCTTTTTTTCAAAAATCTGAAATTTTCCGAAATATTCGGAAGGCAGGAATGATACCTATTGTTCGAATCTGTGGAACCTACACTTTCAGAAACTGCAAACCGATTTGAAATAAAAAATTCCTACGATTTTTAATCGTCGATTTAATTTTTATTTTGTTTTCACTTTTTTTTTCTCTTGTTTTTTATTAGTAAAATCGCAGGAGGCGTCGGAATCGAGGAACGGCAGTCATATTTGGAATCAGCAGGTCATTTCCATGGAGAATATCATTGAGATTATCCGATTCTCGACAAAAAATTTTTTCGCCCAAAAAAATGAGAAGGGGTACCCCTTTCCTTCTTTTCAAAAATCTGAAATTTTCCGAAATATTCGGAAGGCAGGAATGATACCTATTGTTCGAATCTGTGGAACCTACACTTTCAGAAACTGCAAACCGATTTGAAATAAAAAATTCCTACGATTTTAAATCGACGATTTACTTTTTATTTTTTTTCCACTTTTTTTTTCTCTCGTTTTTTATTAGTAAAATCGCAGGAGGCGTCGGAATCGAGGAACGGCAGTCATATTTGGAATCAGCAGGTCATTTCCATGGAGAATATCATTGAGATTATCCGATTCTCGACAAAAAATTTTTTCGCCCAAAAAAATGAGAAGGAAAATCTGAAATTTTCCGAAATATTCGGAAGGCAGGAATGATACCTATTGTTCGAATCTGTGGAACCTACACTTTCAGAAACTGCAAACCGATTTGAAATAAAAAATTCCTACGTTTTTTAATCGACGATTTACTTTTTATTTTTTTTCCACTTTTTTTTTCTCTCGTTTTTTATTAGTAAAATCGCAGGAGGCGTCGGAATCGAGGAACGGCAGTCATATTTCGAATCAGCAGGTCATTTCCATGGAGAATATCATTGAGATTATCCGATTCTCGACAAAAAATTTTTTCGCCCAAAAAAATGAGAAGGGGTAGCCCTTTCCTTTTTTTCAAAAATCTGAAATTTTCCGAAATATTCGGAAGGCAGGAATGATACCTATTGTTCGAATCTGTGGAACCTACACTTTCAGAAACTGCAAACCGATTTGAAATAAAAAATTTCTACGATTTTTAATCGACGATTTACTTTTTATTTTTTTTCCACTTTTTTTTTCTCTCGTTTTTTATTAGTAAAATCGCAGGAGGCGTCGGAATCGAGGAACGGCAGTCATATTTGGATTCAGCAGGTCATTTCCATGGAGAATATCATTGAGATTATCCGATTCTCGACAAAAAATTTTTTCGCCCAAAAAAATGAGAAGGGGTACCCCTTTCCTTTTTTTCAAAAATCTGAAATTTTCCGAAATATTCGGAAGGCAGGAATGATACCTATTGTTCGAATCTGTGGAACCTACACTTTCAGAAACTGCAAACCGATTTGAAATAAAAAATTCCTACGATTTTTAATCGACGATTTACTTTTTATTTTTTTTCCACTTTTTTTTTCTCTCGTTTTTTATTAGTAGAATCGCAGGAGGCGTCGGAATCGAGGAACGGCAGTCATATTTGGAATCAGCAGGTCATTTCCATGGAGAATATCATTGAGATTATCCGATTCTCGACAAAAAATTTTTTCGCCCAAAAAAATGAGAAGGGGTACCCCTTTCCTTTTTTCCAAAAATCTGAAATCTTCCGAAATATTCGGAAGGCAGGAATGATACCTATTGTTCGAATCTGTGGAACCTACACTTTCAGAAACTGCAAACCGATTTGAAATAAAAAATTCCTACGATTTTTAATCGACGATTTACTTTTTATTTTTTTTCCACTTTTTTTTTCTCTCGTTTTTTATTAGTAAAATCGCAGGAAGCGTCGAAATCGAGGAACGGCAGTCATATTTGGAATCAGCAGGTCATTTCCATGGAGAATATCATTGAGATTATCCGATTCTCGACAAAAAATTTTTTCGCCCAAAAAAATGAGAAGGGGTACCCCTTTCCTTTTTTTCAAAAATCTGAAATTTTCCGAAATATTCGGAAGGCAGGAATGATACCTATTGTTCGAATCTGTGGAACCTACACTTTCAGAAACTGCAAACCGATTTGAAATAAAAAATTTCTACGATTTTTAATCGACGATTTACTTTTTATTTTTTTTCCACTTTTTTTTTCTCTCGTTTTTCATTAGTAAAATCGCAGGAGGCGTCGGAATCGAGGAACGGCAGTCATATTTGGAATCAGCAGGTCATTTCCATGGAGAATATCATTGAGATTATCCGATTCTCGACAAAAAATTTTTTCGCCCAAAAAAATGAGAAGGGGTACCCCTTTCCTTTTTTTCAAAAATCTGAAATTTTCCGAAATATTCGGAAGGCAGGAATGATACCTATTGTTCGAATCTGTGGAACCTACACTTTCAGAAACTGCAAACCGATTTGAAATAAAAAAATCCTACGATTTTTAATCGACGATTTACTTTTTATTTTTTTTCCACTTTTTTTTTCTCTCGTTTTTTATTAGTAAAATCGCAGGAGGCGTCGGAATCGAGGAACGGCAGTCATATTTGGAATCAGCAGGTCATTTCCATGGAGAATATCATTGAGATTATCCGATTCTCGACAAAAAATTTTTTCGCCTAAAAAAATGAGAAGGGGTACCCCTTTCCTTTTTTTCAAAAATCTGAAATTTTCCGAAATATTCGGAAGGCAGGAATGATACCTATTGTTCGAATCTGTGGAACCTACGCTTTCAGAAACTGCAAAGCGATTTGGAATAAAAAATTCCTACGATTTTTAATCGACGATTTACTTTTTATTTTTTTCACTTTTTTTTTCTCTCGTTTTTTATTAGTAAAATCGCAGGAGGCGTCGAAATCGAGGAACGGCAGTCATATTTGGAATCAGCAGGTCATTTCCATGGAGAATATCATTGAGATTATCCGAATCTCGACAAAAAATTTTTTCGCCCAAAAAAATGAGAAGGGGTACCCCTTTCCTTTTTTTCAAAAATCTGAAATTTTCCGAAATATCCGGAAGGCAGGAATGATACCTATTGTTCGAATCTGTGGAACCTACACTTTCAGAAACTGCAAACCGATTTGAAATAAAAAATTCCTACGATTTTTAATCGACGATTTACTTTTTATTTTTTTTTCAGTTTTTTTTTCTCTCGTTTTTTATTAGTAAAATCGCAGGAGGCGTCGGAATCGAGGAACGGCAGTCATATTTGGAATCAGCAGGTCATTTCCATGGAGAATATCATTGAGATTATCCGATTCTCGACAAAAAATTTTTTCGCCCAAAAAAATGAGAAGGGGTACCCCTTTCCTTTTTTTCAAAAATCTGAAATTTTCCGAAATATTCGGAAGGCAGGAATGATACCTATTGTTCGAATCTGTGGAACCTACGCTTTCAGAAACTGCAAACCGATTTGGAATAAAAAATTCCTACGATTTTTAATCGACGATTTACTTTTTATTTTTTTCACTTTTTTTTTCTCTCGTTTTTTATTAGTAAAATCGCAGGAGGCGTCGAAATCGAGGAACGGCAGTCATATTTGGAATCAGCAGGTCATTTCCATGGAGAATATCATTGAGATTATCCGAATCTCGACAAAAAATTTTTTCGCCCGAAAAAATGAGAAGGGGTACCCCTTTCCTTTTTTTCAAAAATCTGAAATTTTCCGAAATATTCGGAAGGCAGGAATGATACCTATTGTTCGAATCTGTGGAACCTACACTTTCAGAAACTGCAAACCGATTTGAAATAAAAAATTCCTACGATTTTTAATCGACGATTTACTTTTTATTTTTTTTCCACTTTTTTTTTCTCTCGTTTTTTATTAGTAAAATCGCAGGAGGCGTCGGAATCGAGGAACGGCAGTCATATTTGGAATCAGCAGGTCATTTCCATGGAGAATATCATTGAGATTATCCGATTCTCGACAAAAAATTTTTTCGCCCAAAAAAATGAGAAGGGGTACCCCTTTCCTTTTTTTCAAAAATCTGAAATTTTCCGAAATATTCGGAAGGCAGGAATGATACCTATTGTTCGAATCTGTGGAACCTACACTTTCAGAAACTGCAAACCGATTTGAAATAAAAAATTCCTACGATTTTTAATCGACGATTTACTTTTTATTTTTTTTCCACTTTTGTTTTCTCTCGTTTTTTATTAGTAAAATCGCAGGAGGCGTCGGAATCGAGGAACGGCAGTCATATTTGGAATCAGCAGGTCATTTCCATGGAGAATATCATTGAGATTATCCGATTCTCGACAAAAAATTTTTTCGCCCAAAAAAATGAGAAGGGGTACCCCTTTCCTTTTTTTCAAAAATCTGAAATTTTCCGAAATATTCGGAAGGCAGGAATGATACCTATTGTTCGAATCTGTGGAACCTACACTTTCAGAAACTGCAAACCGATTTGAAATAAAAAATTCCTACGATTTTTAATCGACGATTTACTTTTTATTTTTTTTCCACTTTTTTTTTCTCTCGTTTTTTATTAGTAAAATCGCAGGAGGCGTCGGAATCGAGGAACGGCAGTCATATTTGAAATCAGCAGGTCATTTCCATGGAGAATATCATTGAGATTATCCGATTCTCGACAAAAAATTTTTTCGCCCAAAAAAATGAGAAGGGGTACCCCTTTCCTTTTTTTCAAAAATCTGAAATTTTCCGAAATATTCGGAAGGCAGGAATGATACCTATTGTTCGAATCTGTGGAACCTACGCTTTCAGAAACTGCAAACCGATTTGGAATAAAAAATTCCTACGATTTTCAATCGACGATTTACTTTTTATTTTTTTCATTTTTTTTTTCTCTCGTTTTTTATTAGTAAAATCGCAGGAGGCGTCGAAATCGAGGAACGGCAGTCATATTTGGAATCAGCAGGTCATTTCCATGGAGAATATCATTGAGATTATCCGAATCTCGACAAAAAATTTTTTCGCCCAAAAAAATGAGAAGGGGTACCCCTTTCCTTTTTTTCAAAAATCTGAAATTTTCCGAAATATCCGGAAGGCAGGAATGATACCTATTGTTCGAATCTGTGGAACCTACACTTTCAGAAACTGCAAACCGATTTGAAATAAAAAATTCCTACGATTTTTAATCGACGATTTACTTTTTATTTTTTTTCCACTTTTTTTTTCTCTCGTTTTTTATTAGTAAAATCGCAGGAGGCGTCGGAATCGAGGAACGGCAGTCATATTTGGAATCAGCAGGTCATTTCCATGCAGAATATCATTGAGATTATCCGATTCTCGACAAAAAATTTTTTCGCCCAAAAAAATGAGAAGGGGTACCCCTTTCCTTTTTTTCAAAAATCTGAAATTTTCCGAAATATTCGGAAGGCAGGAATGATACCTATTGTTCGAATCTGTGGAACCTACACTTTCAGAAACTGCAAACCGATTTGGAATAAAAAATTTCTACGATTTTTAATCGACGATTTACTTTTTATTTTTTTTCCACTTTTTTTTTCTCTCGTTTTTTATTAGTAAAATCGCAGGAGGCGTCGGAATCGAGGAACGGCAGTCATATTTGGATTCAGCAGGTCATTTCCATGGAGAATATCATTGAGATTATCCGATTCTCGACAAAAAATTTTTTCGCCCAAAAAAATGAGAAGGGGTACCCCTTTCCTTTTTTTCAAAAATCTGAAATTTTCCGAAATATTCGGAAGGCAGGAATGATACCTATTGTTCGAATCTGTGGAACCTACACTTTCAGAAACTGCAAACCGATTTGAAATAAAAAATTCCAACGATTTTTAATCGACGATATACTTTTTATTTTTTTTCCACTTTTTTTTTCTCTCGTTTTTTATTAGTAAAATCGCAGGAGGCGTCGGAATCGAGGAACGGCAGTCATATTTGGAATCAGCAGGTCATTTCCATGGAGAATATCATTGAGATTATCCGATTCTCGACAAAAAATTTTTTCGCCCAAAAAAATGAGAAGGGGTACCCCTTTCCTTTTTTTCAAAAATCTGAAATTTTCCGAAATATTCGGAAGGCAGGAATGATACCTATTGTTCGAATCTGTGGGACCTACACTTTCAGAAACTGCAAACCGATTTGAAATAAAAAATTCCTACGATTTTTAATCGACGATTTACTTTTTATTTTTTTTCCACTTTTGTTTTCTCTCGTTTTTTATTAGTAAAATCGCAGGAGGCGTCGGAATCGAGGAACGGCAGTCATATTTGGAATCAGCAGGTCATTTCCATGGAGAATGTCATTGAGATTATCCGATTCTCGACAAAAAATTTTTTCGCCCGAAAAAATGAGAAGGGGTACCCCTTTCCTTTTTTTCAAAAATCTGAAATTTTCCAAAATATTCGGAAGGCAGGAATGATACCTATTGTTCGAATCTGTGGAACCTACACTTTCAGAAACTGCAAACCGATTTGAAATAAAAAATTCCTACGATTTTTAATCGACGATTCACTTTTTATTTTTTTTCCACTTTTTTTTTCTCTCGTTTTTTATTAGTAAAATCGCAGGAGGCGTCGGAATCGAGGAACGGCAGTCATATTTGGAATCAGCAGGTCATTTCCATGGAGAATATCATTGAGATTATCCGATTCTCGACAAAAAATTTTTTCGCCCAAAAAAATGAGAAGGGGTACCCCTTTCCTTTTTTTCAAAAATCTGAAATTTTCCGAAATATTCGGAAGGCAGGAATGATACCTATTGTTCGAATCTGTGGAACCTACACTTTCAGAAACTGCAAACCGATTTGAAATAAAAAATTCCTACGATTTTTAATCGACGATTTACTTTTTATTTTTTTTCCACTTTTTTTTTCTCTCGTTTTTTATTAGTAAAATCGCAGGAGGCGTCGGAATCGAGGAACGGCAGTCATATTTGGAATCAGCAGGTCATTTCCATGGAGAATATCACTGAGATTATCCGATTCTCGACAAAAAATTTTTTCGCCCAAAAAAATGAGAAGGGGTACCCCTTTCCTTTTTTTCAAAAATCTGAAATTTTCCGAAATATTCGGAAGGCAGGAATGATACCTATTGTTCGAATCTGTGGAACCTACACTTTCAGAAACTGCAAACCGATTTGAAATAAAAAATTCCTACGATTTTTAATCGACGATTTACTTTTTATCTTTTTTCCACTTTTTTTTTCTCTCGTTTTTTATTAGTAAAATCGCAGGAGGCGTCGGAATCGAGGAACGGCAGTCATATTGGGAATCAGCAGGTCATTTCCATGGAGAATATCATTGAGATTATCCGATTCTCGACAAAAAATTTTTTCGCCCAAAAAAATGAGAAGGGGTACCCCTTTCCTTTTTTTCAAAAATCTGAAATTTTCCGAAATATTCGGAAGGCAGGAATGATACCTATTGTTCGAATCTGTGGAACCTACACTTTCAGAAACTGCAAACCGATTTGAAATAAAAAATTCCTACGATTTTTAATCGACGATTTACTTTTTATTTTTTTTCCACTTTTGTTTTCTCTCGTTTTTTATTAGTAAAATCGCAGGAGGCGTCGGAATCGAGGAACGGCAGTCATATTTGGAATCAGCAGGTCATTTCCATGGAGGATATCATTGAGATTATCCGATTCTCGACAAAAAATTTTTTCGCCCGAAAAAATGAGAAGGGGTACCCCTTTCTTTTTTTTCAAAAATCTGAAATTTTCCGAAATATTCGGAAGGCAGGAATGATACCTATTGTTCGAATCTGTGGAACCTACACTTTCAGAAACTGCAAACCGATTTGAAATAAAAAATTCCTACGATTTTTAATCGACGATTTACTTTTTATTTTTTTTCCACTTTTTTTTTCTCTCGTTTTTTATTAGTAAAATCGCAGGAGGCGTCGGAATCGAGGAACGGCAGTCATATTTGGAATCAGCAGGTCATTTCCATGGAGAATATCATTGAGATTATCCGATTCTCGACAAAAAATTTTTTCGCCCAAAAAAATGAGAAGGGGTACCCCTTTCCTTTTTTTCAAAAATCTGAAATTTTCCGAAATATTCGGAAGGCAGGAATGATATCTATTGTTCGAATCTGTGGAACCTACACTTTCAGAAACTGCAAACCGATTTGAAATAAAAAATTCCTACGATTTTTGATCGACGATTTACTTTTTATTTTTTTTCCACTTTTGTTTTCTCTCGTTTTTTATTAGTAAAATCGCAGGAGGCGTCGGAATCGAGGAACGGCAGTCATATTTGGAATCAGCAGGTCATTTCCATGGAGAATATCATTGAGATTATCCGATTCTCGACAAAAAATTTTTTCGCCCAAAAAAATGAGAAGGGGTACCCCTTTCCTTTTTTTCAAAAATCTGAAATTTTCCGAAATATTCGGAAGGCAGGAATGATACCTATTGTTCGAATCTGTGGAACCTACACTTTCAGAAACTGCAAACCGATTTGAAATAAAAAAATCCTTTGATTTTTAATCGACGATTTACTTTTTATTTTTTTTCCACTTTTTTTTTCTCTCGTTTTTTATTAGTAAAATCGCAGGAGGCGTCGAAATCGAGGAACGGCAGTCATATTTGGAATCAGCAGGTCATTTCCATGGAGAATATCATTGAGATTATCCGAATCTCGACAAAAAATTTTTTCGCCCAAAAAAATGAGAAGGGGTACCCCTTTCCTTTTTTTCAAAAATCTGAAATTTTCCGAAATATCCGGAAGGCAGGAATGATACCTATTGTTCGAATCTGTGGAACCTACACTTTCAGAAACTGCAAACCGATTTGAAATAAAAAATTCCTACGATTTTTAATCGACGATTTACTTTTTATTTTTTTTCCACTTTTTTTTTCTCTCGTTTTTTATTAGTAAAATCGCAGGAGGCGTCGGAATCGAGGAACGGCAGTCATATTTGGAATCAGCAGGTCATTTCCATGCAGAATATCATTGAGATTATCCGATTCTCGACAAAAAATTTTTTCGCCCAAAAAAATGAGAAGGGGTACCCCTTTCCTTTTTTTCAAAAATCTGAAATTTTCCGAAATATTCGGAAGGCAGGAATGATACCTATTGTTCGAATCTGTGGAACCTACACTTTCAGAAACTGCAAACCGATTTGGAATAAAAAATTTCTACGATTTTTAATCGACGATTTACTTTTTATTTTTTTTCCACTTTTTTTTTCTCTCGTTTTTTATTAGTAAAATCGCAGGAGGCGTCGGAATCGAGGAACGGCAGTCATATTTGGATTCAGCAGGTCATTTCCATGGAGAATATCATTGAGATTATCCGATTCTCGACAAAAAATTTTTTCGCCCAAAAAAATGAGAAGGGGTACCCCTTTCCTTTTTTTCAAAAATCTGAAATTTTCCGAAATATTCGGAAGGCAGGAATGATACCTATTGTTCGAATCTGTGGAACCTACACTTTTAGAAACTGCAAACCGATTCGAAATAAAAAATTCCTACGATTTTTAATCGACGATTTACTTTTTATTTTTTTTCCACTTTTTTTTTCTCTCGTTTTTTATTAGTAAAATCGCAGGAGGCGTCGGAATCGAGGAACGGCAGTCATATTTGGAATCAGCAGGTCATTTCCATGGAGAATATCATTGAGATTATCCGATTCTCGACAAAAAATTTTTTCGCCCAAAAAAATGAGAAGGGGTACCCCTTTCCTTTTTTTCAAAAATCTGAAATTTTCCGAAATATTCGGAAGGCAGGAATGATACCTATTGTTCGAATCTGTGGAACCTACACTTTCAGAAACTGCAAACCGATTTGAAATAAAAAATTCCTACGATTTTTAATCGACGATTTACTTTTTATTTTTTTTCCACTTTTTTTTTCTCTCGTTTTTTATTAGTAAAATCGCAGGAGGCGTCGGAATCGAGGAACGGCAGTCATATTGGGAATCAGCAGGTCATTTCCATGGAGAATATCATTGAGATTATCCGATTCTCGACAAAAAATTTTTTCGCCCAAAAAAATGAGAAGGGGTACCCCTTTCCTTTTTTTCAAAAATCTGAAATTTTCCGAAATATTCGGAAGGCAGGAATGATACCTATTGTTCGAATCTGTGGAACCTACACTTTCAGAAACTGCAAACCGATTTGAAATAAAAAATTCCTACGATTTTTAATCGACGATTTACTTTTTATTTTTTTTCCACTTTTGTTTTCTCTCGTTTTTTATTAGTAAAATCGCAGGAGGCGTCGGAATCGAGGAACGGCAGTCATATTTGGAATCAGCAGGTCATTTCCATGGAGGATATCATTGAGATTATCCGATTCTCGACAAAAAATTTTTTCGCCCGAAAAAATGAGAAGGGGTACCCCTTTCCTTTTTTTCAAAAATCTGAAATTTTCCGAAATATTCGGAAGGCAGGAATGATACCTATTGTTCGAATCTGTGGAACCTACACTTTCAGAAACTGCAAACCGATTTGAAATAAAAAATTCCTACGATTTTTAATCGACGATTTACTTTTTATTTTTTTTCCACTTTTTTTTTCTCTCGTTTTTTATTAGTAAAATCGCAGGAGGCGTCGGAATCGAGGAACGGCAGTCATATTTGGAATCAGCAGGTCATTTCCATGGAGAATATCATTGAGATTATCCGATTCTCGACAAAAAATTTTTTCGCCCAAAAAAATGAGAAGGGGTACCCCTTTCCTTTTTTTCAAAAATCTGAAATTTTCCGAAATATTCGGAAGGCAGGAATGATACCTATTGTTCGAATCTGTGGAACCTACACTTTCAGAAACTGCAAACCGATTTGAAATAAAAAATTCCTACGATTTTTGATCGACGATTTACTTTTTATTTTTTTTCCACTTTTGTTTTCTCTCGTTTTTTATTAGTAAAATCGCAGGAGGCGTCGGAATCGAGGAACGGCAGTCATATTTGGAATCAGCAGGTCATTTCCATGGAGAATATCATTGAGATTATCCGATTCTCGACAAAAAATTTTTTCGCCCAAAAAAATGAGAAGGGGTACCCCTTTCCTTTTTTTCAAAAATCTGAAATTTTCCGAAATATTCGGAAGGCAGGAATGATACCTATTGTTCGAATCTGTGGAACCTACACTTTCAGAAACTGCAAACCGATTTGAAATAAAAAAATCCTACGATTTTTAATCGACGATTTACTTTTTATTTTTTTTCCACTTTTTTTTTCTCTCGTTTTTTATTAGTAAAATCGCAGGAGGCGTCGAAATCGAGGAACGGCAGTCATATTTGGAATCAGCAGGTCATTTCCATGGAGAATATCATTGAGATTATCCGAATCTCGACAAAAAATTTTTTCGCCCAAAAAAATGAGAAGGGGTACCCCTTTCCTTTTTTTCAAAAATCTGAAATTTTCCGAAATATCCGGAAGGCAGGAATGATACCTATTGTTCGAATCTGTGGAACCTACACTTTCAGAAACTGCAAACCGATTTGAAATAAAAAATTCCTACGATTTTTAATCGACGATTTACTTTTTATTTTTTTTCCACTTTTTTTTTCTCTCGTTTTTTATTAGTAAAATCGCAGGAGGCGTCGGAATCGAGGAACGGCAGTCATATTTGGAATCAGCAGGTCATTTCCATGCAGAATATCATTGAGATTATCCGATTCTCGACAAAAAATTTTTTCGCCCAAAAAAATGAGAAGGGGTACCCCTTTCCTTTTTTTCAAAAATCTGAAATTTTCCGAAATATTCGGAAGGCAGGAATGATACCTATTGTTCGAATCTGTGGAACCTACACTTTCAGAAACTGCAAACCGATTTGGAATAAAAAATTTCTACGATTTTTAATCGACGATTTACTTTTTATTTTTTTTCCACTTTTTTTTTCTCTCGTTTTTTATTAGTAAAATCGCAGGAGGCGTCGGAATCGAGGAACGGCAGTCATATTTGGATTCAGCAGGTCATTTCCATGGAGAATATCATTGAGATTATCCGATTCTCGACAAAAAATTTTTTCGCCCAAAAAAATGAGAAGGGGTACCCCTTTCCTTTTTTTCAAAAATCTGAAATTTTCCGAAATATTCGGAAGGCAGGAATGATACCTATTGTTCGAATCTGTGGAACCTACACTTTCAGAAACTGCGAACCGATTTGAAATAAAAAATTCCTACGATTTTTAATCGACGATCTACTTTTTATTTTTTTTCCACTTTTTTTTTCTCTCGTTTTTTATTAGTAAAATCGCAGGAGGCGTCGGAATCGAGGAACGGCAGTCATATTTGGAATCAGCAGGTCATTTCCATGGAGAATATCATTGAGATTATCCGATTCTCGACAAAAAATTTTTTCGCCCAAAAAAATGAGAAGGGGTACCCCTTTCCTTTTTTTCAAAAATCTGAAATTTTCCGAAATATTCGGAAGGCAGGAATGATACCTATTGTTCGAATCTGTGGAACCTACACTTTCAGAAACTGCAAACCGATTTGAAATAAAAAATTCCTACGATTTTTAATCGACGATTTACTTTTTATTTTTTTCCACTTTTTTTTTCTCTCGTTTTTTATTAGTAAAATCGCAGGAGGCGTCGGAATCGAGGAACGGCAGTCATATTTGGAATCAGCAGGTCATTTCCATGGAGAATATCATTGAGATTATCCGATTCTCGACATAAAATTTTTTCGCACAAAAAAATGAGAAGGGGTACCCCTTTCCTTTTTTTCAAAAATCTGAAATTTTCCGAAATATTCGGAAGGCAGGAATGATACCTATTGTTCGAATCTGTGGAACCTACACTTTCAGAAACTGCAAACCGATTTGAAATAAAAAATTCCTACGATTTTTAATCGACGATTTACTTTTTATTTTTTTTCCACTTTTTTTTTCTCTCGTTTTTTATTAGTAAAATCGCAGGAGGCGTCGGAATCGAGGAACGGCAGTCATATTTGGAATCAGCAGGTCATTTCCATGGAGAATATCATTGAGATTATCCGATTCTCGACAAAAAATTTTTTCGCCCAAAAAAATGAGAAGGGGTACCCCTTTCCTTTTTTTCAAAAATCTGAAATTTTCCGAAATATTCGGAAGGCAGGAATGATATCTATTGTTCGAATCTGTGGAACCTACACTTTCAGAAACTGCAAACCGATTTGAAATAAAAAATTCCTACGATTTTTGATCGACGATTTACTTTTTATTTTTTTTCCACTTTTGTTTTCTCTCGTTTTTTATTAGTAAAATCGCAGGAGGCGTCGGAATCGAGGAACGGCAGTCATATTTGGAATCAGCAGGTCATTTCCATGGAGAATATCATTGAGATTATCCGATTCTCGACAAAAAATTTTTTCGCCCAAAAAAATGAGAAGGGGTACCCCTTTCCTTTTTTTCAAAAATCTGAAATTTTCCGAAATATTCGGAAGGCAGGAATGATACCTATTGTTCGAATCTGTGGAACCTACACTTTCAGAAACTGCAAACCGATTTGAAATAAAAAAATCCTTTGATTTTTAATCGACGATTTACTTTTTATTTTTTTTCCACTTTTTTTTTCTCTCGTTTTTTATTAGTAAAATCGCAGGAGGCGTCGAAATCGAGGAACGGCAGTCATATTTGGAATCAGCAGGTCATTTCCATGGAGAATATCATTGAGATTATCCGAATCTCGACAAAAAATTTTTTCGCCCAAAAAAATGAGAAGGGGTACCCCTTTCCTTTTTTTCAAAAATCTGAAATTTTCCGAAATATCCGGAAGGCAGGAATGATACCTATTGTTCGAATCTGTGGAACCTACACTTTCAGAAACTGCAAACCGATTTGAAATAAAAAATTCCTACGATTTTTAATCGACGATTTACTTTTTATTTTTTTTCCACTTTTTTTTTCTCTCGTTTTTTATTAGTAAAAT